>CAUYUJ010015846.1:261211-309356 GCA_963575745.1 Prorocentrum cordatum
CCCTGGAACGGTTCCGGTGTGAAAATCCATCTGGGACCCCCCGACGCTGCGCGGGCGGCAGGGCGCAGCCGCGAAAAACGAGCTCCCCAATCAGAGATTTCATTTGGAAAATTGCCATTTTGGGAGCTCGGGCACGCCCACCCCATCCCCGACAGAGCCGATTTGCGTTGGGAGGGGGTTCCAAATGGATTTTCACCATGGAACGGTTCCAGAGTGAAAATCCATCTGGGACCTCCCGACGCTGCGCGGCAGGACCCAGCCGCGAAAAACAAGCTCCCCAATAAGAGATTTCATTTGGAAAATTGCCATTTTGGGAGCTCGGGCACGCCCCCCCGTCCCCGACAAAGCGGTTTTGCGTCGGGGGGGGGTTCCAGATGGATTTTCACCTTGGAACGGTTCCGGGGTGAAAATCCATCTGGGACCTCCCGACGCTACGCGGGAGGGCGGGAGGGCCCAGCCGCGAAAAACGAGCTCCCCAATAAGAGATTTCATTTGGAAAATGGCCATTTTGGGAGCTCGGGTACGCCCCCCCATCCCCGACAGAGCCGTTTTTGCGTCGGGAGGGGGGGGGTTCCAGATGGATTTTCGCCTGGGAGCGGTTCTCCGGGGTGAAAAATCCATCTGGGACCTACCGACGCTGCGCGGCAGGGCCCATGGCGCGAAAACACGAGTTCCCCAAATTTGGAAAATTATGCTGGCCATTTTGGGAGCTCGGGAACGCCCCACCCATCCCCGACAGAGCGGTTTTGCGTCGGGAGGGGGTTCCAGATGGATTTTCACCCTGGAACGGTTCCGGGGTGAAAATCCATCTGGGACCTCCCGAAGCTGCGCGGGAGGGCCCAACTGCGAAAAACGAGCTCCCCAATAAGAGATTTCATTTGGAAAATGGTCATTTGGGGAGCTCGGGTACGCCCCCCCCCATCCCCGACAGAGCCCTTTTGCGTCGGGAGGGGGTTGGTTTTTTCACCCTGGAACGGTTCCGGGGTGAAAATCCATCTGGGACCTCTCTATGATGATGATGATGATGATGATGATGATGATGATGATGATGATGATGATGTTGTGATGATGATGTGGATGAGGACGATGATGATGCTGATGATGATGAGGATGCTGATAACGATGATGATGGTGATGATGAGGGAGGGGAGGAGGAGGAGGAGGAGAGGGGAGGAGGAGGAGAGGAGGAGGAGTAGGAGGAGGAGGAGGAGGAGGAGGAGGAGCTGGGCATGAGGATGAGGATGATGCTGATGGGCATGAGGATGAGGATGATGCTGATGCTGATGCTGATGCTGATGCTGATGATGCTGATGCTGATGCTGATGCCGATGCTGCTGTGGATGATGCTGATGATGATGATGATGCTGATGCTGATGCTGATGCTGATGATGATAAATATGATGATGATGATGATGATGATGATGATGATGATGATGATGATGATGATGACGATGACGATGATGATGATGATGATGATGGTGATGGTGATGGTGATGGTGATGGTGATGATTATGATTATGATTATGATGATGGTGAGGAAGAGGAGGAAGAGGATGATTTGGATGATGATGATGATGATAACGATGACGATGGTGATGCCGCTGCCGATTACGATGATGATAGTGCTGCTGATGATGACGATGCGAAGCTGATGATGACGATGCGAAGAAGATGGTGTCTGTGGAGTACCCTAACTCTGGAGCCCCTCCACCTGGGAAGGGATTAACCTCCAGCATCACGAACCTCTTGAGAAGGTTCGTGGTCCACTCGAGGATGCAGTCTGGTGTCGATGTCGGTGCCCAAGACGACCAGCGCCATCTCAACAGTCGCCGTCAACAGATGCTATCGATGACGTTCACTATGAAGCTGATGC
Organism: Prorocentrum cordatum; assembly: GCA_963575745.1. Lineage (NCBI taxonomy): Eukaryota > Dinophyceae > Prorocentrales > Prorocentraceae > Prorocentrum > Prorocentrum cordatum. The sequence continues at coordinate 263,085 of CAUYUJ010015846.1, forward strand.
TCCTCATGACAATAACTATCGCGATGCGGATGTTGCTTGTGAGGGTGGTTCGGATGATGACGATGGTGATGACGATAGTGATGACGATGATGATGATGATGGTGACGAGAAGGACAAGGAGGAACACGAGGAGCCGAAGGAGGACGAGGTCAAACAGAAGGAAAACTCGTTCTGGCGCCATTGGGCCATCGTGTGACTATTGTGGGGGAGCCCGCCATTCAGCCAGCGTGGAGAGAACTCCGCTTCGCGCCCGAGGCGCGGCGGCGGATTTGCGCGTTCCCGGCGAGGGCGAGCTTGGGTGCCCCGCCCGAGTTGTCCGCCCGAGTTGCAGCGGAAGTGCGCCAAGTGTTTCCCGCATGTTGTCCGAGCCTTGGAAGCCGAAGCCATTGACAGTGACTGATCCTCCGTCGCCCCTCCCTCGCGGCGGCGGAAGCGGCATTCGCGCCGCCCGCGGGGGGGGTCCACAGACAGTGGAAAAAAGCGAAAGAGACCCCCCCCCGCGAGTCGGCGGGAAGGGGCGGGGTTCCCAGCGCGCCGCGAGGGCGGGGGCGAGGAGGGGGGGGGCGGGAACTGTTTCGGCTTCTCGCTGTTTTTTACTAATATTTCGCGCCGCCCGCGGGCCCAGGGGCCGCCGAAAATCGCGCGTCGGGCCCTGCGGCCGCCAGAGACCGCGAGGGCGAGGGCGGCGAAAAAGGGGCGGTTTTGTTTGCATTTTAATGTTTCGCGTTTTTCTTCGAATCTGCCCCTGGGCCCAGGGGCCGCAGAAAAACGGCCCTGGGCCCCGTGGCCGCGAACAACCGCGAGGGCGGAGGCGAAGACGAAGGGGGGGGAATTGGTTCGCCCCCGCCGTTCTTTGTTATTTTTTGGCGCCGCCGGCGAGGAGGGGGGGGGCGCGGTTTTGCTTGCACTTTTCCGTTGCAGTCTTTTGGGGCTCCGCCCTTGGGCCCAGGGGCCGCCGAAAACACAGCCCCAGGCCCCGGGGCCGCGAAAAAAAAAAACACGAGGGCGGGGGCGAGGAGGAGGAAAAGGGGCACGTCTAGGCCCCTCGCGCTTACTTTTTTTTTTTGGGGGGGGGGGGGCGCCGCCCGCTGGCCCAGGGGCCGCGGAAAAACGCGTTTCTGGCCCTGGGGCCGCCAGAAACCGAGAGGGCGAGGAGGGCGACGAGGGGGCATGTGGTTTTGTGTGCATTTGTATGTCGTTGTTTTTTTGGGCGCCGCCCCCGGGCCCAGGGGCCGCCGAAAAGCAACGCCAGGCCCCAGGGCCGCGGAAAAACGCGAGGACGGGGGCGAGGAGGGGGAGAGGGGTTTGTTTCGGTTCCTCCGTTTTTTTTGGGGGGCGCCGCCCGTCGGCCCAGGGGCCGCCGAAAAACGTATTTCCGGCCCTGGGGCCGCCAGAAACCGAGAGGGCGAGGAGGGCGAGAGGGGGAATGCGGTTTTGTTTAAATGTGTATGTTGTTGTTCTTGTTTGGGGCGCCGCTCCTGGGCCCAGGGGCCGCCGAAAAACAACCCCAGGCCCCTACTACTACTACTACTACTACTACTACTACTACTACTACTACTACTACTACTACTACTACTACTACTACTACTACGACTACTACTACTACTACTACTACTACTACTACTACTACTACTACTACTACTACTACTACTATACTACGACTACTACTACCACTATTGCTACTGCTACTGCTATAACTCCATCCCACTACTATACTACTACTACTACTACGAGACGAAGACGACGGACGGACGCGTGCTAGGGCATGGGACGACCGACGGACGACGACGACGACGACGACGACGACGACTATACTTTACTACTGCTTTGCTACTACTACTACACTACTATTTTCTACTACTTACTTACTACGAATTACTACTACACTACTACTCCGACTACTACTACCACTACTTACTACAACTACTCTTACTACAACTACTCACTACCGTTACTACTCCTACTATACTGCTACTCTACTTACATCACTACTCCTACTACTACTGCAACTATTACTACTAATTACTAATACTACTACTACTACTATACATTACTTACTACACTACTACTTACTACTTACTACTTACACTATACTGACTATATACTACTACTATACTCCTATATACTACTACGACTACTACTACTACTACTACTACTACTACTACTACTACTAGTTACTACTACTACTACTAGTTACTACTACTACTACTACTACTACTAATACTACTACTACTACTACTACTACTAATACTACTACTACTACTACTACTACTACTACTACTACTACTACTACTACTACTGATGCGACTAATACTACTACTTATACTACTACTACTACTACTACTACTACTACTACTACTACGACTACTACGACTACGACTACTACTACATACTTACTACTTACTCGACTACTACTACTACTACTACTACTACTACTAGTTTACTACATACTACTACTCTACTTGCTACTGCTCAGACTGCCGCTACTGCTACTGCTACGGCTATTTTTTTTATACTGCTACTGATACTGCTACTAAACGACTACGACGACTAATACTAACTACTTATTACGTATTACTACTATACGACTACTACTTTTAAATCTAGTACTGCTACTGCTACTACTGCTACTATTACTACCACTACCACTACGACTACGACTACGACTACGACTACGACTACGACTACTACTACTACTACTACTACTACTACTACTACTACTACTACTACTACTACTACTACTACTACTACTACTACTACTATTACTACTACTATTACTACTACTAGTATTACTAGTGCTACTACTACAAACAGACTCCAACCACAGCGGGCCCTCTGCAACCGACCTCGTAACAACCTCGAACCACAGCGTACATGCAACCGATAGCGCCGTATTGCGCTGGGAGGAGGTTCCAGATTGAGTTCCACCTTGATACCTCGTGCGACACTGGGCGGGGGAGGGCCCAGCCGCGAGCGGCAATTTGGAAAATTTCCATTTGGGGAGCTCGGGCACCCCCCCCCCCGTATTTCCGACAGAGCCGTTTTGCGTCGGGAGGGGGTTCCAGATGGATTTTCACCCTGGAACGGTTCACGGTTCCAGGGTGAAAATCCATTTGGGACCTCCCGACGCTGCGCGGGAGGGCCCAGCCGCGAAACACAAGCTCCCCAATAAGAGATTTCATTTGGAAAATGGCCATTTTGGGAGCTCGGGTACGCCCCCCCCCATCCCCGACAGAGCCGTTTTGCGTCGGGAGAGGGTCCCAGGTGGATTTTCACCCTGGAACGGTTCCGGGGTGAAAATCCATCTGGAACCTCTCGACGCTGCGCGGGAGGGCCCAACCGCAAAAAACGAGCTCCCCAATAAGAGATTTCATTTGGAAAATGGCCACTTTGGGAGCTCGGGTACACCCCCCCCCCGTCCCCGACAGAGCCGCTTTGCGTCGGGAGAGGGTTCCAGATGGATTTTCACACTGGAACGGTTCCGGGGTGAAAATCCATTTGGGACCTCCCGACGCTGCGCGGCAGGGCCCAACCGCGAAAAACGAGCTCCCCCAAAAGAGATTTTATTTGGAAAGTGGCCACTTTGGGAGGTCGGGTACGCCCCCCCCATCCCCGACAGAGCCGGTTTGCGTCGGAGGGGGTTCCAGATGATTTGCCACCCTGGAAGGGTTCCGGGGTTTGACAATCCATCTCGGAACCTCCCGGACGCTGCGCGCGAGGGCACACCGCGAAAAAAATGCTCCCCAATAGAGATTCATTGGAAAAATGGCCAATTTTGGAGCTCGGGTTAGCCCCACCCCCATACCAATAAAGGAGCCGATTTGCGTTGCGAACGACGTTCCAGATGGATTTTCACCCTGGAACGGTTCTGGGGTGAAAATCCATCTGAAACCTCCCGACGCTGCGCGGCAGTGCCCAGCCGCGAAAAACGAGCTCCCCAATAAGAGTATTCATTTGGAAAATAGCCACTTTGGGAGCTCGGGTACCCCCCCCCATCCCCGACAGAGCCGTTTTGCGTCGGGAAGGGGTTCCAGATGGATTTTCACCTTGGAACGGTTCCGGGGTGAAAATCCATTTGGGACCCCCCGACGCTGCGCGGGCGGCAGGGCGCAGCCGCGAAAAACGAGCTCCCCAATAAGATATTTCATTTGGAAAATGACCATTTGGGAGCTCGGGCACGCCCCCCCCATCCCCGACAAAGCCGATTTGCGTTGGGAAAGGGTTCCAGATGGATTTTCACAATGGAACGGTTCCGGGGTGAAAATCCATCTGGGACCTCCCGACGCTGCGCGGCAGGGCCCAGCCGCGAAAAACAAGCTCCCCAATAAGAGATTTCATTTGGAAAATTGCCATTTGGGGAGCTCGGGCACGCCCCCCCGTCCCCGACAAAGCGGTTTTGCGTCGGGAGGGGGTTCCAGATGGATTTTCACCCTGGAACGGTTCCGGGGTGAATGTCCATCTGGAACCTCTCGGCGCTGCGCGGGAGGGCCCAGCCCTCCCCCCCCCCCGGAAAAAACACGAGATCCCCAATAAGGAGATTTCATTTGGGAACTAATTGCCACTTTTGGGAGCGTCGGGTACGACCCCCCCATCACGACAGCGAGATCTTGGTCGGAGAGGGGGTCAACAAGATGGATTTTCACCCTGGAACGGTCTTCTTCCGGGGTGAAAAAATCCCGCCATCTCGGACCATCCCGACGCCACAACTTTAGAAGTCCAGGCTTTAGTGGGGGATCCCCAATCAGAGATTTCATTTGGAAAATTGTCATTTTGGGAGCTCGGGTACACCCCCCACCCATTCCCGACAGAGCCGTTTTGCGTCGGGAGAGGGTTCCAGATGGATTTTCACCCTGGAACGGTTCCGGGGTGAAAATCCATCTGGGACCTCCCGACGCTGCGCGGCAGGGCCCAGCCGCGAAAAACGAGCTCCCCAATAAGAGATTTCATTTGGAAAATTGCCATTTTGGGAGCTCGGGCACGCCCCCCCCATCCCCGACAGAGCCCTTTTGCGTCGGGAGGGGGTTCCAAATGGATTTTCACCCTGGAACGGTTCCGGGGTGAAAATCCATCTGGGACCTCCCGACGCTGCGCGGCAGGGCGCAGCCGCGAAAAACGAGCTCCCCAATAAGAGATTTCATGTGGAAAATGGCCATTTTGGGAGCTCGGGCACGCCCCCCCCCTTCCCCAAGATGCGCCCGCAAGGCCCCCGAGAGCGCCCAGATGGAAAATCACCCGCTTCAGGTTCCAATTTTCACCCCGGAACCGTTCCAGGGTGATTCTGGAACCTGAAACGGGTCGATGCCGCACGCTAACTTCATCCACGACCTGACCGATTCTGACTTCGCCTTCCTGCCGAAAGGGGGCAACCTCGTCGGCGAGATGCAGACCGACAGGGCGCCTGAGGACACGCGCCCGCTCTCGCTCAAGAACACTGATATCAAGGCCATCGCTGGCGCCGCCAACTTCCTCCTCAAACCCGCTGTGGCAGAGCGGACTCACAAGGCGCAGCAGGGTTTCGTAGTCGGCCGCAACTTCACCAAGCACATTGTCATTCTTGACGCCGAAATGCGCCGCGCTGGGATACGTCCCGATGCGGCTGATCACCACGCTGTCTTCACCAGCTTCGACTTTGCGGCGGCGTTCCCGTCTTTGGGTCGGGCCTGGCTATTTGCGGCACTCGAGCGCTTCGGGGTCCCCATCGGCCTCATGAGCCTCTTCCGCAACCTGTACCACGCGCCGAACAGCTTCCTCAAGGTCGACGGGATCCGCCACTTCATGTTCGCCATCGAGTCGGGCGTCGCGCAGGGCTGCCCCTCCAGCGGCTCGGCATGGGCCATCGCGATGGACCCACTCGCCTGCCACATCGCCTCCTTCATCGAGCACCCCGACGGCACGCCCGACTACGACAAAGGCTACCTCGGCGTATGCGCGGACGACACTGGCTTGCTCACATTCTCGTTCGACACGCTGCGCAAGGCATCTGAGCCTTTTTCTGCCGCAGAGAAGCTCGCGCTTCTCTCCCTCAGACCTCGCAAGTGTGTAGTCGTGCCCCTGTGGGCGCCTGTCTCTCCTGCCACCACCGCCCAAACGAAAGCGCTCCTGGCTGACCTTTGCCCTTCCTGGGGTGGCTTCACGATTTCGGTGCGAGCCAAGTACCTCGGGACCTTCCTTGGACCTTCCTCCTCCCTTGCCCTTCAATGGCTCGCCCCAGGGCAAAAGTGGTGGCAACGCAGTAATTTGCTCAACCTCGTCCAGTCTGGCAGTGATGCCACCGTTCGCTTATATAACACTTCCGTCTTGTCCACGCTCAGCTACGTTGCTCAGTTCTTCCCGCTCGATTCTAAGATTGCTCGCCGTGAACTGTACGTCTTCCACAAAATGCTCAGCATGCCGCCCAGCTCTCTTCGGAAGGTAGATCTCATCTCGATGGCGGAATGGAGCCCGCCACCTGTCCTTCGCTCAGCTCAAGTCGCATCTGTCGCCGCAGCCATCCGTACAGCCACTTTCACACTGCGTGGAGAATGGGAACCGTTCTTCCACCGTCTGCGAGACACCGCCTGGGAGGAGAGCACGATCCATTCCTTCCCTCGGTGGGAAGCTGGGCGCTGGTCCCCCCACCTTCTGGGAAGAGACCACGTCCATCGTGCAGTTCTACCATGCCCTGTCTTGCGGGCAGCGTGTCTCGCCATTTTCTGCAGCAGCCGTGGCCCTGGCGAACCGCGCTGCACGAGCCGAAATTCGCGAGGCACCTGCTGCTGACCCGCCGCGTCGCCCGAAGGTGCAGAGGGCGGTCGCGCTTGCTCTGCAGCGTGCATTTTTCTCGTCGCCGTTCACCGTCACTCTCACGAAGCGCCTTGTAGCATGGGGCCTTCAGCAGCCGCCGCCCCCCCAAGAGCTCTCCTGCCGCTGGTCAGCTCCCACGAAAGCGCTCGGAGAGGTCCGCCCCAGCTGGCGCTGGGCGGCTTTCAAATCGCTCAGTGGCGCGTGGGCCACCACCCACCGCACGCATGTGCTCGCCCAGCGTGTTCGGGTGCCCGAACGCACCCGGTTCATTTCCCCACTACCTCTCCTGCTCTGTCCTCCTGAGCCTCCTGTGGTCCCCCGACCCCGCTCCTCTCCTCAGCACATGTACGACCTGGGGCTTGGGCCCCGCAGCAGCGTGCCCTTCCGAGCCTGCCAGCGACCTCTCGTTGCGGCAGACGATTCGCAGGATCGCTCTGGCCTTCCATTTGTACAACAAAATGAAGCAGTACGCAGCGCCGTCGCCAGCAAACATTGCTGAAGCGATGGCCGCAGCGAGATCTCTGCTGTGGCGTTGAGCCGCTGTCCGCCTTCTCACGCGCTGCCTCTCTTTCTAGTCAGGCGTGTGCGTGTGCTGGGCTGACAGACGTGGCCGCCTCAAGGTACGTTCACTCCTCCTCCTCCTCTCACTCCTCCTCTCACTCCTCCTCTTCCTCGTCCTCCTCCCCCCCCCCCTCCGCCTCCTTCTTCTCCCCCTCCCTTTCCTTCCTCTCCTTCCCCTTCTCATCCCACGCCCTGTCGCGGCCCCTCGAGGGGGAATCGAAACCCCTTCAGGGCGACAAGCAAATCCCCTACGATGCACAGCGTCTTCTTGAGGCCAGAGACCGCATCTCCCTCTCCCTCTCTGCTTGTTGTCTCTCTCTCTCTCTCTCTCGTTGTGTTGTTTGTTCCTCTTCTCCTCTTCTTTCTCCACTCTCTCTCTCTCTCTACCTCTCTCCTCTCTCTCTCTCTCTCTCCCTCATCTCTCTCTCTCCTCTCTCTCTTCTTCTCTCTTTCTCTCTCTCCCCCTCTCCCTCCCATTCTGGGCGTCCGATGCCTATCTCTCCTCCTCCTCCCCCTCCTCCTCCTCCTCTTCCTCAGCATCATCATCATCATCATCATCACAGCAGCAGCATGCTCATCATCATCATCATCATCATCATCATCATCATCATCATCATCATCTGCAGCATCATCATCAACGTCATCACCAGCATCATGAGCATCCTCATCATCGTCACCATCATCACCGTCATCATATAACTGCGTCGGAATGTATTGGTCGTTGCAATGTTGGGCGCCGCAACCGCTGCGGCTCAAGCCTTCAATTGTTGCGGCTCCATGCAAGATCTCGCCCACGCGTCTGGAGAGGTCGCACGATGCGGAGCCCGGGCCTTGGCAGCCTCCGCGGTGGCGAGGGCGGCGGCGCCAAGCTGCGGGGCGTGCGCGCCGCCGCTCACTTGCCCCGCCATCCCCGCGTGCGTCTGCGCGGGCGCGGGCGGCCCGGTGCCTGAGCCCACTTGCGGCGGCCTGATCGCGGCCTACTCCGCGGCGGCGCTGATGACAGACTCCGCGCGCGGCGTGCTCGGGGGGCTTCTGCTGGCGAGGCGCCTCGCATCGACGGCGGCCGACCGGCAGGGGCAGTCCCTCGAGGAGGAGGCGCGAGCCCAGGCGAAGGCCATCCGTGACAGGAAGGCCTCAGGGCTCTGAGATGGCACATCCTTTGCAGTGGTGTCTGGTCAGGTATCGCGTGGGAGACGCTGCCGTCTGGCACGAGTGCCTCGTCGCGATGGGCGGCCCTGGGACGTCGCACTTCGTCATCACGCCTGACGGGGGCAGGTGCCAGGAGAGCGCGGTGCCCGATGCCGACGTCGCTGGCGCCTCGATGCTGGGGGGGCAGGGCGTCTCGATGCTGGGGGGGGCAGGGCGAGCGTCCGCATGGGCTGCGGGTCCACGGCTTCAGGGCGCTGCCGAGCGCCGCGGAGGTCCTGGGCTGGCATCACCGAGGCGACGGCGCTCTTCGGATTGCCGCGCCCGTCCTCGCCCGCCAGTGTGCCCGTCGCGCCTGGCAATGTAGACGGCATCGCAGTGGGCCCTTTGCTGCTGGCCGGCCCCTCGCCCGCGGTCGCACCCACGCCTGCTGCCGCCGCTGCGCCGCTGGGCGGGGCGCCCGCGGCTGCTTCTGGAGCGCCCGCGGCCGCCGCTGGTCTAGTTCCCGCAGCGTTAGAGGCGGGGTGGCGTTCCTTGGCCTGGTCGCGGCCCTGGGCGGTGTCGTGCCCGCGGCCGCGCCCGCCGTGGGCTTGCCAGCGCTGCCCGCCCCTCCGCTGCCGGCTGCGACGGCGCCCGCTGCGCCCGCCGCGCCCGCCGCGGCGCCCGCGGCGCTTCCAAAGGCGGGCGCTGCTCGAGGGGGGGCTCGGCCCCGCGGCCGCGGCGGTGGGTGCTGTCGCGGCTGCCGCCTCTGACCTGAGGGCCAACGCGATCGCGATCGACGTGAAGGACGATCGTTAGAGGGCGTTCCGCGACAGCACCAACCTCCATTCGACCACGAATGGGACGGGCTAAACCAGTCCGCGGGCCACGCACGGCGGCGTGGGAACGTGCCCGCATCCAGCGCCAGGCGGGGCCCCCTTCGGCGTGGCACACCAAGCGGATGACGGAGTGTCGGATGGCAGGGGGCGGTCCAATCTCCAGGGAGCACGCTCTCCTCTGTCGCATCCTGGAGCTGGCCGTCTGCTACGACACGGTGAACGCGGAAGAGCTAGCCCACTTGGAGATGATGGCCAGGCGCCTCCAGCTTCTGGAGGAGAAGGTGGTCGAGCTCACATTTCGCTCGACGACAGGGTGGAGAAAAACTTGGCCCCGGGGGCCCAGGAGAGCAGGGGCAGCGTCTGCGCGCGCCCGCTAGCCCTACGGCCCCCTCATCCTTGCGGCAGGCCCTTCGCCCTGAGGCCGCAGGGACTGCCTCGGCCTGGAACTGCACGGCTTCGCGACGACGCTCAACGACTCCGAGCGTCGGCGCAATATTTTTCCTCCACGACCTGCCATGGAAAGTCGTCGAGAGTTTTTCGTTTCTCGGCGAGCCCGTCAGCGATGTGATCGGGGCGCTGCCTGGCGCGACTGGGCCAACGAGCGCGTTGACAGCCTCAACGAGTTGAATGGCCAGCGCTGGGATCCTCGCGAGGTGTTGGCGCCCGAAGGTGCGGGCAGCTTGCCGCGGCAGTGCGCCTAGCTCGCGCTGTCGAGTCTCTTCAGTTTTTTCGTGGCCCTTGACCGGCCGGGGTCTTGGAGGGCGAGCGCGCCGGTCTCCGAGTCCTTGGCAGACGCCGGGCGGAAAGGGGCCTGGACTTGCCAAGCCGCGGGTCGATCCTCTTCTCCTTGGCTGCCCCGACTGCCGTGCCGATTTTCTTCGTCGACTGAGCGCGTCAGGGACGCTGAGGTTCCGTTCTCGCCATGGGGGTGAGCAGCCCGCGGTCGGGGTGGTCTTTGTCGCCAAGAAATACGGCGACCTCGGGATGGCGCTCGACACTCGCGGCGCTAATCTTTCGTTCGTGGAGCCAGCTGGCACGAAGCTGCCGACCCGTGCTACGCGGGCAGGCATGGAGGTCGGCCCCGGTGTCATCGGCCGCGCGGCCTCGGGTGACATCCAGCGTGCCCTCTATCACATGAGATTTCTGGTCGACTTGGCTCATGCGCCCACTCTGCCGCGCACCTCGAAACGGGTTCTGTGTCGCGGCGGCTTCGCGCTTGATTCCGACGTCGCGCCTGAAATTCTGGAGACGCCAATGGGGTGGATTTGGGCCCTGCACTTTTGCCGGGACGCTCGCGCCAACATCTCTTTACGAGACGCGGGCGCGGAGGAGAGCCGCTTGCTTCATCGCGGACGGGGCGCCGCCCTTCTCGCTGCAGGCGCCGGCCGACTGGGCGGTCGCCGCCCACGCCGGCAACTTGCGCGCGGTCGCTTGCTCGAAGAAGATAGCCGATCGCATGCTGCAGCGCATCTCAGAGGCTATCGCTCGCCACCGCCTGCCTGGGCACGAGGTGCAGGGCGCTCGTGTCTGCGTGTTTTTTTCACGGGTCTCGAGTTCGACGGAGTAGAAGGAACCGCGCGTGTGCCGTGTCCTCATCTTGCCAGGCTGCGTCTGGGCATCCGTTTGGCGCTTCGCAGCGGTGAGATTTCTCCTCGGGATCCTTATGCGCTCGTAGGTCACATCGCGTGGGCTATGTTGAGCAGGCGGGAGACGCTCGCGGTCACTCGCGCGACGTTCGCCTTCGCCCGTGGACTGTCGCCGGAGCCAACGACAGTGATGGAATGGGTCGTCAGGGAGCTCCGCTAGGGTCAAGCCACCCTACCCTTGCGGACATCGTCGCGGCGTGTTCCCTGGGCTGGTGATGTTTCGGCGCCAGGCTCTTCGGGCCATGGCATGGGGGTCTGTCGTCGCAAACTCCCCACGCAGGTCGTCGCTGGCATCATCCGTCTGGCAGAGAAGGTAAGGTACAAGTTCGATGACGCCATCGCGGCCCGTCGGCGTGCTCTAGAAGGCGCCCTTCAGGATTGCGGAGAGCCTCCTCCTCAGCGTCCTGTTCCAGGTCATGGTCTTAGGCGCGGGGGTCTTGCCTGTCTTGAGGGGCGCGGTGATCTTGGTGGCCTAGCCGACGTCGCCAATTTCGAGAGCTCGCTGGGCGGCAACGCGGAGTTCCCCGGCTTCGTGGAGGTGCCCCCAGAGATCTTCGACAGCAGCGCCTGGGAGATCGTTCTCTCTAGCGGGGTCCACGCGCAAGGGAAAACATCTTGGGCTGAGGGGGATGCCTTGGAGCTCGCGCTTCACCACTTGCTCAGGGCCAGGCCCCTGCAAGGCCATCGTCTCCACCTCCCCGTCGACAATTTGGCTCTAGCCCTCGGCGCTGGCAAGGGCCGCGATCGCTCGGCCAACCTCGCCAGGCCTCCGCAGCGCATCGCCTCGCTGCTGCTCGCCGCGGGCTGCTGCGCCTGCGCGAGGTGCATCCCGTCTGAGCTCAACGCGCCGGATGCCCCGTCGCAGAAAAACTTGTTCGCTGGGCCGCCGCGGGAAGGCGCCCGCAGTGGCCCAGACCGCCAGCCTGGCGCAGTCAGAGTCGGGCTCGGCGCTGCGAGGCACGAGGCGGAGACCTCCGCGGGCCGCGACGCTGGCGCGACAGCGGCTGCTGCCCCAGACGCCGCTGCCCGCGCTGATGGGGGACCACCAGAGCTTCTTGGAGGCGGCCGCCCGCGCGGGCGCCACGGCGAAGCACTGCGCGGCCCGCGCGGGCAGACTCGTGGGCTGGTGCCAGCGGCGCGGCCTGCCGTGGACCACGCCTCAGGAGTTAGACGTGGCATTGACTGCCTTCCTGGCGCACCTGGGCGGCTGCGACCCGGAGACGGGGCGCGTCGCGACGGCGGCGGTTCGCCGCCTGCCGCCGGCACTGGGGCCGCCACGCGCGGCGCTGCCGAGGGCTTGCAACGCGCTAGACGGCTGGGAGAAGCTGAAGCTGCCCTGCATGAGGCAGCCCATCCCTCGGCCCGCTGCGATGGCGATCATCGGCGCGATGCTGTCGTCGGCCAGTTGCCCTTCGCGATATTTTCGTGATCCTCTCACTGCGGCCGCCGGGGGCCCCCCGCCTCCGCGGGGCTTTGTTTGCGCCCCCCAACCCTTCTGAGGGTCTCCGCCGCGGGGGGCGGCGCTTGGCGCTGAACCCATGCGAGGGCGGGCGGCCCGGCAAGACGGGCATCGCGGACGAGAGCGTCGCGCTGGACCAGCTTGCATGGTGGCCTCTGTAGGCGGCGCTGAGGATGGCGCGCCCTGGAAGTACGCCGCCGCGGCACTTCGAGACGACGAACGCCCGCGACGCCTTCGACGGGGCGGCGGAGCGTTTCGGCATAAAGGCGCATCCGTCGCTGCACGCGCTGCGCCGCAGCGCTGCCAGCGACGACCTGCTGGCGTCGAGACGGGCGCTGTCGGAGGTGAAGGATCGGGGCAGGTGGATAACTGATTGCTCGCTCCGCCGATATGCCAAGAGGACCAAGCTCCAGCAGCAGATGAACTCGTTGTCGGAGGAGGTCCTTGCGTTCGGGCAGAATATGGATCTTCACCTAGCCTCGCTGTTCGAGAGCGCCGCCCTCCAGAAGGACTTCCCGTGGGCTGCGCCGACGATGGCAACAGCGTCGCCCCGCGGGCGTCACAGACCCGCGCCAGCGGCCAGGTGTGCAGCTATCTGACGCGCCAGCCGACGTCGGCGCTCAGAGGCGCCAGAGTGAGACCTCGCGCTGCGTTCACATGCCTTGGTTTCGCTTCTTGCTTGGCCCGTCGTGAAGCGCATGCGCGCTCTAGGCTACGCCGCCTTCCTTTTCGACCCAAACAGACATATTGGGTTAGTGTGGTCTCGTCCCGCAGTGCGCCAGAGGATCTTAGGGCGGCTTCGGGGCTCGGTGGTCTTGGGCGTCTGGGCCTCGCCTGCATCTGGTCCTGGTGCCCCCCTTCTCGCTCCCGGGCTCTCTGGGGTTCGCTTGCCACCATGATTTTCGAACGACATCGCCTGAGGGTCCCCGTGCATGTAGGGTGCCCTCGACCGTCTCGTCAGCCTTGCCTTCGCTCCTTCAGGCATGCGTGTTCGCTCGCGTCGCACACGGCTGAATTAAACCTCTGCCAGCACGGAGGTATCATTCCCAGACCGACGAAGGTGCGGGCTTGGAATGCGGCGTCTCCTCCGTTTGCCGCGCGCCCTCTCTGCGCGGGCAAGAATCGGCCCGGCCGGTGCGTTCTCGCCTGCGTTTGCCGCGCGCCCTCTCCTGCGTTTGCCGCGCGCCCTCTCTGCGCGCTGCGAAGGCCGGGCCCCGGCAAGCGGCGGGGCGGCCGCGGGCCGTCGGCCTGGCCAGCGGCAGCGCTGATGGGCGGGGCGGCCGCGGACCGTCGACCCGACCCTAAGAGGAACGGACAGGGGACCGACCACGACGACGACGACGACGTCGTCGACGACGACGTCGACGACGACGGCGACGACGGCGACGACGAGCGAAAGCGAGAGCGAGAGAAAGAACGACAGCAGGGCCACGAAGGACACGAAGAAAGCCACGAAGGGCGACAGCGGGGACACGAAGGGAATGCGTATGGAGCCACGAAGAGCGCGGACGAGCGGGGGCCACGCAGGGCAGGTAATGCGGGGCCACAGACACCAACGATGGGGCCACTGAGGGTAGCAACTGGGCCACGTAGGACAGTGAGGGGGCCACAAACGGCAACAGCGGGGCGACGAAGGGCATGCACATGGGGCCACAACTGGCGCAACTCCTGGGTTCCTGGGTGTCGGGAGCGCGGCGTTTGAGCAAATTGCAGGAAATTCCCACGCAAGGGCGCTATTCTTCAGTAAATTGCAAGCAAGTCTCCAGCGAGAGCGCGACTCCAGAGCGCCGGGAGAGCGATTCCTGAATAAGTTATGAGGAAATCCCAATCCAAGCGAGTGCGCGATTCCTGAATCAGATGCGAGGAAGTCTCGGGCGGGAGCGGGGATCCTGGCTAAACTGTGAGGAAGTCTCAGGCGGGAGCCGTTGTTGTTGTTGTTGTTGTTGTTGTTGTTGTTGTTGATACAGGCGGGGCAAGCCCCCCCGGGGGGGGGAGGGGGGGGAGGGGGGGGGAACAACACAACACAACACAACGCACCCTTACAGGAGGATCCTGTGGGATCCGTACAGGTTCCATAGGATTCCCACACGACCCTTACAGGGTTCCATAGGACGCCCATAAAACCCCTACAGAGTTCCATCGGACTCCCATTCGACCCCCACAGGGTTCCATCGGAGTCCCATAGAACCCCATACAGGGTTCCATCGGACTATTTCGGCGCACCCCTCACGCGGCTCGTGGCCCTACAGGGGGCGCAGCCGAAGGCTTCGGGACCATTTCGGCGCACCCCTCACACGGTTCGTGGCCCTACAAGGTGCGCAGCCGAAGGCTTTCGCGGCCCCACATGTGGCGCACCCGAAGGCTTCGGGCCCATTTCGGCGCACCCCTCACACGGTTCGTGGCCCCACACGGGGCGCAGCCGAAGGCTTCGGGATTCTTTCGGCGCACCCCTTACACGGTTTGTGGCCCCACAGGGACCGCACCCGAAGGCTTCGGGCCCATTTCGGCGCACCCCTCACACGGTTCGTGGCCGCACAGGGGGCGCAGCCGAAGGCTTTCGCGGCCCCACATCGGGCGCACCCGAAGGCTTCGGGTCCATTTCGGCGCACCCTTCACACGGTTCGTGGCCCCACATGTGGGCGCAGCCGAAGGTTTCGGGTCTATTTCGGAGCGCCCCTCACATGGTTCGTGGCCCCACATGGGGCGCACCCGAAGGCTTCGGAGCCATTTCGGTGCACCCCTCACACGGCGCGTGGCCCCACAGGGGGCGCAGCCGAAGGCTTCGGGACCATTTCGGCGCACCTCTCACACGGTTCGTGGCCCTACAAGGTGCGCGGCCGGAAGCTTTCGCGGCCCCACATCGGGCGCACCCGAAGGCTTCGGGCCCATTTCGGCGCACCCCTCATACGGTTCGTTGCCCCACACGGGGCGCAGCCGAAGGTTTCGGGTCCATTTCGGCGCACCCCTCACACGGTTCGTGGCCCCACACGGGGTGCACCCGAAGGCTTCGGGTCCATTTCGGCGCACCCCTCAAACGGTTCGTGGCCCCACAGGGGGCGCAGCCGAAGGCGTCGGGTCCATTTCGGCGCACCACTCACACGGTTCGTGGCCCTACAAGGGGCGCGACCGAAGGCTTTCGCGGCCCCACATGGGGCGCACCCGAAGGCTTCGGGTCCATGTCGGCGCACCCCTCACACGGCCCGTGGCCCCACAGGGGGCGCAGCCGAAGGCTTCGGGGCCATTTTCGGCGCACCCCTCACACGGTTCGTTGCAACACACGGGGCGCACCCCTCACACGGTTCGTTGCAACACACGGGGCGCAGCCGAGTGGGGATCCTCTAGGATGCTTGTAGGGATCCACAGGGATCCTCTAGGATGCTTGTAGGGATCCACAGGGATCCTCTAGGATGCTTGTAGGGATCCACAGGGATCCTCTAGGATGCTTGTAGGGATCCACAGGGATCCTCTCAGATCCCTGTAGGGTCCTTGTAGGGATCCAGAGGGATTTCTGTAGGGATCCTGTAGGGATCCACAGGGATTCTGGGAGTCCCTGGAGGGATCCACAAGGATTCTATAGAGTCCATGGAGGGATCCACAGGGATTCTATAGAGTCCCTGGAGGGATCCACAGGGAGTCTATAGAGTCCCTGGAGGGATCCACAGGGAGTCTATAGAGTCCCTAGAGGGATCCACAGGGATTCTATAGAGTCCCTGGAGGGAGTCTATAGAGTCCCTGGAGGGATCCACAGGGATTCTATAGAGTCCCTGGAGGGATCCACAGGGATTCTATAGAGTCCCTGGAGGGAGTCTATAGAGTCCCTGGAGGGATCCACAGGGATTCTATAGAGTCCCTGGAGGGATCCACAGGGATTCTATAGAGTCCCTGGAGGGATCCACCAGGGATTCTATCCCTGGAGGGATAGAGTCCCTGGAGGGATCCACAGGGATTCTATAGAGTCCCTGGAGGGAGTCTATAGAGTCCCTGGAGGGATCCACAGGGATTCTATAGAGTCCCTGGAGGGATCCACAGGGATTCTATAGAGTCCCTGGAGGGATCCACAGGGATTCTATAGAGTCCCTGGAGGGATCCACAGGGATTCTATAGAGTCCCTGGAGGGATCCACAGGGATTCTATAGAGTCCCTGGAGGGATCCACAGGGATTCTATAGAGTCCCTGGAGGGAGGGATCCCCTGGAGGGATCCACAGGGAGTCTATAGAGTCCCTGGAGGGATCCACAGGGATTCCATAGAGTCCCTGGAGGGATCCACAGGGATTCTATAGAGTCCCTGGCGGGATCCAAAGACTCTTAGAGGGTCCCGAACGGATTCCGATGGGAATCCGTAGGGAGCTTGTAGGATTCATACAGAATTCATACAGAATTCATACAGAATTCATACAGAATTCGTACAGAATTCGTACAGAATTCGTTGTGTTGTGTTGTGTTGTTCCCCCCCCCCCCCCTCCGACTCACCGGGGGGGCGGGACCGGCCTCCTCCACTGTGGCGGACGCGGGAAGTGAAGCCCCGGACCCCGGGGGGACTATGCCGGCCTGTACCTTGTTGTTGTTGTTGTTGTTGTTGTTGTTGTTGTTGTTGTTGTTACCTGCGGGCCAGTGGCGCAGTTTGAGCATCAAGACTTTCCCTGTCAAGAAACAGGGTGCGAGCGTCGAGGGGCACACTTTGATTGAGAAAAGTCAGCATGCACCGGTGAGGGGGGATCAACAATAATTACTTTTCAGAAGTGAGAGAACAACAACAACAAGTACAACAAAAACAACAACAACAACAACAACAACAACCGTTTTAAGGCTGTACGCTCTTACTTGCCCGCGAGTCATTCAACACGTATACCCTACACCCTCGATACCCGCCCTCTTCGTCTTCGATCACACCCCTTTCGGGGGGATTATTTCTCTTTGCTGGGGCCGGCGGGCTTAGACGTACGGGCAAACCGGAACGGGCGGACAATCCTTCGGGGGCGTACATTTCTCTGCCCGCCATTGGAATTGGCGCGGGCCCTGCAAGAGGAGGAGGGGAAGAACGAGGGAGAGTGGGAGGAAGGGGAGGGGGAAGGACGAAGGAAGAGGGAAGATACCACGTTGTGAAGGCGTCCTTGGCGCGCGCGTGGTTCCTGAGCGCCGAAACGCAATTCCAGAATAATTTGTGAGGACGTCGCACGCGAGAGCGCAGTCCTGAGTACATTGTGAGGAAATCTCAGGCGGAAGCGGGGGCCCTGACTAAGTTGCGAGGAAGTCTCAAGCGGGATCGCCGTTCCTGAGCAAATTGCACGGAAGTCTCAGGCGGGAGCGGGGGTCCTCACTAAATTGCGAGGAAGTCTCGGCGGGAGCGCCGTTCCTGAGTCAATTGCGCGGAAATGTCAGGTAGGAGCGGGGGTCCTGAGTAAAATTTGAAGAATCTCAGGCGGGAGCGCCGTTCCCACGTAAATTGCACGGAAGTCTCAGGCGGGAGCGGGGGTCTTGATTACATTGCGAGGAAGTCTCAGATGGGAACGCCTTTCCTGAGTAAATTGCGCGGAAGTCTTAGGCGGGAGCGGGGGTCCTGAGTAAAAATCGAGGAAGTCTCAGGCGGGAGCCGTTGTTGTTGTAGCCCGGGGGGCAGGGGCACAGTTTGAGCAGGAAGACTTTCCTTTAAAAAAACAAGGTGCGAGCCCCGGGGGTGGCACTTCAATCGAAAAAAATCAATGTGCACCGGTGGGGGGGGATCAACAATAATTATTCTTCAAGAATGAGAGTTCAACAACAACCAACAACAACAACAACAACAACAACAACAACAACAATCATTTTACCCGAACGCTCAGTGTTCTCACCAGTGCCAGGGTTTTCATGCGACGCGAGACAATACCCCCACTTCGTGGGGGGGCAGTTCAAGCTCTACCAAATATCCAAACGACTCTTCGCGACCACCCAAACCCAGCTTCCCGCCCTATGACGTTGGGACACTTCACTTCGTGGCGTGCGGACGACCGTGGCTACTACACTGGCGTGGGGTACACACCCACAGAACTTGGTCACTTATTCGGGGCGCGCGTGTGCCCAGCATCCTGCAATTGTGACATACAATACATGACACAGACAGACAGAGAGAGAGACAGAGAGCAGACAGAGAGAGAGACAGAGAGAGCGGAGTTGGTCACATTTTTGGGGCAAGTTCCTGAGATCGTCGTGTTTTTTGTTGGTCTTGCGCGCGCGAATGTCCACTTTACTTTTTTTTTGCAAGGGAGTATTGAAATTTGATTATGTTAGAACAAGAAAAAGTAGCTCGCGCGAGCTCATGTAACATAAATGTTGAAAAACCATTGGTTTTGTGGGAGTCGGACAGCGCGCGCGGGATGAAATTTGGACATTTTTTTTTGAAAAACCATTGGGTTTTTGATGTTTTTATGTTGAAATCGTTACGAAACCTAAGGTTCTGGAAGGATTTCGTCTTGCGCGCGCGAATGTCCACTTTACCTTATTTTTTGCAAGGGATTATTGAAATTTGATTATGTTAGAACAAGAAAAAGTAGCTCGCGCGAGCTCATGTAACATAAATGTTGAAAAACCATTGGTTTTGTGGGATTCGGACAGCGCGCGCGGAAGGACATTTTGACAATTTTTTCTTAAAAAACCATTGGGTTTTTGATGTTTTTATGTTAAAATCGTTACGAAACCTAAGGTTTTGGAAGGATTTCGTCTTGCGCGCACGAATGTCCACTTTACCTTATTTTTTGCAAGGGATTCTTGCAATTTGATCAAGTAAGAACAAGAATTTTCATTTTCTATTGTTTTTTGCAAGGGAAAACGAGCGTCAACAAAAAAACGGATCCGGAGCTCATCCACTTTTCTGAAGCTTTCGCGAAAAAATGATGAAAATGTAGCTGCGGCCTAGGCGCGGCGCAGAGGTCGCGCACCAGGGGTCCCAACAATAATAATTCTTTAGAAGGAATCATGTTCAACAACAACAAACACTGTGTGTGCGTTGGCCCCAAGGGGCGACGCGCGCGCCGAGACATCTCAGATTGTAAGCTCCATGGCGGGCGAGTTCTGGCCATGCCTTCGGGAAACGATATATATATATATATTATCATACGCACCTCTCCGAGGGAGTAGAGCTCAGAGGCGATTAATGCGCACGCGTCCGCGATTTTTCTGGGCGTTTCGCTCGGGACATCCTCGAAATTCTGAAAATCGGTGGCACCCCTCACGCAGATCGTGACGTCAGGGTCCAAAAACACATGGGAATTTCAACATGTTAACATAAAACCTTAAAAAAAACACATGGTAATTTCAATAATTGTGACCCCGATTCTCAGGGAATGGCGGTTTCGCTTGAAACATCCTTCCAAAATCGAGCCCCAGACCCCGCCTCGGAGCCTCCTGGGGGCCTCCTGGAACCTCCTGGGGCCTCCTGGGGCTTTCTGAACCTTCTGGCACCCCAGACCCCGCCTCGGAGCCTCCTGGGGGTCTCCTGAAACCTCCTGGGGCCTCCTGGGGCCTCCTGCGGCCTCCTGGAGCCTCTTGGGGCCTCCTGAAGCCTCCTGGGGTCTCCTGGGGCCTCCTGAGGCCGCCTGGGGCTTCCTGGGGCCTCCTGGGGCTTCAGAACTACATGCACACAGAGACACAAATCACGCCCAACACATCACACGCTAGACAAACATAACACACACACACACACACACACACAACACCTACAACACACAAAAAGCACGCACCACACAAAGCATACATCACACACACACACACACACACACGCACAACACTCACAATCCTGGGGCCTCCTGGAGCCTCTTCTGGTATCCAAGTCGGGCCTCCTGAGGCTTCCTGGGGGGTCCTGGTACACACATCGCAAGGTGTGGCAACCCCACTTGCGCTCGAGTGCGACTTCGATGTTGCATTTCACTCCTGCTTCAAACGCCCCTTCAGTTTTTTGTATGAGCCTGGGCACACACGTGCCACTTGTATATATATATATATACACAAAATATGATTATACTACATGTTCAGGTCGGACACACGCCTCCAACGTCAGCACATCGAGTCGGCCCTGATTCGTAGGTCGACCCTGCCAAATCGAGGGTACCCTCGTGTCCCGCGTCTCGCGACCCATGCCCCATTCATTAATATGGTAATGTGGCCCTCGGAAGGGTCATGTGTCCTCTCGTGTGCCCTGTCCAACCAAGTCCGACTGTAGCATTAGTGGGCCACAGAGGTCTGGACCAATTCCCCAGGACCGGGTTTTCGTCCCGAGTCGTGTTTGGACGCTCCCGAGGCACGGCGAGGGCCCCTGGAGGCCCCAAACGGCCCCAAACCGCCCGCTCCAATTTTGCTCGGAGCGTCGGATCTTTGGGAGTCTTCGTATACGTTCACCAGCCCCGGAGGCCTGGGTCGGCGACCTGTGGCAGGCCGCGCCAGCCTTCCGCCTCACTGCCCAGCCGCTGGGGGCCCTTGGCGTGCACCGTGGGCGACGGGCGGCGGGCGCCGTGCCCGCCCCTCGCGGCACACGGGGCGCCTCGTCGCGGCGCCTCGCGGCTGGGCCACGCCGAGGGCACGAGCGCTGCCCGCGTCGGCGAGGCGCCGCCGCGGCACGAGCTTGCGCGGCGCCGCGGCGCGCGTTCCCGCAAGGCCTTCGGAGGTCTTCGGCGGCTCTTGGCGGCTCTCTGGCCCAGCGGTGCTCTCCAGCAGTCGCCTCTCGCCGAGAGGCGCCCGGGGGTGCCCGGATCGCCCCGATCGGCCGCGGGGGGCCCGAGGTGTGACCCGAGAACAGGACGGCGGTGGAGTCGGGACACCGGCGGCCTTCCCAGGCGTCCAGCGGAGGGCCGGGTTGAGGTCCTCCATCAGTGGCGAGGCGTCCCGATTTGGGCCCACGAAGCCGTGCTCTGAGAACCTGTTTGCGGTGTGCACGGGGTGGTCTTTGCGACGAGGTGTGGCTGAGGCCGTCCTGTTTTGGCACATCGGCTTTGTGGTCTGAGGGCGTTGCTTGCGTTCTCAGAACGCTCTTTCATTTTAACTCAGCTTCGGGGTAGGCCTACAGGAATGCTGGGACGGTCGGCCCCTGCTCAGTATCCCGGGGCCGCGCGCGGCGGGGAGCGCGCCAGTTATTTGGATCCCCGGTGGGGCTGCTAAGGCCCAGGCCTCCCAAGTGGGGTACGAGTAATGAAATTGGGTCGCAGGGTCGATCCACATCGACGATGCATCGGCGATTCGGCGCGATGTGGAGCCCGATATTCTCGACGCCTGCGTCGTCGATGCATCGGCGATACTGCGCGACTCCGACCCCATCTAGGAGTCCTCTATAGGTGACAGCGGGGATTCCAGGTGAGTACTAAAGTGGTGCATAGCTGGCCTAAGCTAGCCGGCCACGGTTCGGAGGCGACGATAGGGGCGAATGGCCCAGGGGAGCGCCACACACGTGTCCAGAGCCTCCGACCGCCCGTGTCTTCGACGAGGCTCCCGGGCGAACACGAAGCAACGTCCGCTCCTGGTCTACCCCATGTCTGGGATCGCCCGCCCCGATCATCGGGCTCCGAGGCCTGGCCACAAAAGTGGCCGCTGCCGAGGGAGCCCCGCGCGCTCCGAGCGCCCGCCCTGGCCGCTGCGCCAGCCCGGAGCGCCCTCCGCGGCTCGAAGGGGGGCAGGCGCGGCCGGCGCTCCGAGCGCCCCATTGCAGGGACGCGCGATGCGCAGGAGGGCGAGGGGCGGGCGGGGGCCAGACATCGGGCGCTTCGAGAAAATCGAGACGGTTGTTTTTCGTCGTTTTCGTCCTCTCGGCACCCTCGCTGGGCCTCGGGACCGTCACAAAACGGTTTGGGATGCAAAAGCCTGGCCCAGGGAAGTGGTCGGACGGTCGTCGGACGGTCGGGGGCCCGTGTCTCGAACAAAATCGGAACGTCGTCAGATGTCTGGGGAACCTCTCGCTGCAAGCTTGGTGAGGGGTGCGGGGCAGACAGTACGGGCAGGGCGCCGCCGCGGACACGGACGCGAGCGCCTGCTGCGAGCCTCATGCCCTGCCCCCCCCTCGCCGCCCCCTGTCGGCCCCGCCGCCCGCTCCGCCAGAGGTCGAGCAGGCGAGGAGGGGCGGCGCGAGCGGGGCCTCTGCCGCGAGACCCTTTGGCCGCGAGCTGCTCGACCGCGGGTCGGGCCGCCACGCGGGGCCCGCCGAGCTGCGCCCTCGCGGCGGAGCAGCGGCCCAGGCCGGCGGCAGCCTCGTCGCGACGCACGGGGCGCCCGCGGGGCGCACAGCGGGGCGCGCCCGGGCAGCCCCGACGGGCAGGCCACGCCCGCGGGCCGATTGCGCGGTGGAGGCGGGACGCCGGCACACGCAGTGAGCCGATGGCCCGCGCCGGTTGCGGCTCGGCGGCTCGCCCGCGGCGAGGGCGGCCGTCCCCGAGGGGCGGGCGAGACGGCACGGAGCCGGGCTCGGCCCACGGCTGCTCGGGCAGGCCGTGGGCGGACGGTGCTCGCGAAGACGGGGCCCGCGGCTGCGCCGTGGGGCGCTTCTGGTGCCCAGGTGCTTCTCAGCCGTGGGGCTGCGCCGAAGACGGGGCCCAGGTGCTTCTCAGCCGTCCGCGGCTGCGCCCGCGGGGCGGGCGCCGGGGGGGCGTCGGCGGGCGCCGTGAGGTGCGCGGGCTGGGCCGCCAACGGCAGGCGCAGAGGCCTTCCCGCGCCGAGGGCTGCGGAGCCTCACCTGGGGGCCCGCCGCGCCCGCGGCGACAGATCGCCGACGCCGCCCGAGCTCTGGCCCACCTCGCTCGGGCGCGACACGCTGACCGCGTCTCCCGACCTCATCCCAGCCTCCCGCCCCGCGAAGCGGGGCGGCACGCTGTCGGCTCGCAGGGCACGCAGCGCTGTCGCCAGGGCCGCCGCCGCGGAGCGCTGAGCACAAGCTCTTGACGGTAACTCCTCCCCGCGATGCCACAGGGCCGTTTCTCATGCGTGGCCCGCGCGCGCAAACAACATCAAAGATTGCATGTTGCCCAAGCCCGCGGGCATCTAGAACAACTTGTCGGCATTGTCCTCTTCCCCCCGACGCCACCTCCTCGTCTTCCTCCCCTCCCCGTCTCGCAGCCTCCTCCGAGGGGGGCGTGGGAAGGGGGAGGGGGGAGGGATGGGCTGGCGCAGCGGGTTCTCTGACAGGTGACGCGGCCAGGTGACGTCGTGTTCAAGCGCGGCGATGAAGCTTTGGGCTTAGCTGCCCTGATACGCCCGTTTTGAGACGCAGCACGTACCGTGTTCCAAACGTCTGTGTCACTACGCTGCGTCTTGGCTCAACGTGTTGTCCCACGTTTTGGGGAACGCGTCGCGCCGAACGTACGTTTTCAATCTCCGTGTTGAGCTCCGTGTCAACACGCTACGTGTTGCGCCTTGCGTGTTGTGTATCGGGGCAGATAAGGCGTTGGGCGCCAAGCTTGTGTATTGGGGCGAGTTTGAGTATGTGAAGCCGGTTGTTCTTCAAGTAAGTGCCACTCCCAGCGAGACTACCGCCGAGAAGATCTGGAAAGAGCCTTCGCCGCGGAGTTCCTCAGTTGTCAAGACTACCAGCGAGAATGTCGTCCCGTGCCGCTGGATCTGCGAGTTGGCCCTACTCTGCGAATGGAAACATATGGGAGATATGTCATCCAGGTCCCTCAGGAATTCGGAGGAGGAGGTTGGATGGTGAGGAGGGGGAGGAGGAGGAGGAGAAGGAGGAAGAAGACGAGGAGGAGGAGGAGAAGGAGGAAGAAGACGAGGAGGAGGAGGAGCAGGAGGAGCAGGAGGAGCAGGAGGAGCAGGAGCATGATATTGCTCTCGAACGAACTGCCACGCAGGTCCCTCGGAGAGGTGTTAACGATCACTGGCAAAGATTTCGTGTCCATCCTTCAGCAAGACTTGTTCCTCTCTTCTCTTGCCCTGAACTACGCAGACAGCCTCTGCCACCTGACGAAGCTCCAGTCAAAGGAGGACGTGAGCGACCTAGTGCTGCCAGTCTCGCACAACGAGGTCGTCACACTCATGCCCTCGGACATCAGCCGTTGGCGAACACATAACCACAAACACAGTTCCAGATTCGCTGGGCAGTAGGCGGACTCGCTTCTGGAATGCGCGTGGGTCGTGATATCGAAGAAGGCTGCGGAGTCTGGCGGGAAGGCCAGCGGAAGCCGGCGGAAGCACGTGTGGCCGCATGCCTTTCCGTCTTTCGGCCTTCGTGTGACCAGCACGCTCTGGCTTGGCACCGCTCGGACGCGTGCAATTTCTCCTCGGCGAGGACCGTCGAGGAGCATCTCGGATCATTCTGCGAAGAAGCAAACGCACGACATCGACAAATGCACGGGGAATGGACGTCCGAGCGATGGCGAGCTGGGGGGGGGCTTCCGGCGCAGCGCCGTCTGCGCGCGCCCGCTGTCCGAAGAAGCCGCGCGGCCGTGCTGCTGCGCTGCGCAGAGCAGAGCGGCCGCCCGGGCTGCGAGCCGCTGGCCGCTTTGGCCGTCCCCTTCGGCCACGCGCAGAGGGGGCGGAGGGGGGAAAGGGGGAAGGCTGCTGAGAAGCACCCCTGCTTCTTAGAAGGCGCGGGCCTTGTCTATAGATGCAGGGCGTCGCCTTCTGAGGAGCAGCCTCTTTCAGAGAGGCCGTCCCCCCTCCCCCTGGCCCCTTGTGCTCGCCGCCAACCTCTGCCGCATTCCCTTCCCCCCTCCTCTTGTCGTCCCAGTCTTTGTCCTCTACTCCTCACCTTGTCGCTGGGTTCCTCCGCGATGTTAA
This sequence comes from Prorocentrum cordatum, assembly GCA_963575745.1. Taxonomy (NCBI): domain Eukaryota; class Dinophyceae; order Prorocentrales; family Prorocentraceae; genus Prorocentrum; species Prorocentrum cordatum. The sequence continues at coordinate 288,231 of CAUYUJ010015846.1, forward strand.
GGAAAGTTGTATTCCCATGCTCGTGATGAGCTGATCCCGTGTCCACGGTTCAGAGATTGGTAGAAACCCCGCTCTGTCGAGTCGATCAGCGAATCGCCTTTTTGCGGTTCTCGGGAGTTGGCTGCGGCCGCAGTTGTTGCGGGCCTACCCCCGTCAGGTCTGGTCTCGCGTCGTTTTTCCTAGAGGGTATGTTGCTGAAGGGGGTTCTATCCAAACCCGCACGGTCAGTTCTACTTGCCGTCAAGCCCGGTCTTCTTCACGTCAAGTTTACGTGTTGATTCACGGAGCTCAGACGCTTGGTGGTCGTCGTCAGTTGTCAAGCCGTCATTGCCGCTGTTGCGGGGACGAAGACAGTTCTACCTGCCGCCAAGGACACGCGCTTTGCCATGTCGAAGGCTGCCCTGGACCTGGCAGACAGGCGGAACCTCCTCGGCAGCCGCCGGAGGACAGCCATGTCCGAGGCCTTCAAGGGAGGAGATGGGAGGAGGAGGAGGAGGAGGAAGCAGTGGAGGAGGAGGAGGAGGAGAAGGGAAACGGGAGACATGTTTTGACATTCGCTTCGGGGGTGAACTAAAGCTCAGGCGCGTTCCTCGGACAGCAGCTGACCCCCAGGCATTGCCTGGGGCGCTGCCAGTTCCGATTCGGCTCCACCGAACCCTACCCCAGGAGGAGGAGAGGAGGAGAGGGAAAACGTCCTGAAACACGCAAGCCCGGGTTAAACGCTGCCCACCTACTAATGAGCCGTGCCCTGGCCAGCCGGATCGACGCAGACCTTCCCCAGACCGGGGAGGAGATTCCCAACACACCCACCAATGCCTCCCCAGACACGAACAATCCCTGAACGCCAACTTGCAGTTTCGGACTTTCGGGCATGGTGAGACCATGGCAAGACCCGCCAGGGAAGGCCACATGCTTTCGCGTGCGACCTGGCTGCCAATTCCTTGAACTGTCTGGAGGGAGGAGGGAGGGAGGGAGGGGAGAAACGAATGAGAGAGACGGAAGAGGAAGAGGGTGAGACTACCCTGGTTCTCAGGGTTGGCAGGGACGAGCAAGTTCTTCGACTGGGCCCTGGATATACTGGGGCGTCTGTCAGGCCGTTTCCTAACCTGCCCCGACGCATTAGCCCAGATACCTTTGCCTGCCAGAGCAGGGAACCAGGAGATGATCGATTAAGAGCTCCCCACCAAAAATGAAACCTTCCCCCATCCTTCCCAAGAATGTCTGCTGCGCCAGCCTGGCGCCAGACCGCCTTTGCTGCAAGTAAATCGGCTGCAAACATACAAGATGGGCAAGAGTGAGAGATGGAGGGGGATAAGCAAGGCGTTGGGGAACCTGTATTGCTCCACGTTTTCTCACCAGTCTAGCTACAGAACGCTGCTGAGTGTTGGAAGCTACTGGAAGATATGGAAGGGGATTTCCCACTTCCTTGACACTGCAGCTGCGGCTTCACTGTCTCAACACACCCCTATCAGATTGCGAGTCGAGGATCTGGAAGGGGACCTCCCACTTCCCCTCCAAAGGGATATGACGAACCAAGTGTGATGAATTTTGCGGATTCTACCGAAGAAATTGCCGTAGCCATTGATAGGTGAGTGCGGGTGCTACCGCGAACAATGCGAGGAAGGGGATCTTCCACTTCCCGAAATGAGACTGCAACTGCGGCTCCTAGCCACAACAACACCATTATGACATTGATCGTCGAGGTTCTGGAAGGGGACCTCCCACTTCCCCTCCAAAGGGATACGAGGAATAAAGGTGTGGTGTATCATGCGGATTCTAGCGAAGAAGAGATTGCCGTAGCCATTGAAAGATGAGTGCGGGTGCTACCGCGAGAAGTGCGAGGATCTGGAAGGGGGTCTCCCTCTTCCCCTCGGAATCCGAAAACATTGAATTACTTTCTCAAGATGACGTGCACATCGGCCATGCGAACTTTCATGGATGTTCGTTCCTTGCGCCTGAAAATGGTGCGGGTCCTCCCACCCTGCGCGACTTCCCTATCAGGGAGGAGCTTATGACTTCGAAGCTGAAGACGCTTGAGAAGAATTATCACTCTCACTGTCACTGCTGATCTCGGAAGCTGGCTTGTCAGTCTTACCGTCGTTGCCCTTCTCGCCACGGGGGGATGCTGGGCTGCGAACCTCACGGGAGCGATTGTCCTGTTTCATCCTGCGGATTTCCTCCCTGGCCTGGTCGAGCTGCTTCCTCAAGGACTGGATGCGGAAATCTTTTAGGCCCTGCTTGATCTCCTCCAATGACATTGGCTTGACAGGAGAATCCGAGGCAGTGTCGTCATACTGCGATTTCTGGAGCTTCTTCTGCTAAGTCTGCTCAGCTGAGTCCGAGCTGGACTCCAAAGGCCTTGAAATCTTCCTCGACTTAGGCTCCTTCTGCACCGGCTGCTTGACTGGGTCCTTCCTGGACTCCGATGAATTAGACTTCCCCGCCGGAGCTCTCGGCGGTGTTGGAAGCCGAGGGCGAAGTACCGCAGCAGCGGGCGGAGCTGTTTGAACTTCACTCTCCCATGGCAACCCACATTTGCAAGTAGGATCCCTCTGGATACGATTTCTCCATAGCCAACATGTGTTCCCAATTGGACGAAGAACGTATGAAGACTTCTTTCTGAGCTGTTCCTGCGAGGATTGTTGCGGTCACTGCTTCACCCACGGTGCCTTTACCCACGGAGTTCTTGTCTGCATGGCGTGCCGCTCTGCCGCAGGTTCCAGGAAAAGGGGGGGTGCGCGCGCCCAAACCTGGCCTTGAGTCAAAATGGCTACGGGAGGGGGTAGGAGGGAGAAGGGAGGAGGAGGAGATGGAGGAGGAGGAGATGGAGGAGGAGGAAGAGGAGGAGGAGGAGGAGGAGGAGGAGGAGGAGGAGGGGGAGGCGGTGGAGGAGGAGGAGGCGGTGGAGGAGGAGGAGGAGGAGGAAGGACCCTCAGATTCGGGCGCTGCATTTTTTTGCAACGAGCCAGTTTCGGACCCGGGGACCCTCACAAACCGAACCAGATCAGAACATATCGCAGAAACGCGGGGTCCGCGGCTGCGGTGGTGTTTTTTGTTGCGATGTTGCATGTTTCTGTCTACAACGTCAGACTTGAAGGGAGGGGGAGGAGGAAAAGGAGGAGGGAGGAGCAGGAGGGATGATAAAGAGGGATGCGTGGGGAGAATGAGGAGCATGACCTAAAAGGCGCCGCAGCCTCCCTATATCCCTTCTCCGCCTCCGCCTCCTCCATCCTTCTGCATGCTATTCCCTCTCCTCCCTCTGTGGTTAAATGCGCTTGACGTTCAGAAAGCGCGACTTGGAAACTCTAAAGCGCCTGCGTCGCGACGCCTCCGCGCTACGGGACGCCTTTGTCTCCTCGGTTGCGTGCGGCGTGGGTTTTTCGAAGACGCCGCGGCTCAACACTTCTTCCTTCTTCCCGCTGCCTCTTTGTGGTTGCGATAATGTAGTCTCCTAGACGGTTTGTTTGTAAGGGCCTTGATCTGCATACATGCGAACATACATATATACATACATACGCATACATTCATTCACACGCCGATGCTTGTCTGTCTGTCTTTCTGTCTATCTGTCGGTCTGCCTGTCTGTCTGTCTGTGTGTCTCTCTGTTTGCCTGTCTGTATGGTTGTCTGTATGTACGCATGCGTGCAATCATGCAAATATGCATGCAATCACGTATGCCTGCATGCATGAATATGTGTGTAGGTATGTGCTTGTATGTGTTCATGGATGTATGTAACTCCGTATGTATGTATGTATGCATGTGTCTGTATGTGTGTAGTGATGTGTGTATGTATATATGTGCATGCGTGCGTGTGTACGCATGTACGAATGGATGTGTGCACGTATGTAAGAATACATGTACGTATTCAAGTGCGTGCATGTATGTATGCATGTATAAATGTATGCATGCATGTATAGATGTAGGGATGACTGTACCTATGCATAGTTGTGTGTGTGTGTTCGTGGATACATGCCTGTGTGTAGTTAGGTATGTATGGATGGATGTGTGTACGTGTGTATGTAACGTATGGTACGTACGTGCATATGCACGTATGTTTGTATGGATGCATGTGCGTACGTACGTGCGTATGCATGTACGTAACTATGTGATTGCATGGAGCTATGCATATATGTATGCAGACATGTACGTATGCATGGACGCGTGTATGCATGTATGTGTGTATGGGTGTGTGAACGTATGCGTATATGTATGTATGCATGTATGCATGCAGGTATGCATGTATGTATAGATGCACGTACATGTGTATGCATGCATGCATGTGCGTATGATTGTATAAATGTATGTATGTCTGACTTGCTGTTTGTCTGCCTGTGTGTTGATCTGTCTTCATGCATGTATGTAGGTATGTATGTTTGGATTATACATGTATGCATAAATGAATGCATGACTGTATGCATGCATGCATGTAAATGTGTATTCAGGCATACATACATACAAACAAACATACAGACAGACAGACAGGCAGACCGACAGACAGACAGACAGACAGACAGACAGACAGACAGACAGACAGACAGACAGACAGACAGACATGACACCAGCCACGGCTTCTAGTGCGGAGTGTGGGCATCCGAAGTGTTCACGCTTAAGGGCATGAAACACTTGCGCGCCGCACCCCCCTCTCTTAGGTGCAGCTCCCACGCTGGCCTGGGCCATTGTGGTTCGGCGCCGACCAGCTGCTGCGCCGCCAGCGCGGATGGCGGTTCTGCGCCGCCCGGCCCGGGCGCCGCAGCGCGCGTGGCCGCCAGGCCCCTCGCGGTCTGGCGCGGAGGCCGAACCCGAGGCCGACCCCTGTCTGGCGGAGGAGCTCGCGGGGCTGGCCCCCGCCCTCGGCGTCCCTGATCTAGGCTTGGGCGCTGGCGGCGTCGCCGGTGCCGGGCCACCAGCGGGCCTGCCTGCTGCGGCACCCCGCGTGGCACCAGGCGCTGGCGGGGGCGCCTCTACTCACCCGCTGCACCCCGCTCCAGGTGCGGCGGACGGGCTGCCGCAGCTTCGCGACGGAATGCAACCCCACCACGCGGGGGCCCGGGCCGAAGAGCTTCGGGCCCTCCTGCGCGCGGCCCGGGAGCGCGTGAGAGCGGCCGCCGCGAATGGCGCTGCCGCCGACGCCCCCGCATCGGCGCTTTCATACTGCCTTTTGGAGGAGCTCGTCGGGCGCATCCTCGCAGCCGCGGAGCTGGAAGGGGGCGAAGACGCGGATCCTGTCTTCTGGCGCGCTCCCGGCGGGGCCGCAGACAGCCGCGGCACCGACCGCAGCCGGCCCGGAGCCCACGCTCTGGCCGCCAGGTTCTGCAGCGCCCTGACGCACCAGGCCCTGCGGCGCATGGAGGGCCACGTGCGCGTGGCCGCGATGGCGATGGAGGACCTCCTGGCGGGCCCAGCGCTGCCCAACGTGGTGCGCTCGTTCCTCCTCACGACGAATTATTATTTTTCGCGGCGCATTCCGAGGCCACCGTCAGTCTGCGGAACGCGAGGGAGCTCAAGACCCTCGCGGCGATCATCGAGGCGGTCCTCCAATGCCAGGTCCTGACGGCCCTGGACATCGCCACCCAGCGCCTGAAGGCCATCGAGGTTAGCATCGAGGGGGGCTCGTGGACCAACGCGCGGTGGCTCGAGCTCACCCCGGTCGAGTCCGCGGGCGTGTACGACTGGAGCGACCTGCGGGAGGCGCGGCGCGAGGAGGAGATGGACCGGCGGGCGCACGACTGCCGGCGGCGGCGATGCAGCCGCAGCTGGTCGCGGGGCCGCCCGAGGAGCCTGAGTTCCGCGCGGCGCCCACGCGGCGGGAAAAGCAAGGGCGGCAAGGGAGGCAAGGGCGGGCGCTCCGGACGGAGCCAGCAGCGCCGCCGGTGAGCAGGGATGGGGAGGCCACAGGGCTTCCGTGGAAACGCCCACGGTTCCAGAGGATGTCAGGGACGAGTCAGGGATGAGCCTGTCGCACTGGGGTTCAGATCTTCGCGGGAGACCTTGGGAAGATGAAGTTTGATGGGTCCACGTGCGTTGGAATGGGCGTGCCCTCCCTCGGACTCTTTCGGTCTTACTGGGCCGAATGGGCTGGCCATCAGGGCGCGGGGCCTGCCGAGCGCTCCGCCCTGCTTGGACGGGCCCTTCGGGTCGGCTCGGAATCGGAGCTCCCCGCGGCGAGAGCGCTCATCGATCGCCTGGACCTCGGGCGCGGCATCTCCGAGCCAGCGCCAGCTGTGCGGGCGTCGCGGCGGCTTTTGGCGGGGCAGTTCTCTGCCGGGGCCTCGGTCGCGCAGCTCGGGGTTGTCCTCCTCCGACAACTCGAGGAAAGGCTGGGCGGCCTGGGTGAACTCAGTCGTCTCTGGCCTTGCGGCGCGTGGCAAGATGTGGCCGAGGCCAGCGAGCTGCTGCCAGTCGCGCGGCCGACCCGCTCCGCTGGCCTCGAGGAGGCGCCGGCGGCAGCTCGGACTTGCCGCGGCCAGCCGCCGCCCGCAAATCGCGAGGTTGGCATCGATGCGTGGGTGGAGCTCTCGACCATGGTGTGCAACTACGGGTTTCGCGGGGGACCGCGGCTCCTGGCTAGACTCTTGAAGTCCCCAGCGGAACCGACGGCCACGCAGAGTCAGGCTCTCGAGCGCTTCCGGCTGCTCGTGGCGATCTGGGCTGACGAAGGGGACCCGACTAATTTGGTCACCTACGCGGTGGCCGAGCAGCAGGCTTCGGAGCTCTACTGGGGCGAGCACCTGACTCGCGCACTGCCGCTCACGCGCGACGGCGCCCCCCCCCCCGGTTGCCCGCTGCGGACGCGGCTGCCCGGGTGAACCTCGAGGACGTCCTCGACGGGCCTGCGTTCAATGCCCTCCGCGACCCATCCCCAGGCTTCCCGAGGGCGAGGCCGCGGTGCCTCTCCCCCGGGCCAGCGTTCTCATGAACACCAAGGAGGAGTATTACATGATAATCGAGTCGGTGTGCCGTTTGGGCGTCATGGAGGCGGAGGTCCCTGAGGAAACGTGGACGTTCCGGGGGGGGGCCGTCGGGAACGGCCTGCCCGGCGCCCGCAAGGCTCGGAAGGAGGTCGGCGGGCGGCGCCGCAGGTCGTCAATCTCGCGCCGACGAACGCGCTCCAGCGCAACTGCGGCGGCGCCGCGCAGACCATGGGGTACCCTGGCTTATGGCCACTCTACGTTTTGCACCCTGATGAGGTCCAAGTGCGCTACTCCGAAGACAAGGGCGGGTACTTCCACCTCTACACGGCCCCCCGCGCGCGGCGCGGTGCCTTCTTCATCGACGAGGCCGTGCTTGGGACTGCCTTGGGCCAGCCAGGCTGCTCGCGGGCGAGACCTCGGATGCGGACTTGCCCAATGGGGTGGATCAGCGCCGCGGCGTTTATCCAGGGGGCGCGCGAGAATTTGGTCACAGGCGGGCCCCCGCATGGAGCAGGCCTCCCCCGCGAGCAGCGCATCCGGACGGGCCACCCGGCGCCGCCGACTTCTGGGGCCCCGCGCATTTGGTTTTCGATTTATAGACCACTGGGACCTGGGCAAGAATGTCCTCGACGCTGAGGTGAATTGCTACGTCTTCGCGCCGAGCGAGGAGCAGCCGGCCGCGCGCGCGGCCTAACTACGCGAAGGTCCAGCGCGCGCCAGAGAAAGCGGCCGAAGGGCGCCTCACTCGGGAGACCCTGGGGGCGCAATTCTGCGGGGCTGATCGTTTAGATGGCACGTCGCCGCCTCGCTGGTCGTTCTGCGTTGGCCGGTGCCTCGACCGCGTCGCCGGCGAGCGCGTGATCAACGACGACCTCTTGTCGGACGTCGGCCGGATTTCTTTCGCCGCGCTGTTCCACCGTGGGTTTTTCTCCCTCTTGAGCCGGCCGCCCCGGGATCTGGCGGTCGGGGGGCTTCCTGGCCCTCTCGGCCCCGACGTTGCCGACGAGCTGTTGGTCGCGACGCTCGCCACGCCGCTGCTCCAGGCGGATCCTGCTGGCCAGGTTTCAGGAGAGGCGGTCGCGACCGACGCTTCGGAGACAGGCGGAGGAACGCGCGTCTCCGCGGGATTGTCTCCCAAAGGCGCGGCTCGCCCCCTGTTGGTCAACGGCTTCGATGGGATCGGCGGAGCCCGCGCGACGCTGGACCTGCTCGCCGCCACTCCCTGCGGCGCGATCGCCGTCGAACCCTCCCGCGCGGCGCGGGCGGTGGCCAAGGCCACTTGGCCAGAGACCTTCTTCCACTTCGACTCCGCAGCTGTCGCGGCCGAGGAGGTGGCCAAGTGGGCGGGCGCGTGCCCGCGGGCCCGCAGGGTGTTCCACATCAGCGGCCCCCCCTGCCAGGACTGCGCGCCCCCGAAGCACTCGCTGCGGATGTCAGGCCCCCTCCAGCAGCGCGCTGAATGGAACGCGCGCGGCTTGTTCGCCGGCGTCGCGACACTGGCGTTCCAGGGGGGGCAGGAGGTCACCCAGCGCGTCGGAGAGCAGCCGATCTTCGTCGAGGCGTCCGGCGCACTACGCCGCCCCCAGGGCCGCCTCATCTGGCCCCGGGGCCCCCGACCCATTGAAGGCGAGGGCTTCTGGGTCGGAGACGAGCCGGGAGGTCTGGACAGCCTCCGCGTCCAGCGTCCCAGCATCCGCCGATTCCCTCGAGCAGGGGGCCGCGAGGGTCGCGAACGCGGAGGGGCCGCTTGCGCGCTTCACGCGGCCTGTCCGGCACCCTGCTCCGCTGGCCGTGTCCGCAGCTCCCGGCCATTCATCCGATATGGCCTGCCCGTGAGTTCCACGGGCTTCCCCCCGCCTACTTGGGGACGAGGACTTGGTCCGGGGCCACGGAGCACCTCGTCGACTCAAAGCAAATGAACAAGTTCGCATGCTAGGATTTCCATAGGGGCACCTGCGTCCCGTCGAGCGCACGGCGCCGAAGGCTGGGCTCGAGGATATGAAAGGGGCCTTGGTTTCTGGTGCCTCTCCAGTGCTCGTCGTCGCCAGGTTTATCCAGCGCGTCGCCAAGATGGGCACCCATCGTGGGACGTCCGACGATCTTTGGAGCAAGCGGCGCGATCCCGACCAGGAGGCGCGGCGCAAGGCGACGCGGAGATGGGCGCAGGCACGCGGGGGGGGGCTGCAATGCCAGCCCCGGCCCCGCCTGCAGAGGCTGCCGCTGACGGCGAGCTAGGCCCTGAGGGTGAACTGGCCCAGGAATTTATCAGGCTAGCTGACCACAGGGGCTCCGACATCAGGCTCGACGCAGGGGTGCCTTGCCGTTTGGCCGCTTGGCCACGGGCCCTCCTCGATGCTGGGCTGTGGACGTGGCGAGTCAGCTTACCGCGTGCGTTCCGCAACCCGCAGAGCGCCAACATCTCAGAGGCCACAGCGGTCTTGGATTTCCTGCGCTCGCACCTCAAGCACAATCAGAACATGAGCAAGCGCAAGCTGTTCCTGCTGGGCAGCCAGGCGTCCATCGGAGCACTGACGAAGGGGCGGTCGCATTGCTGTCCTGGGTGATTTTTCCACTTTCGGGCGTTCTACGGACGGGCCCCCAGCAGAGGCAACCCAGCAGACGGTCCCAGCCGGTGGAAGCGACGCAATGTGGAGCGCCCCTGAGGAGGCAGCAGCGCCGCGGGCGCGCGGCCGTGGACGCGGCCGCTCGAGGCGCGAGCATGGCCACGAGGCACTCTCTGGGACGGTTGCGTGATATTTGTGCGCAGCCGCGCGCGCGGCGCCGTTGCGACAACGCCGTTCGGTCATGTTCGATTCCCGTCTTGACTCAGCGCCAGAGGCGGGCCGCCACTGCAGCAGCGCTCGACGCAGCTCTTTCGGACTACATTGAAGAGCTATGGCAAGCAGGAGAAGCCGGAGTCATGGCAGCGGACACTAGGTCTGGCATCACACACCACGTGCCCGAATTCGAGGACATGCACAGGGCTTGGCGGCTTCTCGCGGCCTGGCAGAGGAACGGATTGCCAGCCAGGTCCTCGGTTGTGGGCCTACGCGCTCGCGCAATACTGCATTGACCAGTCACGGCGCTGCACTGGCATTTCCAGTCTTCTTTTTTTGGTTGCATATTCTTGCCAGGCCGACGGAATTATTCAATGCGACTCTAGCTCAATTCATTATGTCTGCCGACTTATCGTCGGGAGTCTGGGTTCTCCTTCGCCGCAAAGGCGGGTCGCGGGGAGGCTGCTTGGAGTCGCTTCCTCTTTTGGATTCTTGGGTGGTCAAGCTGCTGCGCGTGCGTTTGCGAAGCCGGGGGGCGGCCGAACCCTTCTCTGAGGGGCGTCATGTTACTCGTCGATCGCGGTTTCAACGAGCTGCTCGCGCCGCGGGCCTCGACGTCGCCCTGCGATTGCACGGCATTCGACGCGGCGGTGCCGCGGACAATTTTCGGGGGGAGGGGGGGGGGCAAGATATCCCAGCGCCCATGGAATTGGGGCGGTGGCGCTCCCACATTTACGTCGCGGAGGGCCTGCAGCTGCTTGCCGAGACGGCGCCCGGTCCCGTTGCAGAGCAGCGTCTTCAATACAGGGCGGGGCTACTCCGGGGCATTGGAACGCGGTGATCACCCAGGGTGACTTCATAGAACGGGCATCGTGAACACTGTAGGGCGTCGTTCGCCGCTCGCCTGCCTCAGTGGCCGGCGGGTTCAGAACGGCTCCCTGGTCCTGGCTTGGAGCGGGGGCTGGGCTCGCCAGAGGGCCCCCAGCCTGCAGCAGTTGGGTGGCGCATTTGGGCGGCCTGCAGTTCTTCTGTCGGTCGCCGGCTTGCGCCTCCCACCACGCTGCCGCGCTATAGGGGCGCGCCTTCTGCCCAATACTTCCTGCCGCGCGCAGCCGAGAGAAAAAGCGGGGCAACGCATGCAGAGCGGAGCACTATGACACCGACCGCGGTTTCTAGTGCGGAGTGTGAGCATCCGCGGTGTTCAGGCTCCTCCACCGCCCCACCGCCGCTGCCGCCGCCTCGTGTAAAGAATCAGAACACATCCTCAGGCAGTGCGCCTGTTCCTCGGAGGAGCAGATCCAGCCGAGGCTCCTCTTCTTCAAAGTGATTGGAGATTCCATTGTCAATGGTAGCACCCATGTCATCAGTTCAGCGGCAGTTTATATTACATCGTGGGCGGAATAGGGAATAGGGTAAACTGTTTTTGGCTTAGTTGAGAGATGTTTTCTATGGCTACAGGTTCTTGGTATAATCCTTAACCTTTTGTGTTGGTCAGCTCTCGCGCTTGGGAAGGACATTCGTCAGCTACCCAGCGTGCTTTAACCTTCACACTTTCGGTAGCATCCTTTTGGCCATAATGGCAGCACTGTGAAGCAGGTATGTTTCCCCTGCACATGTTTTGTAGTGCAGGCGCTAGTTGGCCCAGCTGCAGTTCAGCCCAGTTTACCCCACTCTCTCCTACCAGACAGTGCATGGAATTGGCAGCCAGCCCTCTCCTGGCGGGTCGTGCCATGGCAATGCCATGCCTGAAAGCCCGAACCTGCACGTTGGCGTCCAGGGGATGTTCTTGTCTGGGAGGGGAAAGGTCGGGTGGGCAGTCTCACTCTTAACAGGGGTCCAGGAAAGTCTGGCGAAGTAATCCCCTAGTTTTTCTTTTCTTCATCCCCGTATGGTGGGAAGGTCATGTCTCGCCTTGCTCTGTGGTCAGCCCATTAGAGTGTGGGAAGTGAGGTACCCCAGTGCTTAGCAGTTGATATTCTCCCCCTCGCCTCCTCCTCCTTTTTTTTCCTCCTCCTCCTCCTCCTCCTCCCTCTGGGGCAGGGTTCGGTGGAGCCGAATCGGAACCGGCAGCGCCCCAGACAAATGCCTGGGGGTCAGCTGTTGTCAGAGGAACGCGCCTGGGCTTTAGTTCGCCCCCGAAGCGAATGTCAAAAAAATGTCTTGCTGTTCCTGGCCCGCGGACACTGTAGGGCGCCGTTCGCCGCTCGTCTGCCTCAGTGGCCGGCGGGTTCAGAACGGCTCTTCGGTCCTGGCTGGGAGCGGGGGCTGGGCTCGCCAGAGGGCCCCCAGCCTGCAGCAGTTGAATGGCGCATTTGGGCGGCCTGCAGTTCTTCTGTCGGTCGCCGGCTTGCGCCCCCCACCACGCTGCCACGCCATAGGGCGCGCCATCTGCCCAGTACTTCCTGCCGCGCGCCGCCGAGAGAAAAAGCGGGGCAAGGAATGCAGAGCGGAGCACTATACATGGCGAGGAGAGGGGGGGCTCGACCGCGGCCGCGGGTTGGCATCATAAGCTCCTGGACAGCTAAAGCGCCATTGAGCTTCCCCAAGACCGTTCAACATTGCGTCTGAGGCGTTCCGGCGCCACCCGAGACGCCAGCAGACGGTCTGCAGACGCGCCAAGAGGCCCCCCAGTGGGTTTCCAAGAGGCCTCCATGAAGCCCCTTCCAATGGCCCCAGAAGGCAAACACAAATTTGTTCCTGAGGAGAAAGTGAATTTTCAGCACGTTCGCTTTTGTAGCCAGGACAGCTTGCAAGACGGTTCGAGAGGCGCCCATGGAGGCTCCAAGAGCGCTTACGAGGCCCCAAACACGGCCCAACAGGACTCCAAGACGGTCCAAGGGAGCCCGCCACAACAGGTCGTGGAGCTCGATCTTTGGCGGGTGCGGCTCCCAACATGCTCCGAATACTTGCCGGGAAGCCTCCAGAACGCTTCCAAAAGGCCCCTGGAGGCTCCCGAGAGACCCCCACAACGCCCCCCGGATCCCCCAAAAGACCCCCAAGAGGCCTGAAAAGGCTTTTTAAATGCTGCCAAGAAGCTCCCAAGAGGCCTCCCAGTCGGCCCCCAGAAGCTCGGTCGCCCCCGAGACCCCCAACACTTACACCCAGGGCTCGACCATCCCCGAAGACTCCCCAAATTGATTTATCACAGGCTCCCCAAGGGCGCCCAGCCCCCAAGATGATTCAAAGTAACGCTCGAACAGGGCTTAAAGAGTGTCCCAAGCCGGCCCAGGACAACCGCAAGATAGCCGCCAGTGGAGCCCAGGACTGGCCAAGATAGCCCCAAGACGGCCCAAGAGCGCCCCGAGATGTCTCACGAAGGCTTGAAGACGGCATAGGAAAGACCAAGAGGGCCCAAGGTGGCCCCAAGAGGTCGCAAGACAGGCCCATGAGGACTCCGCAAAAGCCAGCACCTGCTGGCCCAATTTCCTGTGACCGACTAGAAGCTAAGTGCGCGCGAAGCGCTTGCGCCGTTATAGTATGTATGTGTGTAGACACCTGCTGGTCTTATGTGTACATATATATATATATACATTTGGAAAAGTATGCATGTGTACATCGATATATACATATGTTTGTGTATGCATGCATATGTATTCGCGTACGTATATATACACACGCGTAAAGCTATATATATATACCCTGTATTCACACGCGTGTACCCATATATATACTTATATATATACTTATGTATATATATATATGTGTACGTGGTGGCGCCCCCTATCCTACATACATTTATATGTGTGCATATACATACATATATACATACATACATACATACATACATACATACATATATACATACATACATACATACATACATACATACATACATACATACATACATACACATGTGTGTGTGTTGGCGCGTCGGCGAGGTCGCCCGAAAAAGGTTAGTTTCAGGAGGCTGCGGGCATACACCTATGTATGCATATGTATGTACCCATATACTTATATATATATATATATGTATACGCATGCATGTAAGCTACACACATATATATATATATACATGCACACACATACATCTACATATGAGGGGGCCAAACGGTCATTCACTGCCCCTGGGCACGTGGCTGAAGTGGGGAGTCTGCGGTGCAGATTGTTTTTGCGCTGAACTGCCATTTCTCACGACTACTTCGTGTTGTTTCACCTTGCATGGTGCCCGTTGTGTTCTTGCAGTTAAAGTGCTCCTGGCGGGGTGCGCATCTCGGCTTGTGCAAGGGAAAGTCTTGCGCAACGGCTCCCACCTGACACCTCCCGATTATCTATTCGAAATCGCGCTTTTGCCCAGAACTTCCTCACAACGTATGCAGGAATCGTGCTCTCGCGTTGCACTTCCCCACGATTGATTCACACGCAGCGCCCACGACACTCAGAAATCACGCTCTCCCTCCGGATTCACCCACGATTTACTTGGGAATCGCGCTATCGTTCGAGAACTCGCGCTTCATGCAGGACTGACGTTCCAGCCACCCGCCCGCTCGACCCGGCCACCCGGGCCCGCCCGCCCGGCCCGCCTACTGGGATCCGCCCGCCCGCCGCACCCGCCTGGTTCAGCCACCTGTGTTCTGCTCCCGCCCCCCCTCTCCTGCTAGTCTCCCTCGCGCTCCATCCTGCTTCCTCCCACGTGTCCATTCGTTCCATCCCCTCCCTTTCCTCGATTGTTCTAGGGGCTGCGCCAGGTACGCGTGGCAAGTAAACAAGGCAGACCCCCAAGGGGGGCACGATCGAAGACGAAGAGGCTGGGTATCGAGGGTTTGGGACATACGTGTTGAAAAGGCTTTCGAGCAGATGCGAGCGAGCAGTCTGAAAAGTACTCTTCTTGTCGCCGTCCTCGCCCGCAACCCACCCGCCACCCACCCCGCGACCCACCCACCTTGCTTTGACGAAACTGCGGCGCCTGCGGCGAGCTCGTTGCGCAATGTGTTAAAGAGTCGGCACCTTCGGCGGGTTTCTTCAGAGCCTCGCAGACTGCCGACGACCCCGCCGCCCCCTCACTCTTATCCGTAACTGCGGGGTGTTACGTGTGTGTGTGTGTCTATACACCTATCTATAGATGCAGGCTAATGCATATCGGCATGTATAGATGTATTGCAAGGCCCGTGGCCGGCGTCTTCATACTTGTCATCTTCCTTCTCATTCACGTCCTCCTCCGCCGATAACCTCGCCCGAAGGCCAGGAGGCACGAGTGCGACATGGTAGTCAGAAGCACGCTGCGAGCCTGGAACGCGCCCCTCGAGGAGCTCGCAGGGAGGAGGCGAGGAGAAAAGGAAGAGGAGGAGCAGGCGAAGTGCGTGTGGGAGAGGCGGCTTGGCACTCGCATGCTTGAGCATGCCTTGATGGCGCGCGTGCGGCTGCTGCCCGTCGAGTACCCCGCGGTCGTCATCATCGAAGCCGCCAGGGCCTCCCTGGCCCTGTCCTGGTGGCACCGCGCGGGCCAGCTTTTGGCAGGGATTCCGGGGGCGGGCTTGCCGGACATCACGGACCTGGGCACTGGGCAACTTCGCCGATGCATCGCCTGCCGTCGTGGCTGTCCCAGCAGCGCGGAAGGCCCGCCTGCGGCGCTACCAGCGGGAGGTCATCCGCCGAGCCTTCCGTTCCTACGACCGCGAGGGTGTGCAAGGCTACGGCGTGCTTGGCTTCGGTGTTCCGCTCGTCTGCTTCTTCTTCTGGCCTGCTGCGGGGACCGGGTTGGGGTATGATCGGCTACACGTGAGAGTGGCCTTCCGCCTTTAGTGCGCGGCTTTTCGGGGGCGCGGAAGGTCTAAACCCAAGCGCGCAGGCCGTCATTGTCGGGCCGCGTGCAAAGTTCAGCGAGCCGCTCACCAGAGATGACTCGTGCCCGGGGTCACTCTTGCGAACAGCCTAAAGGAAGTGCGTGCGTTCGAAGAGGTTGGCTCACTGCATGTACGTTCATGGGCCGCTTGCAGAATATCGGGCAAGTCGCTTCTTCCAGTCCTGGGACTCGGTGTAGCGCCAGTGCGTTCGGATCGCTGCGGCGCTTGTCGATCAGTGTTGCTCACTCTAGCCTTGGCGCCTTGCGCAGATGCAGCGGGACTTCGCGAAGAGCTCTCCCCGTGCCCCCCCCCCCTGCTCCCCGTTATGGTAGGTTCCTGTCATGCCGACGCGCCTGCGACCACAGCGTGGGCTTCCAAGGTGGAACGCCGTTGGTGGCCCAGAACCGGCCAACGTGGAACGATGTGGCGATCGGAAAGCCGCCGATCGTTGAAGCTCGAACGATCCACTCGGTGTCAGGAACCAACGCCGGGGTCGTGACGGCACGAGTCTGCAGCACAGACATATAGGAACCCAGACACGCGACGTCCCGATTTTTTCAGCACGGCGTCCCCAGAAGTCCCGACCCGTTCCCCGGGGCCGGTTGCTCATCCTGAGTCGCTATTTGACGATCCTTGGGCCCGGCGAGGATCCCGAGAGGCCGACAACCTTCAGACCCGACGGCTGGAAAACACTGAAACCTCGTAAAAAATCACGATGGGGGCCCCAGGCCCCACCTTTCTGCGCTACGATCTGCGAGCGCCCCGGGGCCCGAGACTGGGCAAACACGTCCGTCTTCAGCAAATGGAACTGCCAGGATCTCGGGGAATGACGCACAACCTCCCGCCGTGATTTTTGTCACGACGCGAGCATGTCTGGGAACCGTCCTGCAAGCTCCCCTCGGCCCCACGCGTGGCCCGGGGAGTGCGTGTGTACCGTGCCGCCCGCACCGCTTGAACTTGGCATCGCTCGGACATGCGCATGTTGCCTCGGCGTGGACCATCGAGGAGCATCTTGGCGCATCTCGCGACATCGAACAACGCTCGGGAGATGGACGTCCGAGCGGTGGCGAGCCGAATGCCATGCTGGGAGACGTGCCGGGGCCGAGGCCGGCGCGGCCTCGGCAGAGGACGGCGCCGGCTGGGGTGAGCAGGGCGGGCCGGCGCCCGTTTCCAGCGCCCGTCCCAGGTTTTCTGCTATCTTCGCAAGGGCTCCCACGAGGGCGCGAAATTATTCGCGCTTCGCGCTTCGCGGTCCTCGTTCCTTCTCCCCCTCCTCCTCGTCCTCCTTTTCTCCCTTTGGGGGGGCGGCGCGAGGGCGCGAAGTTATTCGCGCTTCGCGCTTCGCGGAGCGCGAAGCGCGAAGTTGGGAGCCCTAGCTTCGGCGGTGGGAGGGTTCTTGCGATTTTCGGCAGCCGGGGGCCCCCGCCGGGCCCCAGGGCCGTCCAACAGCGACTCATGGTGACAGGCCAGTCCATGGGAAAGGGCACACATGGTTCATGTCTGAGTCTTCGAAAAGTCCTTGATTTTTGTTTGGGGGCAAGATCCTTGCATGTCTAATTCTTCCATCCTGGGCCTCTTCCTGGCCACTAGGGGGCCAAGAACAAGTAGAAACGAGCACAATTAGAAATGCGCACGATTAGAAATGAACGACGGTAGGGATTTCGGGTGGGTGGCTGCTGTCCTGTCTCGCTTGCGGAGACGGCTGCGCACGAGTAGCAACGGGTCCTGTTACCCCTCGAGCCTCGAGCACCTCGTGGTCGCGCAGAGCTGGGCAAGCGGCTGCAGAATGCGCGGGCTGAACCCAAGTTGTTTGAGGGGAAGAGGAGGAGGGAGGAGGAAGGGGAGGAGGAAGAGGGGGGACAGGGGGGGGGGGGAAAGAAGAGGAAGGGTAGGAGGAAGGGGAGGAGGGGGGAAAGAGGAGGAAGCGGAGGCGAAGAAGGAGGAGCAGAAGGAGGAGGAGGAGGAGGAGGAGGAGGAGGAGGAGGGAGGAGGAGCGCAGAACGGGAAGGGAAGGCAGGTGGGGTGGGGGGGGAGGGGCAGGGAGGAGGGGGAGGAGGGAGGAGGATGAGGGAGAGGAAGGGATGAGAGGGAGGGAGGCAGGAGGGAGTGAGGGAGGAGAGAGGGCGGAGCGCCCCGAGGAGTGCGTGGTGAAGATCGCCCCGGTCGTGTCGCTGCGGTTGGAGCACGAGGATCCGGTCTACGGCCTTGGTCGCCCGCCCGGGGGACGAGGATGATCGAGGATCGAGGGAGGAGGATCGAGGGATCGAGGAGGGTGAGAGTCGAGGATCGGAGGTCGAGGGCCGAGGAGGAGGGAGGGGGACCTAGTAGGATCGAGGACCGAGGAGCAGGAGGAGGAGGAGGAGGAGGGTCGAGGATCGGGGGTCGAGGGAGGAGGATCGACGATCGAGGATCGAGGACTAACCTTCCTATCGGGCCCCGGCCCGCTCGCCCTGGGGATGCCCCCCCCTCTTTCTTCGGGCCGCGCCACGGGGCGTCTCCACCTCCTCCCGGAACTCGAGGGTCCCTGAGATCTGGGCGTTGAGATTTTCTCACGCGGGGCGCGTTTTCGGGCCAGGGGCGGCAGCCGCCGCGCGCCGGGCGGCGGGGCCGGCCACGCCACGCGCTCGGGGCGCGCTCTGACCCCTGAGCCGCCCGCCCTTTCCCTATTTTCCTTCGGCCGCGTCCCTCCTCCCTCCTCCTCCTGGCTGGTGGCACAATTCGGCCCCATGGTACCCCCCGTTCCTGCCATTCATCGCCAGCGTAGTCACCCTCTGCCTAGCCGCCGCCGCAGAAGTTTTCGGGCCAGGGGGCCATCTCAGATCGATCCGGCTGGAGAGATGCCCCAGAAAGATGGGGTCCAAGGCTCCAGCGGCTATTTTTCGCGATGCTGTATTTCTGCGCCTCGCGGGATCTCAGGGGTCGAGGAGGAGGAGGACGGAGGATCGAGGATCAAGGATCTCAGGGGTCGAGGAGGATCCAGGATCGAGGGCGGAGGATCGATGACCGAGGAGGAAGCAGGAGCATCGAGGATCGGGGGTGGAGGGTCGAGGAGGACGGAAGAGGATCGAGGATCCAGGGCTGGCCGCCGCCTCGACGAGCCCGGGCTGGCCTGCCAGGGTTGAGGAGCGGGGAGGCCCCAGAGGTCGAGGACCCTGGGCTGGGAGCACCCAGATGTCTTGGCACCGCTCGGGCGTGTGCATGTGTTCTCGGCGAGCATCTTGCGAACAACTGCCCGCACGACGTCCTGAAAGGCACGGGGGCTGGACGTCCGATCCACGGCAAGCGCTTGGCATCGCTCGGGCGTGTGCATTTTCTCTCGGCGAGGGCCATCGAGGAGCATCGAGAAGCATCTTGCGAGAACCTGCACGCACGATATACTAGAAGGCACGGGGGCTGGATCGTCCGAGCGATGGCCTGATCCCCGAAGACGTGTTCTTCGATCCCGGCGCTGTCTTCAAGCCAGGCGCTTGCCTCGATCTCGGCATCCCGAGGGCCCCGCCGTCGGGCCCCGCGACGCCAGGACCAGTCGAGAACGGGAAGACTGTCCCAAGGGCCAGCGGTCGGGACTTCTTGTCGGGGGCCTTGAGAGCGGGGTCAGCGCAAACGGGGTCAGCCAGAGCGCCAGATCTTGCAGGATCCTGCAGGGCCAGGGTCGCACCGACCTGGGCTTGGGCGCAAGATCCTGCAAGGATCCTGCCAGGAACCTGCAAGGATCCTGCAACGCCTGACTGACCGGGTCTGGATTGACCCGGGTCAGTGAATCCCCGATCTTGGGTTGGGCGGGGATGCGTTGGGCTCGCGTCGTGTCGACCAGCGGCGACCCCGCCGCTGGCGGTCAACGTTGAACGCCGCCAGTGGACAAAGAAGCGTTCGCTGTTGAACGATCTGACGTGTCGGAAACGACCGATCGTTCAAGGTTGAACGATCCCGCGGTGTCAGGAACCAACGCTGGGGACGACACGACACGAACCCGCGGGCTGCCTTGACACGCCCTTTGTGAAACGCAGCACGTACCGTGCTCATAACGTCCGTGTCAACACGTTGCGTGTTGGCTCAGCGTATGAGCCCACGTGTTGGCGAACGTAGCGCGTCAGACTTACGTTTTCAGTCTACGTGTTGAATTCCGTGTCACACGCTACGGGTTGCGTGTTGCGTATCGGGGCGGCTAAGCTCCAGTCGTGAAGAAATGGCGAGCTTCTTTGCCATTTACAGTATCTGGGGGCCCTCGTTGGGCCCCGGGTCCGTCAGAGAACGTCTCGGGATGGACAGCCAGTCCCAGGGAATGGGTCGAGACCTCTGGGGGGCCACGTTGCCAAAATATCACGATCTCGGGGGTCTGGGGAGTAGGGTCGTGGCCCCATGGGCCCATGGGCGAGGGCCTTGGGTTGCAGATCGGGGGGTGAGATAGCTGGAAGAGAGGGTACTGTCAGGACTTGTTGCCAAGCGTGTCGCGCTGCTGGTTCTAATCAACCACGCTTCAGGACGACACATTTAACCACTTCCCAATTCCCAAGCGTCAACGCCCCGAGCCTTCCACACCCTCTCGCCTGGCGTAGCGGAGCGATACGCGATCTACTTGCCCTGTAAAGCGTGTCGCCGGGACCGCCGCCGCGACACGCTAAGCAAAAATTCGCGTCGAGGTGTTGTTCATTTTCGGGGTGCAGTGGGGCGGTTGATGAAAGCCCTGCTGACCTGCAGCGCCTTCTGGGGGGCTGGGGGCAAGGGGGCGTAGCGGCATCACGCCTACACTTGGTCAGAAGCTCGATGTTCCCAAAAGGAGGCAGCCTGCACGAAGGCGTCGAACATGGTCGCGGCTCAGGCGCCGCCTCGAATGTTGTCCAGACTGCATGGCGACCTCATAACGAAGCAGGCCCGATCTCAATCAAGGGCACCACTTTTGTAGAAAGAATACATGGGCAGAGCGGTGCAATGAGAGGCCATGCGACGCAATGCCAACCAATGTGTATGCCGTCGCAGCACACCTCATGTCATCGCCTAGCTGATCATGGCTTGGCAGCGACGCGTTGCATCATTCCGGATAGCAACGCGAAGTATTGGTGTTGCATTGTCAAACCATTGCGCATCATTGCGCAACAAGGCATCGCATTGCATAGGATATCGTATCTTAGAACTGCAAGCAGGGAGCAATTCGTTGAGTTTTACTGTATTGGGTTGTGTAGTTGGTCGCATCATAAAATCAGCAAGCGTTAAAAACCTCCTACCCTTGTGTTGCATGGTGCAGAGTAGCATTTTCATCGCACAGCCACGTTTTGCATTGCATAGCGCAGCGTTCCGTAGCATAGAAGCTCGTCGCGTGGCACTGCATCGCGCTGTATAGCGAACCACAGCAATGCATAGTATTGCATGTCGTACAGCGGCATGTTGTTGCAAGTCAGGCGAAGTAGGTGTAATCGTATTCTGGTATGGTATATGCAAAGTAGATTGCATACGTCTGGTGACGATAGGCCATGTTGCTTTGTTAATAGCAAGACGAGCGGCATGATACGCTGGTCATACAGCATGGCAGAGTGGGATATGATAGCGGTAGTGATGGCGCGGACGGTGCGCAAGCTCATGAAATGCGAGGCTTAAGCCTGGACCGGGCTATGTCGTGCGAGGGCACTGTCCAGCACGTGCTTGTTTGTTGCGCCGAACTT
>CAUYUJ010015847.1:0-7500 GCA_963575745.1 Prorocentrum cordatum
GAACAACCACTGAGGTGGCCACGTGAGTAGAAGAGGATAACCAAACGAAGAAAAGACGAGGGGGGGTTGGGAGGGTCAGGAGCTTTGTGGAGCGAAGGAGGGAGGGCTGGAAGGAAAGAAGATTGAGGTAGGACGGGGGGCGATGCTGTCGTCGGACGGAGGCCTGGGTGCTCAGCTGTGCTCGACTGCATCAACTGCGGTGGGCGAGAAAGTAGACAGGAGCATACATACACTTGAGAACATGCATGAGCAAAGGATTATATACGAAGCAAGCACACAAGCTGAGACACACCAGTCTGGAAACTCAAGATAACCTAGAGGTCGGCTCACTCCGCGTTGGCGGAATGGCATCGGGTGGATTCCACATTTCTTTCTTACGCTGAAATGCATGATGTCCTCCTGGCCCTCGTATTTGCTAAGCAAAGTGTCTATCTGTCCCAGCACAGCAGGGCCGTGCGTAAGATCGAGTATCCTCTGCTTGGCCCTGGCGACGATCTCCTGGATGGCCCTGCTGGCGATCTCTGCACGGCAGGGCGGTGAGCGCGGCGAAGATGGCACGCCGAAGGAAACGGTGCTGCACCTCGAACTCCACGAAGACCGCACCAGTCGAGGCCCGGGGTTCAGCAGCGAAGGCGCGGCTGAGCGGCCCGGGCAGGCGGACCGTCGGGCCAACCTGCTGCGAGGTGGCGCGCGCTGCCGAGGGGACATTGGCCGGCGGCGGCCTCGGCTCCACGACAGCCAGGCCACCAGCGTGTCCAGGCCAGTCCCCACCCGCGGGGTGGGCGGCGGTACAGAGCACCGGTGTGAACGACGCGGGGTGGCTTCACTGGACCGGAGCGGCCAAGGCCGCAGGCTCGCGCCGAGTCGCGGACGTCACGGACGTCGTCGGCAACGCGTGGCCGTGCGGCCCGCTCCGGGCCGCACGGCCGAGCCTCCGCACAGCGGCACGCACAGCCGGCCTCGCCGGGCAGGGAGCATGCCAGGCGGGAGGGCCTCGGGTGCGGGCCGCCCGCGCCTGCGCGTTGGCGGCGGCGGAGGCAGCCCGAATGGTAGCGTCCTTGCTTGCGAGGAGGCCCGGTGCAGCACCGCGAGGACTGGGAAGGACCCCTGACCCGGGGCGGCTGCTCAGGCCAACAGCATCCCGACTGAGGGGGGGGGGATGACGGAGGACGACGGAGGAGGCGGGAGGGGATTGGTGGTGGCAGATGAGGAGGGCGAGTAAATGTGGGGGAAGAGGAAATGGCGTGGGGTGGGTTGTTTTGAGGGACGCGTGGGCGCAAGCTCAGGGGAGGAGGGGTCGGGGGATCTTCCCCACTCGTCCTTCCCCTCCGTCTTCTTGTACACCAGCCCTTCCCCTCCGTCTTCTTGTATACCAGCCCTTCCCCTGTCCCTCCTCAGGGCAGAGTGACCACGTGTCAGACGCGGTGGTTTTGAGACATATCGTTAGGGCGACGGGCCAAAGAGAAGGGGGAATCGGAGCAAGGGCAACCAGGAGGACCAGGCGGAGCAGCAGGATGATGATGGTGATGATGCTGATGATGATGCTGATGATGATGATGATGATGATGATGATGATGATGATGATGATGATGATGATAGTGTTCATGGTGTCGGTATTTGTTGCAATGATTATGATACGAACGATGCTGGTGATAATGATGATGCTGATTAGGATGAGATTGGTGATAATAATGATCATGGTGGTGATGAGAATGATAGGGCGAGGGTGATGATAATGCTGATGTTGCTGCTGCTGCTGATGATGATTACGATAACGATCATGATTCCGAATATCATATGCCATAATAATATTAATCATAGTAATGATGATGGTGATGGTGGTGATGGTGGTGATGGTGATGATGATGATGCTTATGATACTGATGCTGATGCTGATTATGATGCTGATGCTGATTGTGCTGATGATGATGGCGATGACGATGACGATGACGATGAGGATAGAGATTATGACGATGATAATGTTGATGATGATGACGATGCTAATGATGATGCTAATGATGATGATGATGATGATGATGCTGATGATGATGATGATGGTGATTGTGATGGTGATTTTGATGATCATGATGATGACGACGATGATGATGATGATGATGCTGATGATGTTGATGAAGTGGATGCTGACGATGACGCGTCTGGTAATGGTGACGATGATGATGATGCTGATGCTGTTGATGTTGCTGCGGTTGCTGCTGCTGATGATAATGATGATGATGATGTTGATGGTGATGATGATGAAGATGATGATGATGATGATGATGATGATGATGATGATGATGATGATGATGATGATGATGATGATGATGAGGTGGTTGTGAGGATGATGACGATGACGGCGATAACGATAACGATTGCAATAACGGTGATGGTGGCGGTAGCGATGCTGCCGATGGTCATGCTGTTGAGGATGTTGATGATGATACTGATGAGTATGGTGGTGATGTAAATGATTGTGGTGATGTTCTGATGCGGTGAAATTAAAGGCCTGTGTGCCACTCTCCTTCCCGTCCTCCCTTCTCCATCCCCCCTATACCCCTCCGACTTCCCTCTGCCCTTCTCCCACTCCCCTTTTTGCCCCCCCTCCTTCCCCCTTCCACCCCTCCCCCCTCGTCCCCCTCCCCCTGCCAACCTCCCTCTCCCCCCCATCTCTCCCTCCCCCTCCCTCCACCCCTCCCTCGCATCTCCTTGTACCTCCTCCTCCTCTTTCTCCTCCTCCTCCTCCTGCACCCCCCTCTTTCCCTGCCGGCAGGAAGCGAAGAGCCGGAGGAGAGGAGCAGTAGCAGCAGCAGCAGCAGGACGATGATGATGATGATGACATGGAGGAGGCCTGTGCGCCTCGCTCCTTCCCCCTCCGCCCCCCCCCCCCTCCTCCCCCCCACCTCCCCCCCCTCCTCCAACCTCCTCCTCCTCTCTCCCCGCGAACCAAAAAATATCCCTCCCCCTCCTTCCCCCCTCCCTTCTTCCAGACCCGCCCCCCCCTCCCTCCTTCCAGACCCGTGTCCATGCCCCTCCTGTCCTCCCCCGCCCCCTCTTCCTCCTCAGCTCGCCTCCCTCCCCGTGCCTCCTCCCTCTGCTCCGCCTCCCCGATGCTCCCTCCCCCCCTTCCCCCAGCTGGTGGGGTCATTCGGAGGGCTCCAGGCCCACCATGAGATCCTTTGGTGGAGAAGTCGGCGCCAATGGGGCAGGGATGCGTGGGAGGGGCAGGACGCCAGACCCGTCGCGAGCGCACCTGCCTCGCGGGGACACCTCCGTCCTGTCCTCCTCACTCCTCCTCCTCCTCCTCCTCCTCCTCCTCCTCCTCCTCCTCCTCCTCCTCCTCCTCCTCCTCCTCTGCACCGCAGGCTTGCGCACTCGAGGAGCCGGAGCAACTCTCTCAGTCCCGGGACTGGCACAGCCCGACCCCTGTTCCGGCGGAGCCCGTCGAGAGAGCGCCAGGTGCCGGCGCCGAAGCCGTCGCTCAACCCGGACAAGTTCAGCGACGTGTGCGAGCAGACGGGCGTCACGCTGTCCCGGCGACCTCGCGCCCCACCCTGCGGCGCGCAGAGGTCTGTTTGCTTCCGCGGTGACTACGTCCTTCCCTCACGCTCCTGCTGCTGCGGCTCCTGCTCGTGGACCCCTCGGCACCCTCTTCCTGCCTTTGCTCTTGCCTCCTCCTCCTGCTCCTCCTGCTCCTTGTGCCGTTCCTCCTCCCTCTTCCTCTCTGTCTCGTTCTCCGTCTCATGCCGTTCCTCCTCTTCCTCTTGCGATCTCGCACCTGCGGCCCCTCCTGCTCACCCTTCTCCTCCTCCTCCTCCTCATCTTTGTCGTGCTCCTCCTCCCCCTCCTCCTTCTCCTCTTCCTCCTCTTCCTAATCTTTTTCCATCCTGCTCGTCCGTCGCCTCCTTGTCCTCCTGCTGCTCTTCCTCCTGGTCCTCATGCTCTATCTCCTGCCTCCGGCCAGCCCTTGAAGCGACTGCCCTGGAGGCGGGCCCGACTCAGCTTCTGCGTTGGCCCCCTTCAGAGTTCCCCTCCTCCTCCTCATACTATTCCTCCTCCTGAGCTTGGGCCGAGCGCTCAGGGCCGACCGCTGTTGAACAGGGCGGCGCCAAACGCCCCAGACCAACCTCGATTAGGAGGGCCCTCTCTGAGCTCGTCTGCGGCGTCTGTCCTTGTGCGGCGCGCGTCTTCACGATCGCTCCTCCAGCCGGGCGACGCACGTTGGCGCGCACAGGTGCTGCTCCTGCCCCCCCCTCCACCTCCTCCCGCCCCGCCACTCAAGCGACCACAGGTCTGCTGCGCATTCCTACGACACACACAGCATTGACCACAAATCCCACTTCTGTGACTGAGGGCCCCGGCCCGCCCGCGCCGGCCTTCCAGGCCCCGCCCCCCGGCGGACTCAGGCGCGCCTCGCCTCGCCTCGCCTCGCCGTCCGCAGGCGCCCTGAAGCTCCAGGCGCTCCGTGGGCGAGGGCGAGCTCTTGACAGCAGGCTGGCGCGCCCCAGTTGGTGGGTTCGCTGTCGCTCCTCCCGTCGGGAGCTCCGAGGGCCCAGGCAAGGCGACCCTCTACACGCATGCATGAACCAGCCCCCGAACGATCGCAGGGGCAAGCAGTCGCCAGATCGGAAGGCCGCCTCCCCCTGCCCCGCAGGCGGCAGCCGCCCTCTTGGGCCCCGCAGGGCCACCGGACCTCGTGCACGCCCACAGCGGCGGTGCTGCAGTCGACGCCGTTCGGAGATGCAGTCGATCGCGACAGTGATGAGCTCCAAAGAGTCTCGAGATCCCCAGAGATGTCTGAGGCGCCCTGCCGCTCCGTCTTGCGGGCGCCAGGAGCGAGGGGCGCCAGACTCCGCCCCCGGAGGTCCTGGGACGCATCCGTGCGCCAGCCGCACCATGACGTCGGTCTCGTCCATGCGGTTCTCATTCTCTCTGGACGCGCTCCGAGCAATGTACGTGGTCCTGCCCTGCCTCCTCTCTGCGCCGCGCCGGCGTCGGCCCCGCGTGCCGCCGCGTCTGCCCCAGACGGAGCGGGGAGGCCCAGATGTTGGCGACGTGTCCGCAGTGCAACACGTATGTCTGTCTTGCCTCCACCTCTTCCTCCTCCTCTTCCTCCTCCTCGTGCTCCTCCTCCTCCTCCTCCTCCTCCTCCCTCCTCCCCATCCTCCTCCCTGCTCCTCCCTGCTCCTCCTTGCTCCTCCTCCTCCTCCTCCTCCTTGCTCCTCCTCCTCCTCCTTTTCCTCCTCCTCCTCCTCCTCCTCTGCCCGCGCGGCGCCGCGGCTGGAGCAGGCGAGGAGGAGGAGGAGGAGGAGGAGGAGGAGGAGAAGGAGGAGGAGCAAGGAGAGCAGGAGGAGCAGGGAGGAGCAGGGAGGAGCAGGGAGGAGGAGGAGGAGGAGCAGGAGGAGGAGGAGAGGAGCAGGAGCAGGGAGGAGGGGAGCAGGTTGAGGTAGGAGGAGGAGGAGAGGGAGGAGGGGAGGAGGAGGAGAGAGGAGGAGGAGGAGGAGGAGGAGGAGGAGAGAGAAAGAGAGAGGAAGTGGAGCCGAGGCTGCTGCGGAGGGAGCAGGGGCAGAGGAGGGACGGAGAGACGAAGGGGGGACGAGGAGCAGGGCGAGGTGGATGCAGGGGAGCCGCGGCGGACCACAGGTGGCCACGTCCCCAGGCTGGCAGGGAGCTGGAGGCAGGAGCGGGCGCGGGCGGCCTGATGATGCAGATCGATAGTTCGAAGTCGGGCCTGTCCCTCAAGAGGGGGAATATTCAAAAGTAGCAAAAACATGTCAGGGGACGTTTTTTGGACTATTCCTGCCCATTCGGGAGTATGGTTTGAGTTTTTGTTTTATTTTTCACCCAACATCCCCCTGTAGGGGGACACGCCTGACCTACCGATAGTTTTGCAGCCTTGCGCCAGAGAATGAGAAAAGACGCGTAACTGTTCGGGACAGGGCTCGCGGCGGTGCGGCGCGCAGTGCGTGCGCGTCATGCACCCCGGCTCAGCGCGAGGATCCATGTTTCGCTCATGCTTCACGGTCAATGAGTTTGTTGGTGTTGTCCGAGAACTTGTCATGGGATTCAGCCCTACCACTCATCAGGTACATGATCGAGTTGAACAAGCGCGGCGTCGTAGACGCAGACCTTAATTCCATCATGGCGTCGATTTCCGAGGGCACGAAGGCGGGCCATGTTTTGTCTTGGCAGCTTTGAGCTTCGCATGCTACTTCATCCGAGGCGCTGGGAACATTTGGCCGCAATTGTGGCCTAAGAGAAACGCAGTTCCCCGCCAAGTGCCATCGCCCGATGTTGAGGGAAGGCACGCTGGTGTGTTGGGAGCGGTTTGGACGGGGCCTCTGTTTTCAGAAGGCCCTGGGGCCTGGCAAGGGCCCCTGGAGGTTGAGAGCGAGGATGATTTTCCCCCGTCGTTCTCTTCCGCACGGAGGAGGCGGGGATGGTCGCTGCGTCGACGGCGGCGGGGAACGGTTGGGACGGGGCCTCTGGTTTTCAGAAGGTTCCGGGGGCTGGCGTGGGCCCTGGGGGGCCGAGAACGAGGAGGATTTTCCCGTCGTCCCTTCCACAAGGAGAGGCGGCGGGGATGGTCGCTGCGTCGGCGGCGGCGGCGGCGGGCTCTGCCGCAGCCCCCACCAACCACCGACGCCCGCGGTTTTGCCAGCAGCTTCACGTCGTGCCGTTTCCTCGGGGAGCAGAGTATGACATACAGCCAAGACGCTGAGATGAGGAACCGTTTGGGGTCGGAAGGGGCTCGGTGTTCCTAACGTCCTTCCGCGGTTGCTCCTCCAGCCCTTCTCGTGTACCCAGGCTTTTTTGAAGCCGCATTCCTTATTTCAGCAGCCCGACTGTAGTTTGGCAGAAACTTTCGGAGATCCGCGCAGATTTCTCGGATCTGCGCCCCCTGGCAGCGCTTCCGGCGCCGCCACCAGCGCGTGGAGCGCATGATCCGAGGGGGTCCAGCTTCGATCGGAGACATCCGCGCGGACCTCTGGAAGTTTATGTTCATTCCCCAAACAGTGTTGCACTTAGGGGTTCTTACTTCGATGTCGAAGGGAACTTTCGAGCAGTTACTTTGCGAGCAGTGGAACGCGCTCGTCTATTCCCTCCCCCTCCTCCCGCGCTGCACCAGCGTACAGGGCAGTTTTCAATACATGCTCCGCGTGCGGATCGTGTATTAAACATGCAGGGATTGAGTTACAAAAACAGCGATGAGTTCGTGCATCTATTTATCCATAATCTAATCATTCTTATAAATCCGATATTTATGAACAATGATATGTATTAAGAAGTGCCCTGTAGGGTAGCGAGAGTCGTCGCGTTGGAGCGCACGTGCAGAAACAGGGATAGCACGCACACGCACATACAAAACAGGCAGCGCGTGCAACAGAGGCACAAGAAGGGCAAAGGGAGGCGGAGCATGCGGACGAGCCCGCAGGGACATCGAGGAGCGCACGACGGCAAGGTTTCCCAAAGCCCTCGGCCTCGCACCGCGCAGTGACTCTC
>CAUYUJ010015847.1:12500-43894 GCA_963575745.1 Prorocentrum cordatum
TTGCGAGGAGGAAAAAAAGTTGTGGAGGACGATCGATGGAGAGGAAGCGCGTTGCCAAACCATTTCCAGATGTCTAAAACATGTGATGAACATGCTTCAAACATGTAAACGGTATGCTCAAGCAATGCTCAGAACATGCTTCCTACATTTGTTAGACACATGTTTACATTCAATGATAGGACTGTAAGGGTGGCCATCGTCGTGGCATCCACAAGCCTAAGGGCGTGTACCTTTCAAAGCCTTGGCCCTCGCCCAGATGAGGATCTAGGCGGCGAGTGGCGGGGCAGGCTGCACTGCCTCTACTTCACCCGGCTCCCCTGTTTTCACAGTCCTCGTCGATCATGGATTGGAAGGCGCAAAGAGAGAGGACAGGCGGCGGGGCTTCGGGGAGGGCGCACGAGAAGCTCCCCAGAAGGCCATCGCCCGCCAGAGCCTTGTGCGAGAAGGCACCGCCTATGCCTAACCCCCCTCCCGGTGCGACGCCGACGGGCACGGTCCATCCTGGTCCGATGGATCTCCGATTCGACGTCGGCTCCGGCCGGCCGGATTCGCCTCGCTCCCGCCTCCGGGCCGGTGCGGTCCGATCCGATGCGCGCTGCGACCGGGTGCGGTGCCTCGATACGTGTTGCCTGCTTAAAACAGGGCTATAGGATCGGGATAAATCGCTCCAGAGCGTTCCGGAGCGCTCTCAGAGCGCTCCGGAACGCTCTGGAGCGGCCGCGGCGCCCAATACATCCTCCAAACCCGCCGATTCTCAGAGATTTCGAGTTATCCCGATCCGATTTTGTCCCGATCTTCGTGTCGTTTTAGCCCGCTGGCAGGTGAACGTGCAGGGAGAGGACCAGAAGAAGCTCGACGTCATCACCAACGAGGTGCTGAAGAACGCCCTGCGGTGCCCGCCGCGCGCGGCCCGGGGTGCGGCGGGAGGCCCGCGCGCGCGCGCGCGCTCCGTGGCAGCCTCCTGCGTCCAAGAGATAGCTTCCCCGCGCGCGTGTGTGCGTGTGCGTGTGCCTGTGCCTGTGCCTGTGCGTTGGCGTGAGTGCGTGTGTGCGTGTGTGCGTGTGTGCGCGTGTGCGAGTTCGTGTATTTGTGCGTATGTGTCGGCGTGTGTGCGTGTATGTGTGCCCTTCTGCGTAGGCTCTGTCTGCTCTGCCCTCAACGCGTAAGTCGGGCGTGTCCCTCTATAGGAGGAAGATTCAAAAATAGTAGAAAATGGTGCGGGGACGATTGTTTGAATATTTCTGTTGGTTTTGCTTGATGTTGTTTTGAGTATTTTCAATGTTTCGCCCAACATCAGCCTGTAAAGACCAATATCTGAGGAATGATCAAGATACCGTTCCGACTTTCTAGCCACAAGCGTCTGTAGACACATTGGGTGTCGTTACGCACGCAGAGTCACTCGTGGTGGATACGTCTATAGACAACGCGGCCGCTGCGTTCCTTTCCAAGGTCGGACACAGGGTCGATCCATCTACGGTATGTTCCTGTTCTGAAGCAGGTTCCACACGGTAGTCCAATACATGCATTTCATTGTGTTGTACATTTTATGATTGTACTTGCAACCGCCTGCTGGTTGCCCCTCATGGGCACAGGCTGTGTGGCAACCTGCGCAGCGCGACTTGCTGATGCCCTCGCGGAGTTGGCCTGGCCGACCGCGAGGCCAAACGCGCTTGACCGTGGAGAGGGCCGCCTCGGGCGGGGCGGAGTCGACCATCCGCATGTGCATGGCTTCGAAGGAGTACAGTCGGGGCCCTGAACAAGGAACCCTTTTCGTTGGGGAGGGGCTCCGCGTTCCTTAAGTGTTTCACAGCTTGCCTCAGGCTTTCCTTATGTCTTCGACATGAAATCGAAAGTTAACTTATGGACAAAAAGGGGGCTCGTTCCTTATTTAGGGTTCCTTAGGTCAGTTCCTCAGGTTCCTTTGCAGCCGCATATGCATACACTTCGCAACTCCGCACGGATCTTCTGGATCGGCGCCGGGCCCGAGATCTTGCAGTAGTGGCGGCTGCTTCCACCGAGGGGAGATGTACTCGAAGAACACAGCACTTCGATGCTCGTTTCGGGGACCTTCCTGGAGCCCACCTAACGGATCTGTTCGACCCCAGTTCGACTCAGGTTCGACTCAAGTTCGACTCAAGTTCGACTCAGGTTCGACTCAGGGTCGACCCAACTCGACTGACGCTCGACGCAGCTTCGACGCACGAGTGGAGCGAGTTTTTTTTGCAATCCTTCGTTTTTTTGCAATCCTTCGAAAACAGTTTTTTTTGCAATCCTTCGTTTTTGTTGCAATCATTTGGTTTTATGTTCATGTCACTTTTTGTTCCCCTAAAGTACCAACGCCTGGCCAGGGCCCCGCAGCCCCGCAGTCCAACAGCACGGCATCCGCATAATTTCTCTCGGCTCCGCACGGATCTCTCGCATCGGCGCTGGGCCCCCCTGGCGGCGCCTCGGGCGCCGCCCTCGGCGACATGCATATACACACACAAATACACATATAGAAAGCCCGTTTTGCCTTTGGGGTTCTCGACAAGCTGAAAACGCATAAAAGCACGCGACGGTGCTTTAGCGTCTTGTTGTCGTTTTTCTTGGCATTGTTGGGCCCGTCTCTGTAGACAACCATTTTTTTAAAGCTTTTTTGATTGTTTCTGGTTGAAGGCCGTTCCTTGTCTCCCCTGCTGCCTTCGCTCCCGGTCGTGTCTGCCGCCGTTCTCCGTTCCAGAGCGAAGAAACGTCAGAAAAAAAACACGCTCGAACAACACCAGCCCGAAACAGGCCCAGAGGCCCCGATGGCCCCAGGAGGGGCAATCGGCCATCGGGCCCGCCCGCCAGACAGCACACCAGGAGAAGGAACTGAGGACGTCGTACATGGCAATGTTCACGATGCAACCGACGGATCCGGAAACTCGTAAAAAAAACGTAGCTGGCAACGCAAACACATGATTCGTGCATTAGCGTTTTCCGTTTTCTTGCTGGGAACTGGAAGCGTGAAAACAATGATTTCCCAAACGCAGTTCTTTTCGTTTTTGCTTTTTGGCATGAAAACACGCCCTGTGCATACTGCACCCAAGAAGAACCAGGCCCTGGCGCCCTCCGCGCGCCAGGGAGGGGTTTCTCAGCGCCGATTCCAGAAACCTGCGTGGAGATCTGAAGTTCTTGTTGATGTCGTTGTCGCTTTCCCTGATAGCACCCTTCTGTCACCACCCACCAAACCACCCCAACCCAACCCGAAGGCTCAGATTTACCCTCGATTTCCAGTGGGGGGGGTGTCGGGAAACATCGAAAAAACACATGTGGAACCCTTACCCCCCCAACCCGAAATTCGGGTCTTCGGGTTGGGTTGGGGTGGTCTGGTAGGTAGCCATTATGGGGAGGACGTGGCCGCAACGGTCGCCAAGGGGCGGCTCGAGAGTTGAAAAGGGGGGATGCAGGTCCCCAGTCGGCGGCCCAATCCCGTTCCATGTTGACGCTCCGACGATCCGCTGCGGCCCGATGCTCGCCTTGCGCTGGTGTGCACCCTGGCGCACTCGACCGGGCGCAAGTAGTCCGACTCCGCGCCGGGGCTGCCAGATCCAGCGCATGGAGCGAATCGACCCGTTACCCCGATTCGATCCTGGCTGCTCTTGGGGCAAGGGAGGAGAGAATGCAGGGGGATGTGGAAAGGCGGAGGGGGAATGGGGGGATGGGGCGTGGGGAGCGAGCAAGACGTTGCTCGGACGCCAGGGGAGAGGCAGAGGCACGGGCCTTGGCTGGTGTGATCTTCTTCCTCCGCGCTGGCGAACGAGATCAGAGCCAGGGCACGCGCACGCTGGCTTGGCGTGCAGAGGAGGGCAAACAGGAGGAGGAGGAGGAGGAGGAGGAGAAAGTGAGAAGGGTGGAAGGGATAATGACTGACACCGACGGGGGGCGTGGGGGGCGAGGAGAGGGGGGACAGGGAGGAGGAGGAGGAGGAAGGGGAAGAGGAGGAGGAGGAGGCAGGAGGCAGGAGGCAATTGGCAGGAGGCAGGAGGAGAAGGAGGAGGAGGAGGAGGAGGACGAGGAGGAGGGGGAGGAGGAAAGAACGAGCAGAAAAAGGATGATCACGTGGGCGAGGAGCAGGAGCTCTGCAGGCAGGAGGGGGAGGAGGAGCAGCACCAGGCGGAGCAGCTGGAGCAAGACTAGGAGCAGGGGCAGGCTGGCTGGGGTGACCGCTTGGGCAGCGTTCAGATCCCTGGGCACAGACGCTTGTAGTGAGGAGCTGCGTGCAAGCAACCCGCCGAGTCCAAGGCTGCCCTTGCGTCCTTGCCCCTTCGGCCCACAGCGGCTTTCGCTGGCCAACCTCGTTCGACAAAAAACAATAACATGGCCCTCCAAGGCTCGGAGGTGGACAGACCTCCTACCCTGACACGTCGATTAAGGAATTGGCCGTTTTCGGTTCGCGAGAGGGCGTCGCGGCCGTCATTTTTGCGGGTCCAGATCCGTCGGTTCCGGTCCCAGGCCGTTTTCACTAAAGGGAGGTTTACTAAAGGGAGGTTTGTCCACCGCCGAAAGGCCCTTGCGTCCTTGCCGCACATTCTTGCTTTTGTCAAGCGGGTTGACCGTACCACAGTGCCTCCAGGTGAGCAGGTCCAGGGCCACCGATGGTGCGCCTGGACAGCCCACGAGGGAGAACCCAGAGGCCATCCAGGGTGGGATGGGCCGGCAGAGAGTCCGCAGCTTAATTTCGGGAGCCTCGAGACGGTGGTAAATGCAAGCGGGGGTCGGCCAGGGCCCCGAATCCTGCAGGATCTTGCGAAGACCCCCTCTGGCTGACCCGGTTTAGCGTACCGCTCGTGGCCGCGAGGCGGCCGCGCATATTGGCTGACCTGGGTTTGCGAAGACCTGCGTTGCAGTTCTTTTTGTCCTGCTTTGCATTTTTTGGGGGGGTTCCTGCTGACCCGGGTCTGAATTTGACACGGGTCAGAAGATACCCGAGAATTGCTGCCGGTCTCACCGTGTCCCCCGGCGCCCGTCACAAGAACGGCGTGTGCGAAGCACCACTGCAGACCGAGGAGGAGGAACGAGGAGGGGGAGGAAGAGGACGCTGACGAGGAGGAGGAGGAACGAGCAGGGGGAGGAAGAGGACGTTGACGAGGAGGAGGAGGAACAATTATCTGATGGTGAGGGGGGGGGGACAAGGGGCAGGAAGTGGAAACTGATGACGAGAAAGAGAACATCGAAGAACTCGAGGAGGCGTACACATGGATTAAGGCGTGCAGAATACAGACGAGCCCCGCTTCTGTGCATAATCGGCGCACTTCGTTGCCAAACCACGCGGCGGTAGCCTAATGATTCGGCGGGTAGTTCCCGCAATTCATGGAACTGGCGCCCTCGAACCTGATCACCAGATCCGTAATCCGTGTTAGTGTCTGCCCTAAAAAAAGAGGAGAAACATGAGGTCGAGGATGGAGTGACGAATCGGTCGAGGCGCACGAGGGTGATACGGCCAAGTCGTTGCGCCTTGGACGCCGTGCGCGATGAGCCCGGTGGGAGAAACTGCGAGGTACACCGGGAAGCTTGGGACACTGGCGTCCGAGGAAGAGGACATACCCGTGGCCGTGGATGATGATATGAACGATGAGTTCAACACCAAGGCAAGGCGCGTTGATACGAGCCTCAGTCCAAGAGTTCAGATGCTATTGTTATATTGTTTGTGGCATGTCGCTTGCGACCACACGTTGACAGACCTATCAATATCCGAGTGCTCTTTCTCTGTCTTTTGTTGTCACGTTGTTCCGAAGCATGTCTGGCAGATTGCCTGATCGCTTTCAGGCTTGTCACAGTGCAATGCGGATGGTCAACTGTTTGCAACCCAGCTGCCAGCTTGATGGGGTTGAGAGAGGGACAGGATGGGGGATGAACCGAGACGCAGCAGGGAAATCAGGCGGATGAGTTGGATGAGGAGGACGAGGAGGTGGAGAGGGGGGGAGAAGGAGGAGCGGGAGGGAGGGAGATAGAGGAGGAGGAGGAGGCGGAGCAGGGGGAGGAGGAGGAGGAGGAGAAGGAGGATGGGGAGGAAGAGGAGGAGGAAGAAGAGGAGGAGCCGTGGCACCCCCTGGCGGGTCAGAGCGAGGCCCGAGAGGCCCCG
Organism: Prorocentrum cordatum; assembly: GCA_963575745.1. Classification (NCBI taxonomy): domain Eukaryota; class Dinophyceae; order Prorocentrales; family Prorocentraceae; genus Prorocentrum; species Prorocentrum cordatum. The sequence continues at coordinate 18,604 of CAUYUJ010015847.1, forward strand.
CGAGCGGGCCTGGATGCCCACATGTTGCTCCCACCTGCGGGCGGGGGCAGAGCCGCGCGGTGAGAGATATCACGGCGGCTCGGACCCGCCGCGGCCCTGCCGCCTCGAGAGAGCGCGAGCACGGGGAGAGGCGGAGGCATGACAGTTCGAGAGAGATTTCTCCAGATCTCGTAGTAAAAGGGAGGGGGTCTGGACCCTCCAAGGCAAGCCACTTCAGACCCCCCCCCCGTGGGAGAACCCTCCAAAACATCGTCCCCAGGCCCCCCCAGGCCCTCCAAGATAGCCTGGAAGAGACCCCCCTCCCTTTATTACGAAATCTGGAGTACTGAGTGTTGCGCGAGGTCACACAGGGTGGAGGACAGATGGCGTGCCTCCACGGGTGGTGGGCCTGTGCTGTGGTGCCCACCTCTGGTTCGTGAAGATTTCATGGTGCCGCGTCGTGTCGACCGGCGGCGACCCCGCCGCCGTCGCTCAACGTTGAACGCCACCCGCGACCCAGAATCGGTTTATGTTGAACGATCGGACGTTTCGGGAACGGAAGATCGTTCAAGGTTGAACGATCCCCGCGGTGTCGGGAACCAACGCTGGGGTCGGCACGACGCGAACCTGCTGTACCTCCACGGGTGGTGGGCCCGTGGTGCCCACCTGTGGTTCGCGAAGAGCTTCTGGTGTCCTCCCGTGCTCACCGCATCCCGTCCGCAGGGGCCTCGCACATCCCCCCAAGGTGGGGAGCTGGGCGGACTGGCCGCCCCCCCCCACCCCCCCCATGGCGTTGCGCGTGCTACGCCAGGGGGCGGTGGGGATTTAGGACGAGGCGCGCGGATGGGCGACGGCTCCCGTTCCAGTGCAGGATCTGGTGGCGCTGGCCTCCTGGTTTCGGGGGTGCCTTCCCGTTCCGTGGATCCTGCGCCCGCGCGCCACATCCGAGAGTCCGAAATCTTAGGATGGAACTCGCAGGCTGAATTCAGTTTCTCAGGAGGGGAACAAAAACACACAGACACCATTAATTTTCGATTCCCAGGAAAATTTGGAAAAATATGGGAAGGGGGGTAAAGACAAAAAATACCCAAAAATATTAGAAGATATGGGGAATCCAGTTATTTGTCTGTATTTGTTTGTGTATCCCAGGGCCCCTTCAGTTTCAGCGCTGGTGCACCCGTGGTCGAAAACCGGCCCAATCCGGTATGATCCCACGTGATCTCGTTTGATTCTGAACGCTTCGCGTAACCACACCAGCCCATCCAGAGACCATGCCCAGGCGAGTCGCCCTGATCAGGGATGTGGAGGGTCATGCAGTGGCAGAAAGGGCTGGGTAAGACGTCGTACCCCAAGGGGGGAGGACGGAGGAGAATGTTGAGGAAGAGCAGGTGGAGGAGGAGGAGGAGGAGGACCAGTGCAAACCCAAGAGTCATCAACGACGTTGGAATAAACCCTCCCTCCAAGCTCCCTTCTCCTAGGCCCCATACAGCGGTTCATTTCCACTGAGGGAGCGGAAGACCCTGAAGCATGCCAAAACATTATCCTCGGGATTCCAACGCCTCGGATCAACCTGATTGTTGCGTCTTATTGATCCTGAATCTTACCAGAACGCCATTCTTGCAACACAGCGAGTCAACGTAACTGTTGCGCCCTCATAGTCCTGAACCCTTCCCAAACATCTTTCCAGTACGCTGACCATGGGAATCCGTCCAATTCCTGCAGATTTCGAATACGAATGTGCGCGGCGCTGGTGCGAGAGCCATATTTTGAAAAGAAGCTGCCCTCATCCCGTGAAGCTCTTGCAAATGTTTGAGCGAATGCGCTCGGCGTGTGCGCCGGCAGCCTCCCCGTGCGCCGCGAACCGTACGGCGGATCGGGTGCTGACAGTGGCAAGGGCGCTGATGTTCGCGTGCCGCAAGCTCAGACCGACGCCGAACTCCCGTCAGCCACTGCCGATGATGCCGTTGCTGCCCCCTTTGCTGTCGCGTCGAAGGAAAGGGCGAAGACCTGTGGCTGGACAGTGCATGGTGGAATGTTTGATGGATGGCGACGGCCCCGAAAAGGCTACGCGGCCCAAATTCTTTACAAAAAACATCAAACACATTTTGAAGACCCCCACGCTGCCGCTGGACACCCGCCCGCGTCGAGCTCTTGGGGCCGTTCGGGAGCGCACCGCGAAGTCGAGCAGGGCCGATGCAGGCGAATTCCCCGGGCCCGAGGTCTGGCCGAGACACAGAAGGATCGCCGCTGAAGCCTTGGGCGCGGGGATGCGGTCGGCAGTGGAGAGTTCGGGCTCTGTTCGGACGTGCGTTAAAGACCCGGGGTGTAACCTCCTCCTCCTCCTCCTCAGCCTCCTCCTCCTCATCCTCCTCCTCCTCCTCCTCCTCCTCCTCCTCAGCCTCCTCCCCCGGCGGGGGTCGGGGCCGCCCCGGCCTGGCGGCGCTCCCCGGGTGCGGAAGGGCGGCGCGGCGGACACCGTGCCGCGGCAGCATGTGATGGCGAAGGGCTCCCCGCTCTCGCCGCGAAGTGCCCCTCGCTCTCGCCGCTCGCTTGCCCTTCCATCCATGCTTGCATCGCACACTCTGGTGGATAGCTCGGCTTGCACGAGGAAACGTCGGGAGGCAACGCGGAGCTCTTGGAATCGGGCAGTGGTAAACCATCGCGAGCAAGTTGCTACGATCGTTTTTGGCGGAACTCGAGCATGCATCGAGACGGGCCAGCCCGTGGTCAGCGCGGCTGAGGACGTGGCACAGCCCATGGACGTGGGCGATCCTGCCGATCCAATCGATAACACGACGGAGCCGGCTCTCGCTGGGCCGCCCAGCGCTGCTGGGCATCGGGGCCGCCGTTGGCTCCACCCTGCGGGGGCCGCATGCGGACCCTACCCCTACCCTTATGTCGGGCGTGTCCCCCTACAGGGGGATGTTCGACGAAAAATAGGAAATTTCCAAAAATACTCCAAACATTTCAAAGAATACTCAAAAAAAGTCCCCAGACTATTTTTGGATTTTTGTTTATTAACTTGTTGGATATTTGTAATTTTTCGTCGAAGTCCCCCTGTAGGGGGACACGCCGGACTGAACCCTACCCCCCACGATTTTTGAGGGGGAGGGTGGGTTCACTTTGTTCGGGCCCTCCCGAGCGATGTGAGCCCCACCCTCCCCCTCAGCAAGTCGCAGGGGGTTAGGGGTAGGGTTCGCATGTTGCCCCCCCAGCAGACTTCATCCTCCACCGCCTGCTCCTGGCGTTCGTCGGTCAGGTGGGCCAGCTGCTCCCAAGCGTCGTGCTCCTAGGCGCGCTGGTCTTGCGCCGCCGCATTCGGTCAGGCGTCTGGGCGAACCCTCGTCGATCCAAGCAGGTGCACTACTGGCGGCGGAGGCGCTATCCGCAGAACGCCGTCAGACTGCAAAGCTGTAAGAACAGCGCGACCGAGCTGGAACTGGCGACTGGGCGATTGGGACCGCATTCGGGACCATTCCGAGGTCCGCGGCTGGCGGGCATTCCCTTGGAGCCAGGAGCGGGTGGCAATCGTGGTCGAATCGAGCGCACCACAGGCGGATGCTGCCAAGGAAAAGGGCTGGGCAGGTGAAGATACGAGCCGTCGTCGGCATCTGGCGCGCGAAAGCAATTTCTCACGCTTCGGATCTGTGATCGAGATGTGCGGCTTAGCTGTTCACTGATCGAGATCTGTTTACTTGTTCCCAAGGATCACGGCGAAGTTCCAGATGAATAACGAAGAGGGGCGAGGGAGGAGGAACAGGCGCATGAGGAAGAGGAAACGGAGGAGGAGGAGGAAGAGGAGGAAGAGGAGGAAACGGAGGAGGAGGAAGGGGGCGAGCACAAACAACAGATGCCTCATGGATGCCCCTCGGAGTCATTTCTGTTTTTTTCGTTGTGGCAGTTTGGAGTTCTCTTGTAGTTTTCTTTTTGGGGCGTCTTGGAGGTATCTTGGCAGTCTCGGGGGCCTTTTGAGGCGTCTTGGGTGCCTCTGGGGGGCCCTTGGAGGCCTCTTAAGGGGTATCTTGGGGGCATCGTAGGGCCTCTGTGGTGCCCTCTGGGCACCTCTTGGGGCTGTTTTGGGGTACCCTTGGGAGCCGGGCGATTTTGGTGCCACTTTGGAAGGAACCGGTGAAGGGTGGGGGGGGCGTTAATCAGGGTCCCTCCCCAGGAGGCCAAAATGGGGCCAAACCCGAAGTACACTTAATGAATGTGGCCTCCACGCCGAGGCCTCTAGGGCGTGTTGGGCACTTTGGGGGGAGGGGCCTTTGGGGTCCTCGTGGGGGTATCTTGCGTGCATTTCGGGGGCATCTTAGGGCCTCTGTGGGGCCTTTTCGGGGCCTCCTGGGCTCTTCGGGCCGTATTGGGGCTCTCTTGGGAGCCATCTTTGAGGAGATCGATCAAAGGATGGGGGCTCCTCAATTAGGGTCCACTAGTCAGAAGGCCGACATGTAGGAGTTGTGGGTTTTCTCCTTCTCCTATTTTTCCTTCTATCTCTTCTCCTCCTCCTCCTTTGGGCTCCTTCCCGTCTGCCTGGCCCCGGGCGGGGCGTGCTTTCCTCACACAGATGCCTTCTAGATCCAGGGCTCGTGACGATCCGATCGTTCCGATCCGAAGCCAATTTCCGCCGATCCGCTTCGATTCCGATGCTCCGGCGATCTGATGCGGCTCGATGCTCGGATGGCGCGGCCGATCCGAGGCAATCTCGGTTCTGTGCCGATGCGGTCCGATCCGACGCGTACTGCCGAAGCGATGTTGATTGATGTTGCCATCTCCTGCTCATGCAAAGTGACGCAAACACTGCACGAGCTTCAACTTTAGGAGGCCCGCGCGGATTTCTTGGATCGGCGTTGGGCCCCTCTTCCTGGCGCGGGGAGCGCGCGCCAGGGGCGGCGCCGGAGGCGCCGTCAGGTGACTCCAGTGCAGATCCAATAACTCCGCGCGGAGTTAGGAGAAGTTGTGTTTACGCCGGGTTTTGTTCTTCGAATATCCCTCTTCGGTGGAGGCAGTCGCCGATGTTCCCAGATCTTGGACGCCGTGGTGGGTCTGGGCCCTTTCCTTTTTGAGATTGTTTGTTCGCCCCGAGTCTGCTTGTCGTGAAGGTCCCAGGGCCCCGCGGGGGCCCCTGGGGGGCAACAGCGGCCGAACGTTGGGAAAAAAGTGCGCGCGGACCTCCTGAAGGCTGCAGCCAAGGCGCTGAAATAAGGACCGGTTTGGGTTCGGAAGGGGCTCGGGGATTTGGGTCGTTTCTTAGATTTATGTCGCGGGGTTTGCTTGTGGCCTAGGCCCATTGTGGCCAGAAAAGCCCTTTTACTCCTTATTTGGCGTTCCTTCTGGTAGTACCTGGACTGTATGAGAAATGGAGGGGGCGTGGAACATTCATAAAAAGTTTGGGGGAAGATGGGGAATCGTTGAATTTGCGTGGAGTTGGTTGTGTCCCCGTGGGCCCCTCGAAGCATCGCCCTCCAGATCGTCGGGGAGACGGGCTCCTACGTGTGCGTCTTCGACCCCCTGGACGGCAGCAGCAACGTCGACGCGGGCATCCCCGTGGGCACCATCTTCGGTGTGTTCAAGGCGAGGAGGGGGGGAGGAAAGATGATGATGAGGAGGAGGAGGAGGAGGAGGAGGAGGCGGAGGCGGAGGCGGAGGCGGAGGCGGAGGAGGAGTGAGGCGGAGGAGGAGGAGGCGGAGGAGGAGGCGGAGGAGGAGGCTGAGGAGGAGTGAAGAGGAGTAGGAGGAGGAGGATGAGTTGGAGGAGGAGGAGGAGGAGGAGGAGGAGGAGGAGGAAGAGGAGGAGGAGGAGAGAGGGGGCGGGGGAGTATGAGGAGGACCCCGAAGTTGACCAGTGGTCTATCCAAAAAGGCGGAAGCGGGCTCTCTTATATCAAGAAGGTGCCCGAGAATAACATTATGAAACGACGCAAGAATAGAGCAGCCAATGAGATACAAACCAAAATGGACTGGATCCAATCAAATCGAAGACGCACACGAGTGCACAACAAGTGAGAAAGCCCTCGCTTCACCTGAAATGTGTACGCCGTCCTTCGAAATGGCGCAGGCATGCAAAACAAGTGAAGAATTCCGTCCCGTCGTCTGAAATTCACGCCGTCCTTCGAATGGCGCTGCAAACATAAACAAGAGAGAACTCCGTCCGTCACCAGAAATGTACGCGCCGTCCTCCAATGGCGCAGGCCTGCAAAACAATGTGATCCGTCCCGTCACCTGAAGTTACGCGCCGTCCTTCAATGGCGCATCACAAAAGGTGTGTGAAATCTCTCCCATCAGCAAAAGAAATAAACGCCGTCACGACCCCACAACCGATAACATGATAATGCTACGTACTGTCAGCGCGAGCCCTGTCCCTGATGAGCTGCCGCCGAGCCTCTTCTCGGAATTGCTCAACATCCAAGGCTTGCTCGCTGCACAGCCGTATCGCCTCCTCCAGCACAGTTGTCTCTTCCTCGGTGAGCTCTTGCTCGGGCTCTGACCGCTCCGCGGCTCCAGCAACTCCACGAGGAACAGCATCAGCAGCGGCACCAGGAGGATCATCAGGGCCGCCCTCTGCTGCCACCTCGGCTGAGACCTCCACAGCGCTGGTGGCGATCGGAGTCTCCGCGGCCACATCGGCAGCGGGAGCAGGCTGCTCCGCTGGCTGCGCCGCCTCCGCCTCCACCACATCAAGGGCAGAAATCCCCCGCAGGGGCCCCGTGGGAGACGAATCGGCTTCGCCAGTCGCCCCAGCACCCAGCGCCGTGCGGAGCGCCTGGGCCAGGCCGCTCAGGCTCTGGCCTCGGTGGCGCTCGACCTCGGTGAACGCTCGCAGCAGCCGCCCAGCTGCCCGCGCGTCCGCGCGGCGGTACTGGGCCCTGCGCTCGGCGGCGGTCCGGTTCGGCCGGCGAGGGCGCCGCGCCGGGGCCGGCTCCATGCCGCCGCTGCGAGGGGGAGAGGAGCGAAGGAAGAGCGGGGGCGGCGCGAGGGCGCCCGTGGCGCGGGCTCGCAGAGCCCGCGGGCTCGGGCCGAGCTGGCGCTGGGAGTATGAGGAGGAGCAGGCGGAGGAGGAGGAGGAAGAGGAGGAGGAGGAGAGATGAGGCGGGGGAGGAGGGAGGGGGAGGAGGAGGAGGAGGCGGAGGAGGAGTGAGGAGGAGGAAAGATGAGGAGGAGAGAGGAAGAAGGGGAGGAGGAGGGGAAGTAGGAGGAGGAGGGGGTGGCGAGCAAGAGCGAAACACCATAGCGACCTCGACTTACTAGAGCTCCCGGGCGGGTTCGCACCGCACCCTCTCCCCCACCCCCCCATCAAGGCGAGCTGCACCGCCACGGTCGTGGGACCGCTGCGCTCGCGCTGTTGGGGAGGATGATGCGGAGGAAACGGTTGCGCAAGGGCTTCGGCCATCTCGACAAGGCAGACAGCAGCGTCGGGGCTCTGAATAAGGAGCCCTCTTCGTTGGGGAGGGGCTCCGTGTTCCTGCATCGTTTCACATGTTGCCCCAGGTCGTCCTTGGATTTTCGATGGGAAGCCGAAGTTGAACTCTTGAAGAAAAGGGGCCTCGTTCCTCATTTAGGGTTCCTTAGGTCAACGCCCCGACTGTAGCGTCGAGGTCTCGATGAGGATCAGAGGAGGAGAAGATACCGATACCTCTGCGCGTCCTGGAGGGTTGCTGGCGCCGCGGATGTGCTATCCGCGAAGATTTTGTCAGAATCCTTCCCGGGAGAGGACTGGTGAGCAGCGGTGCGGGGTGGGTTGTCCGATGGGTTGGGCGTGGTTTTCGGCTTTGACCTGTGCCCCAGGGCGTCGGTACTCGGCCTTGGTTTTGCCGTTGTGTCTTACGATGCAGAAGTCAGCGGGGGGACGCATGCAAACCCTGCCGCTGGGGCCTTCGGTGGAGCTTCCTATGGGTCCACGAACCGTGCGAGGGGTGTGCCAGAATGGGATGGGCATGCGGAGAGCAGAGGCAAGGGACGGGAGGAGGGAGGAGGGGGAGGGGGCAGCGGGACATGAGGTGAGGTGAGACGCGGGGCGCTGTCTCTTCAAAACGAGGACCCAACACCCCAGGATGGTTGGGGACAAATATAGATTCACAGTGCTTCGTGGCTTCACAAGCCCAAGCAACAACAACAAACCGTGCTTCCTTTCACCAAGGGCGCTAACTACTGTGTATGTTTCTGCTGTTTTGGGTCCGGGAGGCGCGGAGCAGGGTGCGGGCACGGGGGTCGCGGCGAGCACGTGGGTATAGAAACCAAAAAAAAGTGCTTCGTGGCTTCGCAACCCCCCCCAAACCCGACCACTACCAACATACACAGTGTTTCCTTGCACGATTGTTTGGTCTGGGACTTTGCGCCAACCTTTGTGTATTGTTTGCTTGTTTGGTCTGGGAGGCGCGGAGAAGGGTACTGGGACGGGGAGGGCGCCAAGCGCTGTCTGGTATGGGTTCTGTATTGCTACAGAGCGGAGGAGGAGGAGGAGGAGGAGGAGGAGGAGGAAGAGGAGCAGCATGAGCAGGAGGAGGAGGAGGAGGAGGAGGAGGAGAGGTGAGAATGAAGAGACAGGAAAACGAGGAAGGAACAGAGAAGCAGAGACAGGTATGATCCCAGGGGGGGCCACGGGGGGGGGCGACCATACACATATTCCTCTTCCTATATGTTTATAAGCCCGGGCGGGGCCCCCCCCAACAAAAACCGGACTTCCGGGATCTGGGTCTTTGGGACCCTCAGGACGGGCCTCGAAGCGGCCCCCCGGGCCTCGCAGGGCGTAGGGGGGTCATCGGAGACGTCCCCGAGACCCCCAAGACAGCACAAGAGCGCTCCAAGACTGACCGACGTGCCCTCAAGACGGCCCAAGAGGCCTCCAGGACGGCCCCAAAGAGGCCTCCAAGAGCACTCACAAGAAGGCCCCAAGAGGCAACAATCATTGTTTTTCTTTTGGTTTTTGGTGAATCTTGGGGTTCTCCTCGTTTCGGCTTCCCGACGCTCCAAGACGGCGGTCTTCTGGGCGTCCGAAGCACCCTGGGAGGCTCCAAAATCGCCCCACAACCATCCGAAAGGGCTTCCAGGCTCCAAACTCGCCCCAAAACGGCACAACACGGGTCCAAGATGGCCCTAGAGAGCCCCATGGCGGCCCAAGATGGCACCAAGACACCCTCCGAAGCATTCCAAATCGTGACCCGGTCGTTCAGGGAGACCGCGGTTGGAGGCAGGGTGGCCCGAGGAAGCCCCCACAGGCCCCCAGAATACGCCCAGGAAGCCTACAGAAGGCCTTAAGAAAGCATGAAACAATGTTTGAGAGGCCCCCAGAGGCTCTCCAAGGAGGAGCCTCCGCAAAAAAGAGCTGAGGAGGATGGGGAGAATGCGCAAGGTATGGCGAAAATCAGGAAAAAGAAGCATGGAGGAAGGATAACGAAGAACATCATTTTAGCGGCGATGCCGGAAACGGCTACACGGAGTTATCGCTAAATTGTCGGTTTGACCTTCTTACTATTCCGCCTGCGTACCAATTCTTTGCAGTCTTGCACACACATATATATACATTAATACATGTATATATATATATATATATATGTACAAGACTGCAGTGGCGCTTCGCCCTATGCACCTTGATCCTTGAAGTTTGGTATGCAGGCGGAATGGCAGGAAGGTCAAGCCGACAATATCGCGATAATTCGTTGTTGCCTTTTCCAGCATCGCCGCTAAAATAATGTTATGTGTTATCCTTCCTCCATGCTTCTTTTTTCATCATTCTCGCCATACCATGCGCATGTTCCACATCCTCCTCAGCTCTTTTTTGCGGAGGCTCCTCCTTGGAGAGCCTCTGGGGGCCTCACTAAAGTTTCATGCTTTCTTAAGGCCTTCTGGAGGCCTTTTGGGCGTGTTCTGGAGGTTCTGGGGGCTTCCTCGGGCCACCCTGCCTCCAACCGCGGTCTCCGTGAACGACCGGGTCTCGATTCGGAATGCTTCGGAGGGTGTCTTGGGGCCGTCTTGGGCCGCCATGGGGCTCTGTTAGGGCCATCTTTGACCCCTGTTGTGCCGTTTTGGGGCTCTCTTAGACTGCCTGGGAGCCCTTCCGGATGGTTGTGGGGCGCTTTTGGAGCCTCTCAGGCGGCTTCGAACGCCCAGACGACTGCCGTATTGGAGCGTCGGGAAGCCGAAAAGAGGAGAACCCCAAAATTCACCAAACACCCGAAGAAAAACAATGATTTTTGCCTCTTGGGGCCTTCTTGTGAGCGCTCTTGGAGTCTTTTTGAAGCCTTTGGGGCCGTCCTGGAGGCCTCTTGGGCCATCTGGAGGTCACGTCGGTTACTCTTTGAGCGCTCTTGTGCTGTCGTGGGGGTCTCTGGAACATCTCCGATGACCCCCTTTATCGCCCTAGGTGTGCTGGGAAGGCTTGGCAAAACGCCCTGCGAGGCCCGGGGGGCCGCTTCGAGGCCCGTCCGGAGGGTCCAAAGCCCCAGATCCCGGGAGTCCGGTTTTGGGGTGGGGAGGTGGGGGGTTTTCCCCCCGTCCGGGCTTATAAAAGTATAGGAAGGGGAATAGAATGCATGGACGTATAGACATGCGCCCATTATACATATATATATACGTACATGTAGTATACAAGTTTGTATGTATGTATATGTATCTTGGCCTATCGACAAATGTACATGTATACATACAGCTGTATGCTTGTATGTATATGGCAAACGGTCTTGATGCTCCGGTGGTGGCTCACTTTCCCGATGGGGGCTCTCTCGTGGGCTGAGTTGTGCACCCAGCGCGAATCGAAGATGACATCAGTCCCCCCAACCTCGCTATCCTCCGAGGGGTTGTAAAAAAAACACTCGTGTGGAGTAGTCGTGGAAGGGCGTCTGTGGGGGGGAGGGTGGCCGAGGGGGAGAGGGGGAGCACGCCGCAGGAGCCCGAGAACGGCGAGTGCGATATCGACTTGGATGGCGGCGATCTGGGCGAGGATGATAAGGCCCCTTTTCTTCGCTCCCCCCGTCCTCCTTGCTCTGCTCATCCTATCCTTCTTCATCGTCCTCTCCTCCACCTCCTCTCCTTCCTCCTCCGCCTCCGCCGCCTCCTCCTGCTCCCCCCGACTCCCCCCGATTTCCTGCTTTCCCCCGCCCTGGATGCGCCGGGGGCCGAGGGAGGGAGGGGACGTGGAGGAGAGCGAAGGTCTCCGAGCGAGAAGTGATGATAATGAGGCGTTCGCAGGTTTCAGGGCTCCCTCTTTTGTCCCGCGCGGCCAGCGGCGAGTGGCCGAGAGCCCCGTGGCCGAGGGACGCCACAGGCTTCATGATGCCGCGTAACGCATCCCGAGCCCGTCGTCCCGCGACCGTGCTCTCGTCCTGCAGCTTCTGCAGGCACAGGGCCCGTGCTGGGGGCGAGGACCTGCTGGACCTACACGATCCCTCTTTCTCCTCGTGCCTCATCCTCGATCGATCCTCCTCATCGGTCCTTGATCCTCGGTCCTCGATCGACCCACCTCGTCGATCCTCGATGCTCGATCCTCTCCCCTCGATCCTCGATCCTCGATCAGTCCTCCTGTTCCTGCCTCGCCCTCCTCGATGGAGACGGCTCCTGGGACGGCCCCGTGGCGTCGTGGCAAAGAAGTCCGCGCGCGCGCAGGCACGACGGGCGCGACCGCCCTCGGCCGCGCTCGCCGGCCGGCCCCGGGAGAAGTCCGCTCCGAAGAGGCGCCATTTCTTTGGGCGCCCGCGCCCCGTGCCTCCTCACCGCGGGCCCGCCCGGCCAGCTCTGGCTGCGTGTCTCCGGCCAGGGAGCGGCCCCCTCAAAAACAGGGCTATCCTCCATCTCCTCATCCTCCTCCACCCCCCCTCCTCCTCCTGTGCCTCCTCCTCCTCCTTCTCCTACTCCTCCCCCTCCTCCTTCTCGTCCTCTTTCTCCTCCTTCTCCTCCTCGTCCTCTTCCCCGCCCTAGGACCGGGATAAATCGCTCCAGAGCGTTCCGGAGCGCTCTCGGAGAGTTCCGGAGCGCTCTCGGAGCGTGCCGGAGCGCTCTGGAGCGGCCGCGGCGCCCACCACATCCTCCAGACCCGCCGAGTCTCAGAGACTTCGAGGTATCCCGATCCGATGTTGTCCCGAGCTTCAGCGTCGTTTTAGGCAGCCTTTTCGTTGGGGAGGGGCTCCGTGTTCCTTACGCGTTTCGCAGCTTGCCTCAGGTTTTCCCTAGGTTTTCGATGTGGAATCGAAGGTTAATTCTTTACGCTTCGCGTACCCCCACCAGCCCATCTCACAGCAGCAACTCTCGCGAAGCATGCCGACAGTCGTGTTTTTCAGGCGTGTGTCCGCTTGGCCCCGCATATCTCCCCTGTTCCTGCTTCCTCCCGCCTCCTTCTACATCCTCCTTGTGGGGGGAGCGGGAGAAGGACGAGGCGGAGGAGGAGGGAGAGAAAGCGCTCCTCGTGGTTTGAGTCGTTTGGGGTTTCTCGTCCTGGTGTGAGTCGTTCGGGCCCTTCTTCCTGGTGTGAGTCGTTCGGGCTCTTCGTGGTGTGAGTCGTTCGGGCTCTTCGTCCTGGTGTGAGTCGTTCGGGCTTCTCGTGGTGTAAGTTGTTCGGGCCCCTCGTCCTGGTGTGAGTCGTTCGGGCCCCTCCTCCTGGTGTGACTCGTTCGGGCTCCTCGTGGTGAGAGTCGTTCGGGGCCCTCGTCGTGGTGTGAGTCGTTCGGGCTCCTCGTGGTGTGAGCCGTTCGGGCGCCTCGTCCTGGTGTGAGTCGTTCGGGCTCCTCCTTCTGGTGTGAGTCGTTCGGGCTCTTCGTGGTGTGAGTCGTTCGGGCCCCTCGTCCTGGTGTGAGTCGTTCGGACTCCTCGTGGCGTGAGGCGTTCGGGCACCTCGTCCCCTTTGGGGGCGTCTTGGGGGAGCTTCAGCGTCGTTTTAGGCAGCCTTTTCGTTGGGGAGGGGCTCCGTGTTCCTTACGCGTTTCGCAGCTTGCCTCAGGTTTTCCCTAGGTTTTCGATATGGAATCGAAGGTGAACTTGTGGAACATAGGGGCCTCGTTCCTTATTTAGGGTTCCTTAGGGGCAACGCCCCGACGGTAGCAGCAGCCGGCAGGCAGCAGCGGCCAGGCCCGTGAGGTGCGTCCTCCTCGCGCCCGCTGCTGCCGAAGGCTGAATGCTGCTGCTGCCGCCGCTCCGTGCTCCGGCGCTCCCGCGCCGGCCTCGAGGGCGGCTGCTCGAGGCGTCAGGGGCTCTGCGTCCCTGGACGCCCGAGATGGGCACGGAAAGAACGGGTACGATGCCCAACAGCAGTTCCTGCTCATCCTGCACAGGACTCGCTGTCCGCGCCGCCGCGGCCCGTGCCCATTCGAGACAGAAGGCCGCCCGCCCAGCAGCGGCCGCTGCTGGTTCGGGACAGCACTTGTTGCTGGGCACCGTACCCACTCTTTCGGTACCCATGTCGGGCGTCCAAATCAGGGGCTCCGCATCCCTCCCTGCGCAGCTGGGCCTGTGCCCATTCGAGACAGAAGGCCGCCCGCCCAACAGCGGCCGCTGTTGGTTCGGGACCAACACTTGTTGTTGGGCATCGTACCCATTCTTTCGGCACCCATGCCGGGCGTCCAAATCAGGGGCTCCGCATCCCTCCCGGCGCAGCTGCTCGGCAGGAGCACCCTCCGAGGTCAGAGCCCGACTTGACCCGGACCCGAGTTGCCCCGGACAGCTCGGGCGCCCAGCGAGGGCTTCCTGGGAGTCGCGCCGCCCTGCTCCGCGCACGGATGCTTTACACACGAGGTGGGTCCGATGCGTTTTTGTCCCGTCCATCCTGTGTGTCGGGTCGTCGTCTTGAACCCGCTGCGCCGCGCGTCTCACCCCTTACTCGTCTCCCTCTCCCCCTCCACTTGCTTCTCATGTCTCCTTCTCCTCCTCCTCCTCCTCCTTTTCCTCCTCCTCTTTCTCTTCCTCCTCCTCACCCCCCCTCCTCCCCCTCCTCCTCCTCCTCCTCTTCCTTCTCATCCTCCTCCCTTCTCCTCGTCCTATTCTTTCTCCTTTCCCTGCCCTGGCCAATTTCGGCACATCCTTCGCGCGCTTCGTTTCGGCACACCCCTCCCACATGTCCTGCCTCCAGGGAGCTCCACCGAGGCTCCAGTGGCTGCGTTCGCATGGCGTCGCCCCGCCCATTTCGGCACACTCCATGACACATTTCCTGCCCCCCAGGGAGCTCCACCGATGGCCTCGGTGGGCGCGTTCGCACGGCGTCGGCCCCAGGGAGCTCCATCGAGGTCCTCAGTGTGTGCGCTCGCATGGCGTCGCCCCGCCCATTGCGGCCCATCCCTCACGCGCATCGTGCCGTCCGGGGAGCTCCTCCGAGGCCCGTAAGCCTGCGTTCGCATGGCGTCGCCAAGCCCGATTTCGGCACAACCTTTACGCGGTTCGTGGCCCCCAGGGAGCTCCCCCGATGCCCCCGCGGGTGCGTTCGCATGGCGTCGCCCCGCCCACTTCGGCACTACCCTCACACGTTTCCTGCCGCCCAGGGAGCTCGACCGAGGGCTCCAGGGGGGGTGCGTTTGCATGGCGTTGCCCCGCCCATTCCGGCGCACCCCTCACACAGTTCTTACCCCTCAGGGAGCTCCACCAAAGACCCCAGGGGGTGCGTTCGCATGGAGTCGCCGAGTCCGATTTCGGCACACCCCTTTATGAGTTTCGTGCACCCAAGGAGCTCCGCCGATGCCCCTGTGGGTACGCTCGCATGGCTTTGCCCCGCCCACTTCGGCACACCCCTCACACGTTTCCTGCCGCCCAGGGAGCTCGACTGAGGGCTCCAGGGGGTGCGTTTGCATGGCATCGCCCCGCCCATCCCGGCACACCCCACAAGCCTCTCGTGGCCCTCAAGAAGCGCACCAGTCGTGTCGTCGTATGTTGTTCCAGAGTTTCTGGCTATTTTCGGAATGGCGTCATCATCGCAAACTTACAACAGGTGCGCCCCGTTGTCATGCCGTCCTGCTCCGCGTCGCTTTCATCGTCATTCTCCCCACTGGAAGTCGTGAGACTGCACGCGTGAACGGGGGGCACTGTTCGCGGACTGACCGTCGTTGGCGAGGTTAGTTTTTTTGGTTGTGTTGTTTACCTTTTTACCTTTCTTGTCTATAGATGCATATGTTAAGATAGGGTTTGGTCTCTGCCTGGTAATTTTTTCATCCTGTTTTCAATCCGAGGGTGCTCTGTCCTTCAAACTGGTGCTCCCGCTGCAGCGTGAGCATGTACTATATGTCATGGTCGGCCGCATGCCTCCAAGGATGACGCACAGTACTTGTATGTCCTTGTGCGTTCCAGGGGGGCAAGTTAGGCGCGCTTGCGCCATATCTGACATCCGACTCCTCTCTCCCATCGCTTCCCACTGCGCTGATTCTCTATCCGTCGACGCGTGTCATGACCGACGTGGAACTCAACACAAGCAATATGCGTCGTGCCATGTGCAACTGGACAGCGGGAGCTGTGCACACAAGAGGAGGTGGTGGGTGAGCAGAAGGATGCGCAGGAGGGGTAGGAGGCGGACGAGGAAGGGGGTGGGCGAGGGGGGCCGGCGAGGGGATTAGGGAGGAGGAGGAGCGGGAGGAGGAGGAGGAGGATGAGGAGGAGGAGAAGGAGGAGGAGGAGGAGAAGGAGGAGGAGGAGGAGGAGGGGGGGGAGGAGGAAGCCACTGGCTGAGGAGTGGGGGGGCCGCCGCTCCCGCCCGCCGCCGCGCAGGGGCACCGTCGTCGCCCCCTCGCCGCCGCGGCGGCCTCCCCCCAACGGCCAGGGCTCAGGCGCGCCGCCCGAGCCGCAGGACAGCGGCCGCGGAGGCCGCGACCAGCCGCAGCCACGCCCAAGGAGGGCGCCTGGCATCGAAGAGCACGTGAGCGTCGTGCACAAGCTCGGGTGCTACTACGCCTCGCAGCAGCGCAGGACCTCCTGGGGAACCACCACAGCGCGCAGCAGCCCCAGCGCCACCAGCAGCACGCCATGGAGCAGAACTGGAAGCAGCAGCGCGACGCCTCGAGGGAAAGGTGGTCAGGAGCAGGGACCACACACCTCGAGGCGTCGCGGCGCGGCCCTGGGAAAAGGTGGACAGGAGCAGGGTCCACAGCCCAGGCGCAGCGCCAGCGCAGACGCAGCAGCAGTGCCAATGACTGGACTGGCGACTACGGAGCCATCGGAGGGCGGCCCTGGGAGTGGGCCCTCGGGGATGGCCATCAGCACAACTCTCAGAAGAGGCAGCGCAGTCAGCAGCAGCAGCAGCAGCAGCCTCAGACCCACAAGCACCACCGCCAGCCAGCCCAACACCAGCACCAGCAAAAGCACCCGCAGCACCAGCAGCGAAGCGACAGCGACCAGCACTGGAAGCACAGTGCGCCATGGAGGAGCGCCTCAGCCAGAAGGAGAAGCAGCAGGCGCAAAAGAAGGGACCAGCTCGACACTCCTGCATCAGCCCACATCGGCAGCTTCCAGTACAGCCCCCAGCAGAAGGCAGTCCTGGACAGCATCACGCCAGTCTCCTTCGCCGTCGCGATGGAGCACGAGAGCTGGTCCGCACCACCAGATGACGAGGAGATGAGGTTCGCGTGGTACAAGACGAAGTGCCACAGGCTGGGTCGCCTCTCCGAGAACATCGCTGGTGCTAGGCTGGCGGGCTTGTGCGCAACCAGCCTCGAGCAGGAAGCGGCGATCACCGCCGCGAGCATCTCCTTCGTCCTGCCCCACAAAGAGCGCATGAAGCAGCTCAGGGCTACGCTGGAAAAGCTGGAGGAGGATCATGCCGAGATGGAGAAGCGGCTCAGCAAGATGCTCGACCAGGAGGCGACGGCCGCCAGAACCATCAGGGTCTACAAGACCCTGATGAGGGAAACCAGAGATCAAATGGCAAAGTCGGCGGGCGTAAAGGAGGAATCGTCAGAGGAAGAGGGGAGTCATGATCCCACCAGAGGACGCGCGCCACACCCGGCCGCGAGGAGAAGGCGCGACCCATCAGCAGCCCCAGCGGTACCAGCCACAGCCCAGCCAGCCACAGCTCAGCCAGCCCCAGCAGCTCAGCAGCCACGACCAGCCCCAGCAGCACCAGACGAGATCAAAGACGCCATCAGGAGACTGACCGAGAGGCTCGACTCGCAGCAGAAAAAAGGAGCAGCAGCAAATCGACCTGCTGGCACAAGCAGAGCTCAAGCACAAAAGCGAGCTGAAGGCCTACGAGCAGACCATGGCGCAAAAAATGTACCACACGACCGAAGTGCAGCTGGCCAAGCAGGAGGAGTGGCACACATGGGAGGTTAACGCGCTCAAGCGGCATCACAACGCCAAGCTGGAGGAGGAGGAAGCAAAAGCATACGAAGCACAAAGAGGCACCCAGAGGACACAGGAGGAAAGGGCCAAAGGGATGCTCGTGGACTTGCAAATGCATATTGAGTTGGAAAAGAAGACACTACGTGAGGAGATGCACAAGGAAGACCAGAGAAGAGCGGCCATCTACACGCAGCAGGTCCAGAAGGCCAGGCAGGAAGAGCAAGCTGTGAGACAGATGGCGGCTCAGGAGGCCCAGTGGTACAAGATGGCGCAGGAGCACAACGAAAAGGCGACGCAGGAGATGGCGGAGGCGGAGCACCAAGAGCGATGCGCCCGTCGCAGCGCTTACAAGGATGAGGAGCTGCGGATCGCAGTGAACTGCCAGCAGATGGCCTACGAGCACCAGGAGGAAGCCAACAGGCGCGAAGCGATGCGGGTCGTCCTGAACCTGGAGCACGCAGCCATCCAGGCGAAGGCATACGAGATGCAGCACGAGCAGGAAAAGTACCTGGAGCGCGTCGGGGAGCACCAGGAAGCGGTGGGCAAAGCCCAAAGGATGGGGGAGGTGGCACTGCAGCGACAAGCAGCGGCCACAAGTGAGCTCCAAGCACTACAGCATCAGCAGGAGGTGGAGAACCAAGTAACGCAGCAGTACCACAGCACTCTGCAGCACCAGCACCAGCAGGAGATCCAGGCCGTGGCGCAGCGCTACGCCCACAACCAGTATATGAGCGACGCACAGCTTATAGATTACCCAAGGAAGGGCTACCCTAGGCCTACCCCTAGGGTCTACCACTAGGGCTACCCTAGGCCTACCCCTAGGGCCTACCCCTAGGGCTACCCTAGGCCTACCCCTAGGGCCTACCCCTAGGGCTACCCTAGGCCTACCCCTAGGGTCTATCCCTAGGGCTACCCTAGGGCTACCCCTAGGCCCCTAGGGCCTACCCCTAGGGCTACCCTAGGGCTACCCCTAGGGCCTACCCCTAGGGCTACCCTAGGCCTACCCCTAGGGCCTACCCCTAGGGCTACCCTAGGCCTACCCCTAGGGCTTACCCCTAGGGCTACCCTAGGGCTACCCCTAGGGCCTACCCTTAGGGCTACTTAGGGCTACCCTAGGGCTACCCCTTGGGCCTACCCCTAGGGCCGCCTTTGCCGGAGGAGAAGCACGAGGATGAGGGGGAGGAGTACCGAGGAGGAGGAGGAGGAGGAGGAGGAGGAGGAGGAGGAGGAGGAGGAGGAGGAGGGACAGGGAGAGGGAGAGGGCGGAGGATGAGCAGGAGGGACGGAGAGAGGAGGAGGTCTTCGTCGGTCCTCGGCGTCTCCCTCGCGTCGGCGTGCGCTCAGGAAGGCGCGCCCCGCCGGGCACGCTCCAGACCCAGACAGTCGTCGTCGTCGTCGTCGTCGTCGTCATCGTCGCCCTCCGCCTCCCCCTCCTGCTCCTCCTCCCCCTTCTCCTCCTCTTCCACTCCCACTCCGCCACAAAGGGCATCAATATGTAATCCGCCAGCAAAGCAAGCAATGCCTTTAATGTCCCGCCCGCCCGCCCGACCAAAAGAATCAGCTTGTAATCCGCCACAATAGTAATCAACTTGTAACCCGCTGCCACATGGAATCACTTTGTAATCCGCCACCAAAGCAACCAATGCTTTTAATGTCCCGCCCGCCCGCCCGACCAAAGGAATCAGTTTGTAATCCGCAATAAAAGAGAATCCATTCGTAATTCGCCACACAAGCAATCATTGCCTTCAATGTCCCGCCCGCCCGCCCGACAAAAGGAATCAATGTGTAATCTGCCACAATAAGAATCAGTGTGCCACCCGCCACACATGCAATCAATGCCTTTAGTGTCCCGCCCGCCCGCCCGACAAGAATAATCAGTTGATAATCCACCACACAGGGAATCAATATATGTAATCCGCCACCAAGGCAACCAATGCTTTTAATGTCCCGCCCGCCCGCCCGACCAAAGGAATCAGTTTGTAATCCGCAATAAAAGAGAATCCATTCGTAATTCGCCACACAAGCAATCATTGCCTTTAATGTCCCGCCCGCCCGCCCGACAAAAGGAATCAATGTGTAATCTGCCACAATAAGAATCAGTGTGCCACCCGCCACACATGCAATCAATGCCTTTAGTGTCCCGCCCGCCCGCCCGACAATAATAATCAGTTGATAATCCACCACGCAGGGAATCAATATATGTAATCCGCCACCAAGGCAACCAATGCAATTAATGTCCCGCCCGCCCGCCCGACCAAAGGAATCATATTGTAATCCGCAATAAAGGGTTACCCCTAGGGCCTACCCCTAGGGCTACCCTGGGGCTACCCCTGGGGCCCACCCCTAGGGCTACCCTAGGGCTACCCCTTGGGAAGCCTAGGGCCTTGGGTAGGGCCTACCCTTGGGAAGCCTAGGGCCTTGGGTAGGGCCTACCCTTGGGAAGCCTAGGGCCTTGGGTAGGGCCTACCCTTGGGAAGCCTAGGGCCTTGGGTAGGGCCTACCCTTGGGAAGCCTAGGGCCTTGGGTAGGGCCTACCCTTGGGAAGCCTAGGGCCTTGGGTAGGGCCTACCCTTGGGAAGCCTAGGGCCTTGGGTAGGGCCTACCCTTGGGAAGCCTAGGGCCTTGGGTAGGGCCTAGGGTAGCCAAGGCCCCCGGCGATCTATACCACGCACAGAGGCAGCAGCAACTACAAGACCTCCAACGCGCACATGATTTGCAAACGGCAGGACTCCAGAACGCACTACGGGACGCCCGGGGAGCAGGAGGACAAGTGGACGAGGACCTGCTAATCGACATGACGGACGACCTCATGGAAGACCCAGTCACGAGTGAGCGCGACCAAGGCATGGCGGAGCAGGAGGGCGCGTACCAGAGGGAGCAACTGGAGGCAGACTTACTTCGGCTACTACCTAGCCAGTACGAACTTCCACACCCAGAACTACAGCCGTACCTCGAGGAGCTGGCCGAGGTGGGATTTGGAGAGAGGTCCCGCACATCGCCGATGCCAACGCCAGAGGAGCCTACCCTCTCGTCGTGCGACGACCTCAGCTTCCAGGACCAAAGCTTCGTGCCGAGGACATCCACCGAAGAGGGTCCGCTACCTCCACCACCACCTCTACAGCGCCCGCACACCGAGGAGCACAACAGCGTCGGCTTATTCTCGTACCCAGGGCAGCTCGACACACGGGCGAACAGCGACTGCATCCCAATTGGCGAATCCGACGACGCCGACCTGCAGGACGAAGAGACGAAGCTCCGCCAAGGCCTGCGCAAGGAGAAGGAGGACGAAGCCCCGACAGACCTCGCCTCACTCTCACCAACGATACCAGCCGACTCACCCATCCCGACAGAACAGCCCACGCCAAGACACATACTTTTTTCCGCCCGTCGCGCCTCTCACGCCAAACAAGACCCCACAACAGCGATCACAGCCAGCCAGAACCCCCATGACGACGCTGTTCATCGACCTCAGCCGCGACGAGGATGCTTGCCCCAGCACGCCACCACGGATGCCGATTGAGGACATCACGCCCACCGAGCCACACGAGCCACGGCTGCCACCACCGCGATTCCACCTGGGCACGCCAGAGAGGACGAGCTCGGCACCTCCATGCAGAGGTAACCTGAAGCAGCCAAGGGAGCCCAGGAGGGCGAGGAGCCAGCCGAAAAAGGTCAGGATCTGCGACGCGGACGATGGCTTCGCGGACCCAGGCGACAGGGTGGCATCCTTCATCGAGAGCGGCGAGAGCGACCCCGACGGAGGTCGACTGTCAAAAAACTGAGGAGGATCACGCAGGTTGGGGGGCAACTGGCCCAGACCTGCGTCCAGACAGCCACACCAGAAGACATTGGGGATATCGGGCCCAGACTCAGAGACCCTTGCGGTGACGAGCCTACGCCCAACGACCCCCACCCACGGCCCCTGGCCGCGCGCACACGATCGCACCTAGCCTCCATCACACTACATAGCTACGTCCAAGCCGATGCGAGCCTGGGGGATGCCGCATCCGCTTCAAACCACCAACGCTCTACTAGGGAGCCCCGACTCAAAAGACGCAGCAGACGAACCACCTGCATTACTAGCTCCCTAGACGTCGCAACTGT
The DNA here is from genome assembly GCA_963575745.1 of Prorocentrum cordatum. Taxonomy (NCBI): domain Eukaryota; class Dinophyceae; order Prorocentrales; family Prorocentraceae; genus Prorocentrum; species Prorocentrum cordatum. The sequence continues at coordinate 39,921 of CAUYUJ010015847.1, forward strand.
GGGCAAGGGTGGGGACCACCCACAGAACGGCGACACCAAGTTTGAGCGCACCAAGCGCGGACCTGAGCGACTCCCTCAGGCCGTGATCCCCACTGCCAGCGGGGTCCAGGCAGGCAACCAGCACCGCGACGGGGTGAGGCTGCAACAAGAGTGGGAGAGCTACTCGAGCAGCCAGCCGCAGTGCCAACAGCGTGGACCAAGGCGACACCCCTTGGCCACGCCAGGATCGACACCCCACTTCGCGGGACCCGCGGCGGCCCATGCGGCGTCGCAATCCTGGCAGCACAGCCACGCGGAGGAGGACCCAGGCAGCAGGTCGAGACTATCAGATCTACCACATCTGGAGGTCTCCCAGCGCCGGGTACTCTGGGAGCATCCCACACTTGCAGTCGACGGAGCCTGGCCCTCTCGCCAACCTCTCGACACCAGCCACTTGGGCTCACAAGCAGACCACATGACAAGCATAAGGACCCCTAGGGGGCTGGCTAGTCCACCAGCGACAGCCAAATTAAATGCACACACCACGACACAACCAAGCACTGACCACACCAGACAGATACAGCATGGACCCATACAAGCCTACGAGCTAGAGCAAATACAAGATACATACCTCGACAGCAAAGGCATCAGCCCAACACCAGAAGAATCGCACCTCAACGACGCCACAGCAGTTGCAAAAGCAAGAAGAGTGGCGAGGCGCAAAAGAGTACTCAGACAAGCGCTTAGGGCGGCGATGCGCCCAGACCTTGGAGTGATGCTGACCAAGAACTCCTTCGAGGCGCTTGCGGACAGCAGCAGCAGCGAGGACGACGCACGGCCAGATAGCACTCAGCCCCCTGGAGCGGAACACCCTGAAGAGCGGGACTTGGAATTCGCCAGCGGGTGCCCGAGTCGAGAGCGCCGCAGCAGCTGCCCGAGGTCGCGTACTACTTGGAGGCCAGCGCCTCGATCCACAGCAGCAGAGCATACTCAATACTCTGACGAGCCCAAACAACACAACGTACCGACCAGGACCTGTCTGCGTGGGCGTGTCAGCGCGGGGTCGCCTCACTCTGCAAGGCCGTCGACGGGCGGACCTGCTCTCCCCGAGCAGCTGCGGGTTGACTCCCCCTTGCAGGTGCGAAGACGCGAGGGCATGCCTCCGACGGGAGGGTGGTCGACGCCTTGCTCTCGCGTCAGTGATGTCGTGCTGGGGCGCTCAACCAGGTCCAACGAGGACCAAGCATTCACACTCCCGCCACCGACGCCAGCCAACTCAAGCTTAGACCCTCACGAGCAGCGGGCAGAGCCAGTACCACCCACCCCTCCACCACGGAACCCAAGCGACCCTCCTGGCGGCACAACTCATCGCCTACGTGACAGCATGCTCCATGCCCAATCACACGAGCCCCTGTTCAGTCAGGCCGTGCGGGCTGGATCGGACAACTTGAACGCCGATGAGAAGCGCTGCCACAGACGACCGACCCCGCGGGAGAGGAGCACGACGCGGACGGGGGCCAAGCCCTACAAGCCAGCCGACCACTTGGAGACCGAGCAACCACTCCCAGACACAACGACTAATACCAGACAACACCCCCAGCCACAGGGGGACGTGCAAGCCCGACGAGCAATGCTGCCGTTCAGGAGCTACCACGGAGCTAGCGGGCAGCCGACGGGACAGCAACAACCCATCCCCGCACCACAACGACGCACAACCTCAGCCATGCACCCCTTCCGTATCCCAACTAGGCGCAGCATAACAGCGGACGACGCTCGAGACAACCAACGCACTAGCACTGACAGCGAGTACAGCGACGACTACCTGCGCTGGGAGCGCAGGAGGAGACGACGACAAAGAACTAGACCAGCAACACACGGGCAAGCGCACAAAACCGACCTGCGCAGAGACAGCAACAGCACGCAGCGACGCTTCGTCAACATTGGATCACCACAGTTCCTACCGACGCAGTTTCAACAACACATCCAGAAGCTGACATGGCATTACGACCTCGAGGAGCACGACCTGCACGAGCACACCAGGCTGGCGGTGGGGCACCTTGCCCCCTCGAGACCTTCGACGTCTGTGAAGCGGCATTACTACTTCACCGACGCGTCCTACCACGCCAAAGCACCTGGTACATCGGCATGGGCAGTGGTACACCTGAGAGAAGACGACCAGGGCATCGCCGACTACAGGCACATGTATTCCAACCACGCCCTGTCTGTCAGCGAGGAAATGGCCAACAACATCACCTCCAGCACCAGCCCCGAACTAGGAGCGCTGCCCTGGGCAGGCATCGCATGTATCCAGGAGGACGATGAGCAGGAGATCGTCATTATCGGCGACAACACCGCGGCTCTGGGAGCAGCAGCTGGAACATCGCGGATCAGATCGTGTAGGAACCGCCCTCTCGCGAGGTTTACACGTATATTATTCCAGCAACTACAGCTCACAAAGGCCATCAGATTCGAGCACACACATGCGCATCGAGATGCACCCTGGAACGAAGCGACAGATATTTTGTCAAAATATGCGGCGCTCCAACCAGCGCCACCACCACCCGCGGAAGAGCTAGTTGACATAGTACGGTATACCAGCACACTCGAATGGGCTTGGATGGCTAACCCTGCGTGCAAGGACCTACATGCTTACCCACCATGGAGGCATGGACAGCTCGAGGAGCACGTCTTGCCCCAGCTGGCCGACGCAGACCACATCCCCGACCTTACCGCAGATAACTACAACAAGGGCACGCTGAAGCTCAACATCGCGCAGTACAACGCTCAGTCCATGGTGGGCGACTTTACCTCCACAGACCTTCACCTGGACATCTCCAGCAAGGGGGCTCTAGTCAGAGCCCAACTTTTGGATCACCAGGTCCACGTTGCGGGGCTGCAGGAGACACGCTGTAAAGAGGCCATATGGACAGGACAAGGTTTCATCAACATCCAGAGTGAGGCGCAGGACGGCAACTGGGGATGTGCACTACTACTTAACGTCGAGATCCCGTACGGGCAGCTCAAAGGGAAAGATTTGTACATCAAGCAGTCCCAGCTTGCAAAACTGTACTCTTCGGCCAGGATCCTCTTCGTCCGCGTGCAGGCTCCTTTGTTCCACCACGTCATCGCCGTTGCTCACGCCCCGTACCAGAAGGCCAAGGACATCAGCGGCTGGTGGGAACACTTCAGAGAGCTGTGTGACATGTGGAAACCAGAGATCCTCCTCATCGACGCGAACGCCAAGCTAGGTCACAAGGACGGAGAGGACACACAATGGTTGGGCCAGAAGGGCCCAAACCAGCGGACAGACAAGAATGGACACGAATTCCACGAGTCGGTCACCAGCTGTCACCTGCACGTCGTCAACACATACTACGGGAACAGCGACGACTACACATACCACAAGGATGGGGTCTCCAACCGCATCGACTACGTCGCCATGGCGCCCTGCCTGTTCAAGTGCGTCGCGGCCTGCACTGTCCTGAGGGACTTTCAAAAGCCGACCGCCAAAAAGAAGAACGAGCACAGCAAGAAGAGGAGCAACTACGCCCAGAACGGCTACGACACGACCACAGACCACCTGCCCGTGTTGGTTGAAGTCGTGGGCGACATCATCGGACGCCACCGAAATTTGAAGGGAAACGCGCTACTGGACACTAACAAACTCAAGAACCCAGAGTGCATCACCGCATTCAAGCAGGACCTGAACAACATCAGCTTACCACCGTGGAAGGCAGACGTCAACGAGCATTACCACGAGACGGCGGGACTCATTGTCGAGAAGACGAAGCAGCATTTCGGACGGGATCCGCTTACACCTTGCATCGTCGCAATCTCAGAGGCCAGCATGCGTCTATTGAGGCTGCGCAGATATGCTGAGAGCTCCACGCGGACCTACACGAACAACGGGGACCCAGCACCACTAGAAGTTTTCCGCAAGAGGCTCTGCTACGAGGCGTCGGTCTACGCCCGCGTGGAGGATAGCTGGTATTGCT
>CAUYUJ010015847.1:43994-124465 GCA_963575745.1 Prorocentrum cordatum
TAGGTCCCCTAAGATTCCTACTGGTTCCTATAATAATAGAGGTTCCCATTGGTTTCTATAGAGATTCCCCATGTGCCTCGTTTTCCCAGGGCAATCAACCACAGCGATAAACAAGTTCAGGGGGGCCTGGGGGGGGAGAAAGATAGAGAGATACATAGGACGATAAAAACAGAAGAGGAGGTAGAGGAGGAGGATGAGGATGAGGAGGAGAAAGAGCAAGAGGAGGAGAGGAGAAGGCGATCGCACAAATCCAAAGTTTAAAACTTATTAGATGTCATTGTAAGTGCGTATGTGCTCGCGTAGGGTAGCTCATGTGCCTCGCGTTCCAATGATAAGCAACCCCAGCGATAAACAAGTTCAGGGGGGCAGGGTGAGGATAAGAAATAGAAATATAAATGTAGAGATAGATAGAGAGAGAAGCTGAGGAAGAAGAGGAAGATGACGAGCAGGAAGAAAAGTTAAGGATGTCTCAAGATATCATCGGCTTTGTTGGCTCATCTGTTAACATCTCTATGTTGGCCTCTGGCGGGCAACTTTTATTATCGCTCCGCGACGCCGAACTTCATGATCCCTGGAAGGTTATTCTCTAGTATAGTTCGAGGTTATGGCTGTGGGCCCGTTTTCATTAATCGGAGGCGAGGGGGGAGATCGAATTCTTGACGCTTCGCGTACCCCCACCAGCCCATCCAGAAACGATCAGCAGGGGGGTCGGTGAATCAGGGGCGGCATAACGCACGCAGTCGCGCAGCCGTCGTCGAGAACACAAGCATCGCACATCATAGCTGTCCGCATTGAAGGTTAAGATGGAAATCGATGCAAGTTACGATAGTGCTTCAATGAGAAGAGGTGAGGGGTATTGCGATGACTCGTAATGGCTGTTGCACTGATTTGGTCTGGGCCCTCTTGGGATTCTCGTGGGCCCCTCTTGGAGCTTCCTGGTGCTCTCTTTATTGCGGCTCTCATGAGGTCATCTGAGGGCTTTCTTGGGGCGTATGTGGGGCTCGTTTGATGCGTGTTGGGGCCATCTTGGGGCTCTTTTGGAGGACATTGGAGCCCCCCTTGGGGCTTTTTTTGGGGGGGTGTTTGGGAGGCATCTCGGGGCCGTCTTCTTGGTCCCTATCATGGCTAAAGAAGAAGAGGGGGGGGGGAGGCAATTATTGTCCACCCCCATCGGAAGCTCAAAAATGCAGTCGTGGGACCATCGTGGCCCGCTCTTGGAGCGTTCTTGGGGCCGTTTTGGGGCTCTCATATGGGCCCCTTTTGGGGCTGTTTTGGATCATCTTGGGACCATCTTCTTGAGGTCTCAACAACAAGAGCCCTTCGGAGGCGAAAAAATCAGAAGACAAAAAACATTGATTGCCCATAGGTGTTTGAAGGAGTTTGGCATCTTCTTGGGGGGGTCCTTGGAGGCCTCGGAGGACAGTTGAAACTATCTTGGGGCCGTCTTGAAGCCTCTCGGACGCTTGCCGGAGGCTATCTTGGCCCCTCTACCGCTATCTTGGGCCATCTTGGAGGCCATCGTGCGCTCTCGGAGGCTCTCTTGGAACCATCTTGGGCCATCTTCTTGGACGCCGTTATGGGTCCGCCCCCCCGTCCACACGCAGGGGGGGGGGAGGAGGTAAACAACCTCCCGAGCAGGAGGGAAAGGCAGGAGGTTGGAAAGGGAAATGACTTAGACCACATACGCCCAGAGGGCTGGTGGGATTGGAATGATGGACAGCCCCCCAGTATAATGCTGTCGGGAAATCGATTTCGGTTTCGTGTTCGCGCGCGCCGCGCGGGCGAGCCGAAGCTGCGCGGGCGGGCGAGAGGAGAAGAAAGTCTCTTGTGGCTAAGGCGCAGCTGGGCCAAATGTTTGGCGACCCGGCGCCCGGGGCCGGGCGGTGCCCCGCCGGTGCCCCGGCGCCCCAGGCTGAGGCGCGGCCGGACCAAATGTTTGGCGACATGGCGTCCGGGACCGGGCGGTGCCCCGCCAGTGTCCCGCCGGTGTCCCGGTGCCCCTCCTGGCGAACAGTGCCGCGCGGTGCCCCGCTGGTGTGCCGCTGCTGGTGCCCCGCCTGTGTCCCGATGGTGATGGTGATGATGAGGAGGAGAAGAATGATGATGAAGATGATGAGGATGGTGATGATATGGATGATGATGATGATGATGAGGATGATGATGATGATGGTGGATGTGATGATGGCGATGCTGATAAGGATGATGATGATGATGAGGATGGTGATGGTGATGGTGATGATTGATGAAAATGAGGATGGTGATGATGTTGATGATGGTGATGATGGTGATGATGGTGATAATCGTGATGATGGTGTAAATGGTGATGATGCTGATGATTATGATGGTGATGATGGTGATGATGACGAGGATGATGATGATGTTGTCGATTGTGAGTTCGACTATAAAATAAAAAGCAAGATCGACAGTGAAAGATGATGATGATGAGGATGCCGAGGGCGATGATGAGGATGATGATGATGATGGTGGTGATGATTGTGATGATGATGTTGATGATGATGACCACGATGATGAGGATAAGGATGATGATGAGGATGCTGATGATGGTGGTGGCGATGAGGACGATGATGATGATAATGATGATGAGGATGATGATGATGACGGTGGCGGTGATGATGATGTTGATGTTGTTGATGATGATGAATATGGTGATGATGATGATGACGAGGATGAGGATGTTGATGATGGTTGTGATGATGATGACAACAATGTTGTTGATGATGATGATGGTGATGATGGTGATCATGGTGGTCATGGTGATGATGATTATGGTGATGATGATGGTGATGATGGTGATGATGGAGATGATTATGATGATGATGCTGTTGATGATGACGGTGGTGATAATAATGACGTCGATTGTGAGATCGATTGTGATATAGATAGTGAGATCGACAGTGAGGGAAAATTATGATGATGATGCGGGTGATGGTGATGATGGCCAGGATGATGATGGTGATGATGGTGATGCTGATGATGATGACGATGATGATGATGAGCATTAAGGTGAGGATGATGATGGTGGTGCTGATGGTGATGATGGCGATGATGGTGATGCTGATGATGATGATGAGGTGGCGAGGATGACGATACTGATGAAGATGATAATGATGACCTCGATTGTGATATCGATAGTGAGATCGATAGCGAGACCGAATGTGAAATCGATTGTGGGATCGATAGTCAGATCGATTGAGAGATCGATAGTTAGATCGATTGTGAGATCGACCGAATGAGATCGATAGTGGAGTCGATAGTGAGACCGAATTTGAAATCGATTGTGAGATCGACTGTGAGATCGCTAGTGAGATCGATATTGAAACCGAATGTGAGATCGATTCTGGAATCGATAATGGTATCGAGTGTGAGATCGATCGAATGAGATCGAGTATGCTATCGATAGTGAGATCGATCGATTGCGACGCTGATTCCTCCCCCCCTCACCTCCTTATCATCCGAAGGGTGGTCGTATAGGAGGTCTGAGTTTGAACGCTTCGGCCTTCGGGGCGTCATCATGGGGAGTTCTCGTCGCCGCGGCTGGGGCCGCTTCGAAATCCTGGTCAGAGCGCGCCCAGGAGCGTGGCGGGGCTACCCCCGATCACCCCGCTTCTAGAATTCCGCCCATCGCCTGTCGAAGCGGTGGTTCGCACTGGACAATTTCTTCATGTTTGCGGCGCACTCCCTGCTGTAGCGCTGCAGCTTAATATTTTTCTGGAAACGAGCACGGTACACGTCGCTGCGTTGGATGCGCTTCATGATTGACGTTCTTTTAAGGATGAAAGTCTCCGAGATTTGCTTTAAGTACGGGTCTCGCAGCCACGTTCTCGAGGTGATCCTGGGAAAACCTCAAATGTTGCCTCATCCCCTGCTCGTTCCGCTCACCCCATGCTCGCTATCTCCCTCATGCATCCTCTCTCTTCTTCACGTCCTTCCCACGTGCTCGATATCATCGTGTCCCTGCGCCCGCCAGTATATCACGTTGCCGGGCCGTCGAGCCCCCTCGGGTTCGCCAGGACCGCGAGCCCCGCCCCCCGCCCCTGGCCGGCAGGCAGGAGGGGGGGGGGCGGAGGAGGGGGGGGAGGAAGATAGGGGGGAGGGCGGGGAGGGAGGAGGTCAAGACAAACCAAGGGGAAACAATGGAGGAGGAGGAGGAGGAAACGGAAGAGGGGGAGGAGGATGGGGCGGGGAGGGGATGGTCATTCATGATTTCGAAGGCCCTTGGGTCCTGCGGGAGGCGTGCGCTTTGTCTTTGTTTTGCACTCGCAAGTTGCAGAAAAAAACCTTCTTCGAAATGCTCATCGCACGAAGCGACCCGAGTCCCCTTGAGGAGTTTTGCCGCCAATTGTTCGTCTGACGCAGCATCTGCGTCGAATAATTCAACGATGGATCTACAATGCTGCAGCAACTCGTCGTCGCACGAATTCTTGGGAGGTCTGGTGCAGTAAGGCGCGCCTTTCCTAGGCGTGCAAAACGAAGTCAGGATATCGATCGTAGCGCGCCTCACCCCAATTGCATCCAGAGTGTAATCTTTTGCCAGATCGACGCATCCCAAAACTCCAGCAAACGGGGTCAAGTCCGTTCCGCAACTAGTGAAACGGACAGCAAATCTACCTTTTCTCCCGTCTTGATGGATGCTGGCGACTGTGCTCTTGGCAAGTTCAGCACGTTTGCGGTCTCTCGCCGCCTCCCCCAGACACCACTTCATAGCCCGTAGCTTTTTTCTGCTGCCCAGGCCTTTGATCCGCCACCGTGCCTTGGCGCGTTGATGCGCGGGGGAATGCCAAGGGCTACCTGGCAGGGTTTCTGTAGTCGTCTGAGGGGCCACTCCCCCCAACAATGATGATGATTGTGATGATGATGTTGGTGATGGTGGTGATTATGCTGATGATGATGGTGTCCCGATGATGCTGATGATGATGGTGATGGCGTTGCTGACGATGATGTCGATGATGATGGCGTTGATTGTGATATCGCTTGCGATATCGATAGCGATGCAGATACTGAGACCGAATGTGAAGTCGATTGGGAGGTCGATAGTGAGATCGATATTGAGATCGATAGTGAGATCGATATTGAGATCGGCTGTGCGATCGATCGGATAAAATCGATCGAATGACACCGATCGGGTGACGTCGGTCAAGCGAGACCGATAATGAGATCGATAGCGGGACCGATCGAGTGAGACGTCGGTTCCCCCCCAAAAAAAAACCTCCTTATCACCCGAATGGTGGTCGTATATGTATATGCGCGAATGTGCCTCTTTGGGGGGCCCTCTTCTTCTGCGGGCCCTGTTGTTGGAGCCGTCTTGGGGGCCTCGTGTAGCCGTCTTGGGGCATTCTTGGGCCGTCTGAGGCCTTGGGGAAAGCTTCGCGGGGCCCCCGTCCAGGTCCAGGAATGCCCGGGTGGGCTTCCCGGGCCGGCATGGAAGCCCTGGAGGGCCCCAGGCAGGGAGGCGCCATGTTCGCCTGGGGACATCCGGGAGTAGTAGTAGTAGTTGGGGCGATGCATCCAGCGAAGCGCGACGGTCGGGACTACCACCGCAACCATCAGCATTATCATCATCAACATCGTCATCATCATCATCGGGGCACCATCATCATCATCATCATCCGAACACAACCATCATCATCATCATCCCATCTCATCATCATGATCAAGCACAACACCATCAACATCATCACCACCATCCGGACACCATCATCATCATTGGCAGCATCCTCAACATCATCATCAACATCGGAAAACCATCATCATCGCCACCATCATCACCATCACCACCGCCATCATCAACATCATCGGGACACCACCATCATCAATATCATCAGAATCACCATCATCATTGGGCCACCACCATCGAAATCATCATCATCATCATCACCTCATCATCATCCCATCACCAACATCATCATCATCAGGACACCATCATCGTCATCAGCAATATCATCACCATCACCGGGGCACCATCATCATCACCATCATCAGCAACATTATCTTCACCACCACAATCACCATCATCATCGGGGCACCGTCATCATCATGTTCATCATCAACAACATCAAATCATCTGGCCACCATCAACATTATCAGGATCATCAACATCATCATCATCATCGGGGCACCATCATCATCATCACCATCATCAGCAACACCACCATCAACATCGTCACATCATCGGGGCACCATCACTATCACCACCATAACCATCAACATCATCATCATCATCATCATCAACATCGTCAACATCAGCATCAACATCATCATTTCCATAATCATCATCATCGTCGGGACACCAGCATCATCACCACCATCAACAGCATCATAATCATCGTCAACATCATCAACATCATCAGCATCAACATCATCATCATCATCATCGTCATCGGGACACCGGCGGGACACGGGCGGGACGCCGGCAGGGCACCGCGCGCCACCGGCCCTCGAGCGGGGCGCCGGCGGGACGCCGCGGGGCACCGGCTGCTGGAAGGGAGCCGTTTGGTCTGACCGCGCCTCAGCTACTACAGGAGACGTATTATTTCTCGCCCGCCCACGCAGCAGCTTCGCCTCGCCCGCGCGCGCGGCACGCACGAACACGAAAGTGACACCGACTTCCCAGTAGTAGGAGGGGGGGCTATCCGTTTCACTTCGATCTCACCCCCTCACCTCCGATTTTGTGCTCGCTTTGGGGGCGATCTGTTGTCTGGGAGCCGCATTGGTTGGGCCCCTCTTCTTCTTCTTGGGGGCGTCTTCGGGCCCTCCTGGGCCCCTCTAAAAGCCCTAGGAAGGGCCCGGTGGGGCCCCAAGAAATCCCCGCCAAGAAGACAAGGCCAAGAATAGGCCCAGAGAGGCCCCCAGGAAGCCCCAAGGATCCCAGGAGGCCTGCAAGAGGCCCCCAGGCAGGAAGCCCCAAGAAAGAGGCTCCAAAAAAGCACCAGGCCCCCAAGAAGAAGACGCTCTCGAGAGGCCTCAACACTGACTGTCTCCAACATGCCCCCGAGAGGCCTCCCGGGAAATCACGGCGAACATCCAAGAGGCCCATGACCCACAACCCAGGCGCGGTGGCGGGACTTGCCGTAGGCAGCTGGATATCTCCCGTGCACTTGCCTTTCCTCGTGAGCTGGAGGACCTGTGCGAACATGTCCGTTGTTGGTGCAACCTCTGGGGGGATGATGTCGGCGGCATCTGGATCCATCCCTCTCCAGAGTTTAGTAGCCCTCAAATGTAACTTAGTCTGTTCATGACCTTTCAAAAAAGACTTCTGCAAGTTGACTACATCGATATTGCACCTGCCCCAAGCAGTATTCGTGTTGGCTGACATGCACACCACGCACCCAAAAGATATAATCCGCCGCCTGACCAGGCGCTCGCGCGGCGTCTGGTAAATTTGGCGATACGTTTGAAACTAGGACGCCGTCTTGGCAAGGCCCCCGGCGGCGAGGCCAAACAAATCGAGGGCCCCGAAAAACCGTGTAAAGCAGGTCCTCATGTTTTTCCTTACCTAGGCTCTGCCTAGAAGGGTTCTTACCCTGTATGCTTAAGGGGCCGGGCAGTGCCCCCCGCCCGGGGCGGTTCCCCCAGGATCCGCCCCGCGGTTCCCCCAGTTGCGCCCTCCTCTGGGCTCACCCAGCTTAGCTTAGCTAAGCTTATCTTAGCTTAGCTTAGCTTATCTCAGCTTAGCTTAGCTTAGCTTAGTTTAGCGTTTCGTTGCCTAGCTTAGCTTAGCTTAGCTTAGCTTGCTTCATCTTAGTTTAGTTTAGCTTAGCTGAGCTTAGCTTAGCCTAGCAGCTTAGGTTAGCTTAGCTTAGCAGAGCATAGCTTACCTCAGCTTAGCTTAGCGCAGCATCACGCAGCGCAGCATTAGCACAGCACAGCATAGCATTGCTCAGCACAGCACAGCACAGCACAGCACAGCATATAATAGCTCTGCATAGCCTAGCATACTGTAGCATATCATAGCATAGAATAGCGCAGCATATCGTAGCATACCATAGCACTGCTTACCATAGCACAGCACAGCATAGCACAGCATAGCACGGCACAGCACAGCATATCATAGCGCAGCATAGCATAGCATAGCGCAGCACAACATAGCAAAATCAGCACCATTGCGCGGAGTGTAGATGTAGATGTAAACGTAGATGTAGATGTAGATGTAGGTGTAGATGTAGATGTAGATGTAGATGTAGATGTAGGTGTAGGTGTAGATGTGGATATAGGTGTATATGTAGATGCAGATGTATATGCAAATGCAGAAGATGTAGGTGTATATGTAGATTATTATATGTGAGTCTCGCTGTTGATGTTGATGTAGATGTAGACGCAGGTGTAGATGTAATGTAGCTGTTGGTGTAGTAGATGTAGATGCTGCTTTCCTAAACGCTCCAACTCCTAGGTAGGGTCGCACTGGGATAAGTCTTTCTCTTGGCGGGGGCACGGCGGTCGCTAGCGGGAGCGCGCGGTGCATTGTTCTTGTCGTAGGTTGTGTGAATCCAACTCTGGTTAGACTCTGGCAGGGGGTATGATTGGAGCCATTTGCGCTTTCTCGATGCCCAGAGACAATGCCCGCAACCCCGGACGTTGCAGCTCTCCCAGTGAATTCGGTCGGGGTCGCTAGTGCTCAACTTGGCGACGTACGTGGCGTTTTTAGATGGTTGGCGGGATCCGCATTTGACCACTTTGTTGCAGCGAGCCTTCAATGGAACCCGGGGCGGTCTGGTCACGGGGCGCGGCGATGAAGGAGGAGGCGCTGGGGTCCGAGGGGAAGAAGACGATGATCTCGTCGACTGTGCCCCGGTCCTGGGTGGCGGGGGGTTCGCCTGAAACGTTGAAAACTCGCTAGGAGGGCCCCGGCCCCTTGTTGGTGCTTGGGGTTCACGCGGGGATTTCCGTAGTTAGTTGTTGTTAGCCCCCCCCCACCCCCGTCGCAAACTCACAGCAGGCCTAAATAATGAGAAGAGGTCTCCCAGAGGCCCCATGGAGACCCCCGCCGGCCCGCCCTCCTTGGGGCAGCATGATGGCGCGCCCCAGCCCCTGGGGGCAACAACCAACGTTGGGGACAACAAATTCGGTCACATCGCGCGGCACACACCAGCGACAGCATCGCACGGCACGCACCAGCGACAACGAAGAAGACACAGTACGCACGAGCAACGAAAAAAACATCGAACACACCCGCAACAAAAATCACACGGCACACATAGCACAGCCACCAAAAACATCCGGAAAGCCAGGCCCATAATAAACCATTCCCTAACGCGCGGCCCTTAAAACGCCATCCTAAAAAAAGCCCGGCCCAAAAACGCCCAAATAAAGCCCGACCTTTGGAACAGTCGTAAAGCCCAGCCCTAAAACATCCCTAAAGCCCGGCCCATGCAACACCCCTAAAACGTGGCCCGTAAAACATCCTTGAAGTCAGGCCCCTAATAAAACATCCCTACGACCTGGCCCCGACAAAATCCTTGAAGCCAAGCCCTATAACAGCCCTAAATCCGCTCAGCAGCACACGCACTGAAAACCCAGATCACACGGCGCACACCAGCAACAAAAATCACACAGTACACATCAGCAACATTAACAACGACACCAACAACAACGCGCTCACGGAACTGGCGCATCACGAACCACACAGAACACACCGCCAACAATAATCACACAGCACGCACCGCCAACAACACCGCGCACCACACAGAAACCACAGAGCACGCTCCAGCAAAAATGTCGCGCATCACGCCCCAGCAGAAAAAAACGCAACGCAGTCAACGCCGACAACAAACATCACACAGCACACACCGAACGACAACAAATACACAGCACGTCGTGGAGCCCTCTTGTTGGGGCCATCTTGAGGCGCTCTAGGGTCGGATTATTGGGGGGCGCCTTAATTCAAGCTTTTCGGAGCCATTTCCTTGGAGCCCCTGGGAAAATCGGGGGTTGCTTTTTCCGCGACCACGACGACGACGAAGACGTTGGCGACAACGCCGGTGCCGAGCCCGACTGACGGCGGTCCCAAGTCGAGGCCGCTTGGTTGCCGGCTGCAGGTCGGGCCAGTCCGAATCCATCCTGCCTGGGGGCACCACGGTTGGTGGCAGGAGGCGGTGGAAGGGGGGGCGGGTGGGCGGAGCGACGAGCGGCGGGGGGGTGGATCAGTTACACCAGAGAAAACCCCAATCAGTGGATTTCTGACATGTGTCGCAGGTACCCAGTCTAGTTCAAATATACATTGTAGTTTGGCATAGTTGTTTAATCATCATCTCTCTACGTAGCACCTCGTGGGGCCATCTTGGGCCAGCATGGGCCAGCTCGGGGCCGTCGCGGGGCCATATTGGGGCCATCGTGGACCATTGTGGGGCCACCTTGGGCCATGTTGATGGGGCCATATTGGGCCATGCCTACTACTAGGGTCATGGCCATGTCCAACTCGGAGTTTGACAACATGGGGCCCACTGGGGCCACATTGGGGCCATCGTGGAAGCGTGTCAGGGCCATCGTGGACACGTCCTCCTCAGGCCATGGCCATGTCTTCTAAGTGTAGGGTTATAAGGCTATTGTACACCTATGGAGCTATATGGCTTTAGGGTGATAGGGCTGTGCGGATGTATCAACGGGGCATGTGTCCGCATTCTATCTAGACGCTTCGCGTATCCCCACCAGCCCATCCAGAAACGACGCCCAGGAACATTGACAGAAGAAGGGAAGCAGAGACGCACATAGTAGTGAAACAGAGCAGGCAACAACGATGAATAGGGATATAGTTGTGGCGAAGGTTGAACGTGTTATTGATGGTGTTATTGATCCTGATGGTATTGCTGCTGCTGTTGTTGCTGATAGCGCTGCTGACGTTGCTGATGGTGGTGATGGTTCTCGGATAATGCGTAGGCGGATAAAGGGGCGGGGAGGAGAAGGAGAAGGAGGGGAAGAAGGAGGGGGAAACATGACGAACATACATAAGATCATTTTAGGACGTATATTCTTGGGAGTTGCGTTGGGAACCTCGTGGAGCGTCTGATTGGGGGTATCACGGGTGCCTCGGGGATCGTCGTGAAGCATCTTCGGGGTCTCGTGGAGATCTCATGAATGCATTTCGGAGCCCCCTTGGGATATCGCTTGGGCGGTTTTTGGAGGCCGCGTGGGGCGTCGTCGCGGGGGTCTCGCGGCGGTCCTGAGGGACTCGCGGGCGTCTTGGGTGCTTCGGGGAGGCCTCGCGGGGCCGCCTGGGGTCCTCGCGGGGGTCTCTTGGGGGCATCGTGGGGCCATAGTAGTGTTGGGGCCATTATCGAGGGGCTGTATGGGCGCATCGGGGGGCCATCTTCTTGGAGGACATCGATCAAGAAAGTGGGGGCCCTAATAAGTACGACCCCCCCTCCTCGGCGGGCGCTCCTAAAATTGTATCATGGACCCACATTTGGGCGCTATTGGAGCGCTCTTGGGCACTATTATTGAGCTCGTACTACTAGGGCTATTATGGGCCCATCTTGGGGACAGCCTGGGCCATCGCGGAGCCATCTTGAGGCGCCGGATGGCCATCGGAAGCGAAACGAAAACGAGAAGGCACATAATATCAGTGGTTTACCTTCGGTGTTTGAAGAAGTGCGGCTTTTTGGGGGCATCATTCGTCTTGGGAAGTGGGTTGGCATATCAGTGGAACCATCGTGGGCCGACATTGGGGCCTATTGGAGCATCTTCGGCTGCATATTTAGGAATATTGTTATTCGGATATAACCCTATTGAGCCATCTTGTAGCCAATCGTGACTATCTGGGGCGATATTGGAGCTGTCGCGGGCCTGCTTGGGCGCCCCAACACGTCGCGAATTCTCCTGTCTAGGTCCAGGGGAGGGGGTAGGGGGAGGAGCAAACCCTTCCCCGAAGAAGGGGAAGAAGGAGTTGGAAGAGGAAACTCTATAATAAACCACCTACGCCCACAAGGAGGGCTGGTGGGAGTTGTTACCCCCGACGTTCCGGGGTACACGAGAAGATTATACGACCCAAATTATTGCTTCCAGGGGCTGGGGCCGTTTTTTTTGCATATCCAAGCGTCCTCAAGGAGCCATCGCGGGGCCAGCTTGGGCCATCTATCTCGGGGCCATCGCGGGGCCGCCCCGCCCGCCGCCCACCCACCACACACACGCCTACTACTACTACCACCGCCCACCCACCACCCGCGACGACCCACCCACCCACCACCCACCCACCGCCCACCCACCACCCACCCACCACCCACCACCAACCACCCGAATATGATTGGAACTCAAAACGAGGACCTCGGAAATCTCAGCCAGACACCGACATCATCGGCGGGGCACGTTCGCCAAATCGTTCAACCTACGCGTGGGCCCCTTCTCCAGCGCAAGCACTGATTCGGGAGGGTCGGCTTTTTTCCTGTCGAAGAAGTGTGAAACAAAAAGCTGGACAGGGAGGCCACCACGGGAGGTCCGGGTTGTTTTTCGACCTGTCCCTTCGTGGCAGCCTGCTCCCGCGCAGCGACTGCCCGCAGCATCAGTCAGCGCGGCGAGGCTGAGCGCGGCGCCCACCGCCGCGCCCCTGAACTTGACGCGACAAGATTATGATGTATTCGTCCAGGGCGGCAGGGCGACAGGGGCAGCACAGAAGGAAGGGTGATGATGATGATGATGATGATGATGATGATGATGATGAGTTCATGCATCGCCAACAACATGACCCAACGTGTTCCCTACCTCCTAGGCTCTGCCTAGAAGATAATGGGTTCTCACTCGCTGGGCTTACCCAGTCCCCGCCTTGCGGTTCTCCCAGTAGTAGTTGCACCCACGTATTCCAGCGTTGCGTATATCATCTAAATATAAAAAAAAAGAAAAAAGAATAAAAAAAATAATAAATAAAAAAAAAAAAAAAATAACTTTTAACATCTTAAAAAAAAAAAAAAAAAAAAAAAAAAAAAAAAAAAAAAGAAAAAAAAAAAAAACAAAAAAAAAAATAAAAAAAAAAAATAAAAATAAAAAAATAAAAAAAAATAAGAAAAGAAAAAAAAAAAAAAAAAAAAAAAAAAAAAACTTCAAAAGAAAGAGAAAAAAAAAGAAAAAAAAATAAAAAAAAAAAAAATAAAAAAAAAAAAAAAAAAAAAAAAAAAAAAAAGGCCCAGCTTAATATTGCTTAGCTTAACGTAGTTTCATCATCTTAGCGTCGCGTAGCTGTAGCTTACCTTACCTTAGCTTAGCATAACATAACCCAGCGTAACATAGCATAGCGCAGCATAGCATACCATAGCATAGCACAGCGCAGCATAGCACAGCATAGTAGCATAGCATAGCGCAGCAAAGCATAGCATATCATATCCTAGCATAACAGAGCGCAGCCTAGCGTAGCATAACATCATAGCGCAGCACAGCGCAGCATAGCATAGCACAGCACAGCATCCACTACTTCTTTGCTGCTGCTAGTAGAGGCTCCAACTCACCCCTCCTAGGTAGGGTCGCACTGGGGCAATTTCAGAACAAGTCAGCGCCTTCCGAACACCAACAGGGAGGGAAAGGGAGGAGGATGACGGGGGGGTAAGGGGGAGGAAGAGAGAAACGGCTCGCCGGGCCCATTCGGCCGCCTTCAGAACGAAGGAGGAGGAGGAGGAGGAGGAGGAGGAGGAGGAGGGCGAGCACAGCTTGCTGACCAAAATCATTTTTTTTTCAATTTGTTTTGGGGGGGGTTGGCGAGAGCCGCGTGCAAAAAAGATAGCGCTCTCGGCAGCGGTGGGCGCCCACCGCCGGCGAGGGGGAAATTATTTCTGATTCCGCAGATGGCGAGAGCACATCTTGATTTCACACCCTCCCTCGGCAGCTGCGGTTTTCAAAAAAATTGTTCCCTCGGCAGCGGTGGACGTCCACCACCGGCGAGAGCTCAATGATTTTCACAACGACATCTCGGCAGAGCCAACCTCAGATTTTGTCAGGATCAGGGTTTCCGAAAAAGGAAATTGAAACGGGGCGGAGGGCGATGAAAATAGGGAAGCCACGCTGCAAGGTTGCATGGCCAATCGATGGGGCATGGCTTCGGACCCCGCCGCCCCCCCCCGTGGAAAGGATCGATGGGCCCCAAGTGGGGCGATGTCATGATGGTGATGATGATGATGATGAACCATCGTTGCCCCGCCCCAGCATGGTGGCCCTGCTGTCTTCGCAATAACATGTTGTTAGAAGAAACCTAGAAGCGGGGGAGGGGGGGGGTGATGATGGGGAGGGGGAGGAGGCGGAGGATAAGGAGGAGAAGAAGAAGAAGGAGGGTCAGGTATCATTATCACAACAACCCTGCACGTTGCTGCGCCACGGCATATCATAGCAGCGCAATCCTGAGAACAGCAGCAGCACTGAGCACCGTGCTAATCATCACACCAGCCTCCTGGGCGTAGGTGTTGTTTGTTTGGGGAGTTGCCTCTTCCAACCTCATTTTTCCCCGTCGGGGGGGGGGGTATTATTTTACCCCCCCCTACATCTGCCCCTCCTGGACCTGGACGACGGGTTTTGCGACGCGTTGGAGTGTCCGAACAGAGGGCCCAAGACGGCTCCAAGAGCGCCTTGCAGAGCCCAAGATGAGCTACAAGATGGCCCAAGCTGATGCTAGCATACTGTTATTCCTCATCATCATGATGCATCCGAAGATGCCCCAAGCGGCACCAAGGCCGCCCCAAGAAGAAGACGGCTCCAAGAGGCCAAAGAGCTTCACAAGGAGGCACCCAAGAAGAAGCCAACATCTTTCAAACACCTTAGAAGGGAAACCACTGATGTGCGCCGTCTCGTCTGTTCGTTTCCGATGGCCATCCGAGGCCTCCAGATGGCTCCACGCGGGCCCAAGAAGAGGGCCCCGATGGGGCGCCCAAGAAAAGAGCCCCAGGACGACGGCCGCAAGAGCGCCCAACAAGAGCGCTCCAGGAGCGCCCCAAGAAGAGGGGTCTAGGATCTAGGACGCGAGTTTAGGAACGCCCGAGGGGGGGCCGCGACAATAATTCAGGAACCACCCTTTTTTGATCGCTGTCACACGAGAAGATGGCCCCACGAGGCGCCCAGGAGGCCCCCAGAAGAAGAGGCCACAAGATGGCGCCGAGATAGCCCCAGATGGCCCCTAATAAAAATAATAAGGGGCCCCCAATATACCCCTAAGAGGACCCCCGCCGGCCCCAAGAGGCCTCCCTGGGGCACCCAAGGCGCCCAAGAGCCCCTCAGGACCGCGAAAAGACCTCCAAGACGTCCCAAGAGGCCACCAACAAAGCGCCCAAGAGATATCACAAGGGGCTCCGAGAGGCATTCAGGAGATCTCCAAGAGACCCCGAAAAAGCTTCAAGGTGATCCCCGAGGCGCCCAAGAGCTCCCCCAGACGCTCCAGGAGGTTTCCAAAACAACTCCCAAGAAACATCATAAGAGGATCTTATGCTCGTCACGTTTCTTCCTACTTCTTACCATTGGGTATGTTATCCTCCTCCTTCTCCCCCTCCCCCCCCATTATTATTATTATTACCCGCCTACGCATCATCGGAGAACCAGCAGCAACAGCACTGGCAGCAGCAACGGCAGCAGCAGCAGCAGCAGTACCAGCAGGTGCAAGAAGAGCACCAGCAGTAACACTTGCAACCTTCGCCACAAAAGATCTCCCAACTCACCGGAGTTGCCCGCTCTGGTTTATGTGCGTCTCTTCTTCCCTTCTTCCGTCAGCGTTCCTGGGCATCGTTTCTGGATTGGTTGGTGAGGATGATACGCGAAGCGTCTAATTTTTTCAAAGCAGCGAAGCAGCATCACCTGCTGCAGCCTCTAATCATCAATTAACGGGGTTCCTCAACGTCGCAGCGAAGAAACCCATCGCCTTGAACATCTGAGTCAAGATCCGCGCCGTCGTCTTCACGTCCATCGAATTTCCGACCATCATTCTCATCTGGCGATCTGACACGCGCTCCGGCCTGACGAGGCGCGCTGTGCCCCGCTCGATGCCCTGGAGCTTCATCATCTCGTTCAAATTGAGATACCTACTGCGGGAAAACAACCAGTAAGAATTCCCTCCTGCGTGTTGGCGGGTTAGGCATGGGCACACGTTCTTCATCGGGTTCACCCTCCGAGTGAGGCCCATCATGAGGTCGCCAACGTAGTTTCCTCTCTTCAACTTGCTCGCTGCGTTCGGGCCGCCGATCTTCTCCAGGCACTTCGTGTAGTTGGCGAGGGCGGTCCTGGATTCCGGGAGGGCGGTGCCTTTGTTGTCGGCATCGAGGTACTTCTCCAGGGGATCCACGGCGAGGGCGTCGGCGGGCCACGTGAAGCAGCCGAATTGCTCCTCCAGCGATTTCCATATGCCGACTATGAAAAGCCGGCGCCGGGAGTGGGGGAGGCCAGATGTAGTCTGGGAGTCTAGAACCTTGTAGTACAAGTTGTAGCCCTTGGACCCTTTGCCCTTGATCTCCTGGAGGGCGGACAAGATCTTGTGGAATGTGTGCGCGTGGCTGGTGAGCAGCCCTTCGACGTTCTCTAACAAAAACCCTTTGGGCAACAGCGCCTTGATCCCAGCCACCACGTACTCGGCAATGGAACGATGATCGTCTGCACCAAAACCATAGCCTTCCATCGAGAAGGGCTGGCACGGGAAACCTGCCGTCAACAAGAAGAGCTGGTCATCAGCGGTGATGGCCTTAGCGAGCTGCTGCATGTTGATGCCCTTGATGTCGCCGAAGACGTTGCCGCGGCGAAGGCCGCGGTGGTTCTTCTCGAGAACCAGGCGGCATAATCCATCAACATCACATGCGAATGCGTTCTCGAACTGCGGCGCGATCCTCAAGGACTCCAGCGCCAACCATGGGGCGTCGTAGCCCGAGCAGAAACTCCCGACCAGATACTTGCCATCGCTGCCCAACGCAACCTGAATGAAGGGAGGCGCAGCACAACAACGGGGCGCGGCTGCAAAAACAACCCAGTCATCTCAACAATCGTTTACGTGGGCGGCGCCAAAATGGCGGAGGCGGAGGGGGCACTCGGATGTCACTACAAAGGGGGCGCGCAAGTAACATCTTTTCGGGGCGTGAGGTTGGGAATTGTTCGCACGCCCTCCTATCATTTCCCCGTCTCCTCCTCCTTGCAATTTGGCACGCGCCCGCAATGATTCAAATGAAGAGACGTTTCAAATTCTCAACGCTTCGCGTATCCCCACCAGCCCATCCAGAAACGATCAGCAGGGGGGCCGGTGAATCAGGGGCGGCAGAACGCATGCAGTCGCGCAGCCGTCTTCGAGAACACAATCATCACACATAGCTTCCCGCATTGAAGTTTAAGGTGGCAACCGGTGCAAATTACGATGGTGCTTCGATGAGAGGTGAGGGGTATTATTTCGATGACTCGCAATGGCTGTTGCACTGATTCCCTACCTAGGCTCTGCCTAGACGGGTTCTTACCCTGTGTGCTCAAGGGGCTGGGCAGTGCTCCCCGCCCTGGGTGCTTCCCCCAGGGCCCGCCCCGCGGTTCTCCCAGTTGCGCCCCCTGGGCTTACCCAGCTTAGCTTGGCTAAGCTTAGATTAGTTAAGATTAGCTTAGCTTGGCTTAGATTAGCTTAGCTCCGCTTAGCTTATCTCATTTTAGCTTAGTTTAGCTTTGCCTAGCCTAGCCTAGTTTAGCTTAGCTTAGCTTAGCATAGCTTGGCGTACCTTGACTTATCTCACCTTAGCTTAGCTTAGCTTAGCTTAGCTTTGCTTAGCTTAACTTAGCATAGCTTAGCTTACCTTAGCTTAGCGCAGCATAGCGCAGCTGCTAAGCATTAGCACAGCATAACATAACATAGCATTGCCACGTATATCATAGCATAACTTGCATAGTATAGCATAGCGCATCATAGTATAGCATAGCGCAGCATATCATATCATACCATAGCATTGCAGTGGTTAGCATAGCACAGCGCAGCATATCATGGCATAAAACAGCAAATCATAGCATATCATAGCGCAACATGGCATAGTATAGCATAGCATTGCATGGCATAGCATAACGCAGTATATCATAGCAAAAACCAACATCAATGCGAACTTGTAGATGTACATGTAGATGTAGGTGTAGATGTGGTTGTGGATGTAGGTGTAGATGTAGATGTGGATGTAGATGTGGATGTGGGTGTATATGTAGGTGCTCATGTAGATGTAGATGCGAGTTTCGCTGTTGATGTTGGTGTAGCTGTAGATTCAGGTGTGTATGTAAATGAAGCTGTCGGTGTAGATGTAGATGCTGCTTTCCTAAATGCTCCAACTCCTAGGTAGGGTCACACAGGGATATTTTGAATATTAAACTCGCGTGTGTTCCGAAACTTGGAGACATCTTGGGGCCCTCTTGGGATTATCTTGGGCCCCTCTTGGGGCATCTTGGGGCTCTTTCTTGGGGCTATCATGAGGTCCTCTTAGGGCCTTTGTGGGGCGCTCGTGGGGTCCCATTGGGGCATTATTGGAGCCCTCTTGGGGCTCTTTTGGAAGGTCGCGGGGCCATCTTGGGGCTCCTTTGGGGGAGTTCTGGGAGGCCTCGCGGGGCCGTCTTGGTCCTCATGGCTAAAAAAGAAGAACAGGGGGGGGCGGGCAATTCTTGCCCACCCCCTCCCCTCCCCATTCGGAAGCTCAAGCATGCAGTCTTGGGACCATCTTTTTGGCCCGTTCTCGGAGCGCTCTTGCTTGGGCGCTCATCTTTGGGCCGTCTTGGGGATCTCTTGGGCCCTTCGCGGGGCTGCATTGTGCCATCTTGGGGCCATCTTCTCGAGGCCTCAAGAGCCCGTCGGATGCGAAAAAGCGATAAGCCAAAACACATAGATGTCCCTTCGGTATTTGAAAGATGTTGGCTTCTTCTTCTTCTTCTTCTTAGGGGGGTCATTGGAGGCCTCGGAGGGCACTTGAAACCGTCTTGGGGCCGTCTTGAGGCCTCTTGGACGCGTGTCTGAAGCTATATTGACCCGTCTACCGCTATCTTGGGCCATCGTGGAGGCCATATTGCGCTCTCGGAGGCCCTCTTGGAGCCATCTTGGGCCATCTTGGACGCTGCTATGGGCCCGCCTCCCCCCCCCCCCCGTCCAAGCGCAGGGGGGGGGGCAAACCTCCCGAGCAGGGAAAGGCAGGAGGTTGGAAAGGGAAGCGCCCTAGTAGACCACCCGCGCCCAGAGGGCTGGTGTGATATCAGCACCCTCCTCCTCCTCATCCTCCTCCTCCTCATCCCTTCCCTCTCCCCGCGACCTCCCCGGCCGCCCTGATCATCTTCCAGCCCCGCGACCTTCCCAGCTCTCCTCCCCCCCCCCCTCCTCGCCATCCCCCCTCATCATCATCCTCATCCTTCTTATCTTTCTCCTTCTCCTGCCCATCATCTTCCTCCTGCCCGGCGGGCCTCCCCTGACTTTGGACCCCAAGTTGGGCGGCGCGATTGGAGAGGAGGCGGTTCGACCAGCCCGCGGCCTGGCCGACAGCTCCGCACACAGCGATGGGGTCCGGGACCGGGATTGGATGGCGCCGGCTCGTTGTTGGCGTCGAGGCTGGTCGCTTTTTGGTGATCATTCTGGCTGCGGCGGCGGGCTTCTTATTCGTCATCAGCATCGCCCGCGGCCGGCCGCTGGGGCGTCGTCGTCGGGGCTCCTCAACAGCATCGGAACCCCAATCTGCGCCCATCACCGGTTGTTGTTGTTGGGGGCAGCCAGCAGCAGTAGTAGTAGTAGTAGTTGGCGCCCCGCGACAAAAAAAAACCTTGGACGGGCTAGGAAATGGCGCGGGCGGGGGCGAGGATGATGATGGGGAGAAGGCGACCCTCATTGTAACAGTTGGTGATAGGGCCCCTTCAGCGCAAGCACTGGCTGGGATACCACGCGGCGTTGAGGCCCCATCGGCGCAAGAGGGAGGGCCCCCTCAGCTCAAACGTTGATTGGACTCCATGCAGTCTTCTTTTCTCCTTAGCATGCAGCAAGCGGGCTCTGTGTTTTTGTGTGTATGTAGCGTTAGATGCATGTGTGGGATTTGCCCCTGGCCCTGGGAATGTATAGCGCTATTCAAGACGATGAAGAACTCGTCCGCCGGGGCCCCGATCTTCCCCCAGTCCGCTCCGAGAGGGCCTCAACAAGAGGGCTCCAAGGGGGCTCCAAGACGTTTTGCTGGGATGTGATGCGCGACGTTTGTTGCTGCAGCGTGCTGTTATCTCTGCGTGGTACGTGTTGTTGTTGGCGGTGCGTGCTATGCGATTTTTGTTGGCGGTGTGTCATGTGTGGTTCGTGATGCGCCAGTTCCGTGAGCACGTGGTTGTTGTTGTTGTTGTGTATTGTGTGACTTACTTTTGTTGCTGGTGTGCGCCGTGTGATTTGATGTGTCGGTGTGTGTTGAGCGTGCTTTAGGGATGTTGTAGGGGCCGGGCTTCAATGGTGTTTTAGGGGCCAGGCTTTAGAGATGTTGTCGGGGCCAGGCCGTAGTGATGTTGTTTTAGGGGCCTGGCGTCAGAGATGTTTTGCAAGCTGGGCTTCAGGGGTGTTGTCGGAGGGGCCGGGCTTTGGGATGTTTTAGGGGCTGGGCTTTAAGAATGTTCCAGGGGTGGGTGTTCTGCGGTTTGTGCGAGGTGCGCGATATAGGACGAGCGAGGAGAGAATGGGGGTTCAGCGATGTTAACGAGGACGATCATAAGGAGGATGACGCCGAGAATGTTGAAGAGGAAGAGGAGGACATGTTGTTGACGAGGCAGCAACAACGCGTCAGACCGCATGGGGTTGTTGAGCCAGAGACATTGGCATGCAGTAAAACGGCCCCTTGAGGAAACGTTTCCTGGACCCCAGAGGGGAGACTTATCGATGCCGTTCACCGCGCCCCCCTTATCTCCGATCCCCGGGCCTCCGAGGATAGTGCAAGGGCTCCCCTAGTTCAATAGCGCGCCACCCTCTCTCCGCTCGGACCATGTCTGCAAGCGCCGATTGGGGGGCAATGCGTGCGAGCGCACCATGTCTGCGCACGCCTGTCTGCTAGGATCCCCATCTTCAGTGCAAGCGCTGGGGGCTTCGGAGGAGGAGGGCTTCGGAGGAGGGCGGGGGAGGAGGGCTTCGGAGGAGCTTGGAGGACAATGTTGGTAATGTTTTGTGTCTACGCTTGATTCCATTGTTGACGCTGTGTTGTGTTCAACGTCTTGCGATGGGCGTTGCGGGCAGCGCTGTCAAAACATTGGGAACTCAGGCACTATACGTCACAGCCCCATGATCTCATAGGCAGGCCCCTCTAGCATTATCTGAGCGCGGCGAATGCATCACCAGAAGAAGGAAGTTGCATACGCAGCGTCGCACGCGCTGCTAGCTCAACTAAGATCGAGGAGATACAAGCAAGCTTCACGGGTCTTACTCGCTCGCCGTGCTCTCCTCAGCAGCCCCTACCTGGGCGCCGCCGACCTACGCGCCGCCAGCAGCGCAAGCCAACCTACGAGCCGACACCGTCGGCAAAATGCGAGTCGCAATCTTCAGCATCCTCCTCATCATCGCCTCCACCACCGTCGCCGGCAGTGAGCTCCTCGATGCGCTTCAGCAGGTCCGCCTTCGACTGGCCTGAGCCGCCGCCGCGGCCACCGCCGCGGCCTCCTCCTCCACCGCCGCTGCCGACGGCATCATCATCTCCACCACCGTCTGCTGCACCACTCCCCGCGCCGCGACCGCCGCGCCCGCGGCCGCGGCCGCTGCGGCCGCCGCGGCCGCCGCGGCCGCCACAGCCGCCCCCGGCGGAGCCGCTACCGCTGCCCTTGTTGTCGTCGCCTCCCAGCGGCTGATGATCCTCGCCCTCGTGCTCCTTGACGATGGCCGCCAGCTCGGGCTCGTAGAGCCCGCTCCCTTCCGTGATGAAAGCTTTCCACACCTGCTTCGTGAGCCACATGATCCCGTGCTTGATGTGCGTCTCTGTGAGCGCAATCCCAAAGTACGGCTTCCTCACCCTCAAGCACGCGAGCGCGTCGTTGAAGGGCCCGCTCGCGAGACTGATCACTGAGACCAGGTCGTAGGAGTGGTGCCACTCTTGATCGGACTCCAACGGCATCGCGTGGAAGAAAACAGCCTCCAAGTCGGTGGGGGACCTCGACTTGTCCTTGCACTTGTTGCTGCCTGCCTCGTCATCGGGGCCCGCGCCGCCGACGAGAATCTTCCCGTTCTTGCCGATCCAACGCCCCGCCGTCGAGGCGAAATCTATCTTTCTATCTAGAGACATTGGGCGAGGAGGAGGATGAGGAGGTGGAGGATAGGGGGGGGGGGGAGGAGGAGGAGGAGAGGGGGGGGGAGGAGAACGAAGAGCGGCGAGGTGCAAGGGAAGGAGAAGGAGGGCGAGAGGTGGAGGATAGGGGGAAGGAGGGGGAGGAGGACCAAGTCGGTTTCTCTTTTTCCCAAACGGGCTCTAATTATCCCAGTGCGACCCTACCTAGGAGGTGGAACACCTAGGGAAGCAACATCTACATCTACACATACATCTACACCAACATCAACAGCGATAATCACATCCACATCTACATCCACATCTACATCTACACCTACACCTACATCTACACCTACATATACATCTACATCTACACCTACATCCACATCTACACCCTATATATACGTCTACATTTACACGTTCACAGTTGGTTTGCTTGTGATGTGCATGATATGCTATGTTATGCTTTGCTATGATAGGATATGCTTGGCTATGCTAGGATATACCACGCTGCGCTTTGCTGCGCTAAGCTAAGCAAAGCTAAACTAAGGTAAGCTAGCCTATGAGTCGCTATGCTTTGCTATGACATGTTATGATATGATATGAGATGCTGCGCTATGAAATGTTATGCTGCGCTATGCTATGCAATGCTATGAAGTGCTGTGCTGTGCTATGATGTGATGCGCTGTGCTATGATACACAATGCTATGTTATGCTATGCTATGTTATGATGCGCGATGCTATGCTATGCTACGATATGTTATGCTGAGCTGTGCTATGTTATGCTATGATATGCTATGCGATGCTGCGCTATGCTATACTGTGCTAATGATGCGCTGCGCTATGCTGCGCTAAGCTAGGCTAAGGTAAGCTAAACAATGCTAAGCTAGGGCTAAAGCTAAGCCAAGCAAGGCTAGGCTAATCGAACCCCACGACGACGATAATCAAGCACCCTCCCCGTCAAATGTAAGAGTTGATTATCGTCGGCCTAGTGGGGTTTCAAATCTAGGCGGGGGGGCGTGGAGGCCGAACTTTATTATCACTGGGGAAGTCCGCCATCGAGGTTACTTCCTTCTTATGTTGAGATAACATCACCAAGCGAAGCGAACGCGTTATTTTCCAGGATGTCCCAAGCGAAACCAATAATTTTGGGGGGCGGCTCCAAACGAAACGATCAATGTTTCAAGGATGTCTCAAGCGGAACCTGCAATTATTTGAGGATGTCGCAAGCGAAGCGAAAAACTTGTCGAGGGTGCCTCAATCGAAACAAGCATATACTCGAGAATGTCTCTCTCTCTTTCTTTCTCCTCCTCACCGTGGCCCCTGAACTTGTTTATCACTGCGCTGTGCTATCCAAGGAAACCGAGGCGGATGAGCTCGCGAGCAGATGAAATTTCTGATTTCCAGTAAGCGTTTACAAATTGAATATAACAAGTTTTGAACTTTGGATTTTTCCTTCCCCTCTGCGTGTCCTATTCTTCCTGATCGTCATATTCCTCTTCTTCCCCCTCTTCTCTCTCTCCCTATCTCTCTTCTACTATTTCTGATTCCCCCCCCCCCCTGCCCCCCTGAACTTGTTTGCCGCTGGGGGTGATTAGCTTGGGGAAACGAGGCGCGTGAGCTACCTACGCGAGCAAATGAAAATGCTAATTTCAATTCGCCGTTTACAAATCAAATCTAATAAGTCTTAAAGTTTCGATGTTTGGTATCTCATTATCCTCTCCTCCTCTTGCCCTTTCTCCTCCTCCTCCTCCTCTGCCTCCTCTACCTCCTCTTCTATATCTTTCCATTTATCTCTCTATCTTTCTTCTCCTCCCCCTGCCCCCCCTGAACTTCTCTATCGCTGTGGTTGATTATCCTGGGAAAACGAGGCAAACGATGAGGCATCTCTATAGAAACCAATAGGAATCTCTATAGGAACCAATAATAGGAATCTTCGGGGACCTGTAAGAATTACAGGAATGCGCTCAAAATTCTATAGGAAACCATTTCAATGTTTTTGTAATTTTCAAATATAGAAGCGAAGCTCAGAGAGCGCAGCCGCGCGCGCGGCGGCGCCCCACTGAGCTTCACTTCTATGTTATTCACCATTACTAAATCGACATTCAAGATTCCAAAAACGAGATTGAATATTTATGGAGCCCTTTCAGGAGGCTGAAGGAACGCGGCGGCTTTTCGTATCTTTTATAATACAGAGTTGAAGCTCGGAGGCGCGCGCGCGCGGGTGACCCGGTCACCGCGCACGCGCGCTTCTTAGCTTCAGTTCTTGATAATAAAAAATATAAAAACCCGACAAGTTCCTTCGCCCTCCTTAAAGGGCACCAGAATTTTTCGATTTCGTTTTTGGAATTATATGTTGGTTTATTAGTAGCGAATAATATAGAATCGGAGCTCAGAGGCGCGCGCGCGCGCGCCTCCGAGCTTCAGTTCCGTATTATAAAAATATTAAAAGCTGACGCGTTCCTTCGGCCTCTTTAAAGGCGCCCCATAATTTTCCAACTTCGCTTTTGTAATTAAATTTCGATTTATTAATGTTGAATAAAATAGAGGTGAAGCTAAGAGGCGCGCGCGCACCTCCGAGCTTCAGTTCTGTATCATAGAAATATCGAAAGCCGGCGCGTTCCTTCAGCCTCCTTAAAAAAGGGCTCGAGCAATTTCCAATTTTGTTTTTGAAGGTGTTTCAGAGAGGACCAAAAGCTAAGGATGTCTCAAGATATCCTCGGCTTTGGCCCCTCTGTTCACATAATTACCATGATATGATGGCCCCTGGCCGGCAACTTGTATTATCGCTCCATGGCGCCGAACTATTCTATTACCCCTGGAGGTTTATTCTCTATAAAAGTTCGAGGTTAAGCTATGCTGCTAAGCTAAGTCTAGCGAAGCTAAGCTTAGCTAAGCTAGGCTAGGCTAGGCTAGGCTAGGCCAGGTAGGCGGGGGGCCCTGGGGGAACCGCGGGGCGGGTGCCAGGGGAACCGCCCGGGGCGATTTCCACTGCCCGGCCCTTTAAGCATACAGGGTAAGAACCCTTCTAGGCAGAGCCTAGGTGGGGAAATATCAAAGACGACAGAAAAAACTGCACACCGCGTCCAGGAGGAGGCGGATGGACGAGCATAGCAATGGGAGATACATTTCAATAATAATACCTATGCGACCACCCTCCTTCGGGTGATAAGGAGGTTCGGGGGGGGGGGACCAACGTCTCACTCGATCGCTCTCACTATTGATCTCACTATCAATCTCACTGTCGGTCTCGTTCGATCGATCTCACCCGGTAGATCTCACAATCGATATAACTCTATCGGTTTCAATCGATCAATCTCACAATCGATCTGACTATCGATCTCGCAATCGAAATCACAGACGATCTCACGTCGATCTCACAGACGATTTCATATTCGGTTTATCGATATCACAATCGATATCACAATCAACGTCGTCATCATCATCAGTATCATCGTTATCAACGTCATCAGCATCATCATCAGCATCATCAGGAAACCATCATCATCATCATCACTTCATCATCATGATCATGTATATGAATGAACAGAATCATCAGCATCATCATCATCATCGGGACATCTTCATCACAATCCGCATCATTAGCAACACCATCATCATCAACATCATCACCATCGGAACATTATCATCATCATCGTCACCATCATCATCAACAACATTATCATCAACCACATCATCGGGACACCATCACCATCATCAACATCATCATCATTGGGCCACCATCATCAAAATCATCATCATCCCCTCATCATCATCACAGGGACACCATCGTCGTCATCATCACCATTAGTATCTTCATCATCATCGCGACACCATCATTCTTATCACAATCATCATCAGCAGCATCATCAACCACACCCTCATCATCATCATCACCATCATCAGGACACCATCATCCTCATCACCATCTTCATATGATTTCCATCGACATCATCAGGATCATCAGCATCATCATCATCGGGACACCATCATCACCATCAGCAACATCATCATCATCAACATCATCATACTCTTTATGGGGGCGCCATCATCATCACCGCGATCCCAGTCGCCATCATCAATATCGCCAACATCATCATTATCATTATCATCATGGTCTGGACACCATCATAATCACCACCATCATCACCATCATCATCATCATCACCATCATCATAGTCATCGTCAAAATCATCATCATCACCATCACCATCATCATCATCATCCTCATCATCATCATCATCATCATCATCGGGAAACGGACGGGGCACCAGCGGGGCACCAGCGGGACACCGCGCGCCACCGGCCCCCGAGCGGGACGCCGGCGCGACACCGCGGGGCACCGGTTGCTGGAAGGGAGACTTTCGGCCCGGCCGCGCCTCAGCTACAGGAGATTTATTTCTCGCCCGCCCACGCAGCTTCTTCTTCGCCTCGCCCGCGCGCACGGCGCGCGCGACAACGAAACCGCAATCGATTTCCCGGCAGTAGGAGGGGGGCTCGCCGTTCCACTTCGAACTCACCCCCTCACCTCCGACCCATCCTCCGTCGCAATTTTGGCTCGAGCTATAGGTGGCCCCCACCCTCCACGGTAACAACTCCAGTGGGGGGATAAATGCGGAAGATCAAGCAAAGCTTCGTGAAAAATCTCACGCTTGATCTTGACCTGCTCCTGCCAGACGTGATCGCTGGTCCACGAGGGGGCGACGATCGGGCCGACTAGATTCCCTCGGTTGCCCCCAGGGTAGTGCAGCCTCTTGTGGTCCGACAAATCCAACACGTGCTTCGACACGACATAACTTTCTCTACCTGGTTCACTGTCGAATGCCCCCGGCGGACGTCCAGACGAGCATCGAGGGACTCCATGTCGAAATGCAGATACACTTGGCGAATTTGCTTCACCATCTGCGCACCCTCCGAGTCCACGAAGCCGCTCAGCAAGGTCGTCTTGTTACCTGGGGCTCGCCCTCTGATGGCCCTCCTCCTCCCCTTCTCCTCCTCCTCGTCCTTTTTTTTCTCGTTCTCCTCCTTCTTCTCCTCCTCCTTCTCTCCTCCTCCTTCTCCACCTCCTCCTCCTCCTCTTCCTCCTCCTCCTCGGCCCAGCCCCGCCCGCCCGCATTCGTTCGACCCTGCTGACCCTCGCGGCCGGCGTCGAAGATGAAGTACAAGTCCCGATCACCCATCTGGAAATCGGTGGCCCTCAACGCCAGCGACAACAACTTCTTCAGGTGTTCGCCGTTTCCCCGTAGCGAAGGAGGGCGCACGTGCGGTTTCGAGCTGGACTCCCCGCAGTGGTTCGGGTTGTAGAAGAAGCCGCGATAGTTCCTCTTGTCCTTGGAGCCGGTGGTCCTGTAGGCGGCGCTGTCCTTGAAGCGCTGGATGATGACGTCATCGGGCTCCACTTCCGAGACCAACTCCACGTGCGTGTGAACCAGCGTGGACGCCTTCGCCTGGAAGTAGGAGACGTGCTTGGCCTTGGCCTCATCAGCCTCGGTCTTCTTGACGAGCTTCTTGATCTCCGGCATCTCTTCCAACGTCAGGCATGGTTCCTCGTCCTCGGGATCGTCGCTGACCTCCTTCTGATGATCTTCTGCCGCCTTCCGGGTGCGCTCCTCCGTGCCGAGCATCTCGTTGATTGTGCTCGCCGCCTCGGCCAGGTCGCCCTGCTCCATGCACGACTTGGGGTCGCACCGCTTGAGGACGGCAGACTTGATGCCCCTGTCGAACTCGTACCCGAAGATGGCGCCCTTGAAGAAAAGGGCAGGGCTTCAACGGCGCGCGCCAGCACCCCCCAGAACCACCCGCCAAGAAGCCGAGGGGGCCCGGGCGGATTCGAGAGGCACAGACATCGCCGTTGAGCCCCGCCACCTCGATCAGCTCGAACGTCTTCTCCGCGGCCTGGCTCCACCCAGCTCGCCACGCGAAAGAGGGCTTCTTCATGTTCGGATTGTAGGCGTACCCCGCCTTCGAGCGGAAGTGCGCAATGCTCTTGCAGGTGTCCCGGATGGCGGCCTTGGCGTTGGAGTCGAGGGCAATCCCGTCGAGCCACTCGCCGACCATGTAGCTCAGGAGCCATTGCTTGTAGACGAGAAGGTCGATCAAGCCCTTGCCGCCGGAACTGCTCCCCGCTGACTTGCCCTCGAGGGCGCGGGTGCCCATGTCCTCGATGTTGATGCCCCCGCTGTTGTAGAGGTCCAAGAGTAGTTCCACGGCCCACTCGATGCGCTCCGCGGTGACAGCCTTGTGCAAGAATGCGTTGAACTGGCCAATCTTCTTGAAGGGGTTCGGCAGCTGCGACTCCTGGGCAGCCAGAATCAATGTCTTCACCCTCGGGACGGAGAGCATCCTGTCGTACACGTTCAGAGCGTTCTTGACGAACTCGTTGCTGGTAGGGTTCTCCTCGGATCAACAATGGCGCCCCGCACGCAAAGACGCCTAAATCAAACTTAAATCCAAACAACCGAACCTAAATCCAAACGTCAAATTATCCCAGTGCGACCCTACCTAGGAGTGGTTGCCTCGAGCAGCAGCAATAATAGTGGATGCTGCGCTGCGCTATGCTATGCTATGCTATGCTGCGCGATGCTATGCTACGCTTGGCTGCGCTATGTTATGCTATGCTATGCTGTGATATGCTATACTATGCTATGCGGCGCTATGATATGCTGTGCTATGCTGCGCTATGCGATGCTATGAGAGGTTATGCTTTGCTGTGCTGCGCTATGCTATGCTATGCTGGGCTATGCTATGACCTGCTGAGCTAAGCTAAGCTAAGCTACAGCTGCGCGAAGCTAAGAAGATGAAGCTAAGCTAAGCTAAGCTACGATGAGATACGCAAAGCTAAGGGCTAAGGTAAGAGGGCGCAACTGGGGGGGCCGCGGGGCGGGGGCCGGGGGGGCCGCCCGGGGCAAAGCCAACTGCCTGACCCACTTAAGCCCAGCGAGTAAGAACCCTCTAGGCAGAGCCTACTAGGTAGGGAATCAAACCTAAATCCAAACATAAAGCTCGAGCGTACTTGCTAAAGCAACCATTGTTGATCCGATGTTGTATCCTCTGAGTCGCCGCTGAAGGTCACCTTCGACGCCTTGTAGGCGTCGGCAACCTGGGCCGGCGTCATCCCTCCACCCTTGCGGCTGCGGAACGAGACGATGTCGTAGATCTTCTGCACCAGCGTGTAGCTCATGCCCATGTAAGCTGCGTGGGTGTCCTGGCGGCACTGGAGATTGACGAAGTGAGCGTCGTCAGTGTTCTCAATCACCCTGAAGACGAAGGTCGCAGTGAGAAAAACTTTCCGCCACTCCTCCATCACTTCATCGCCCTTGCCAGCCTTCCAATCGCGATGGGCTGCCCGAGTGCACGCGTGGAGGGGCTCAGGCGGCGACGCCCGAAATGGGCCGGCCTTTCGTGGCAGATGGGAGATCGGCGCCGTTCTTCAAAGCAATGGCGAAATCCTGCTTGCAAGGCGTCGGGGAGCTGAAGAAGTGGTCCTGTAGCTTTGTGATCCCCTTATCGCTGAGCGGGACGTCGTGGCCTGGGCCAGCCTCCTCTTCCATGCGCATCCAGAGCAAGTTGCACCCGCACTTGTACTCGAGCTTGGAGATGTCCTGATTGTCATCCTGGTTGGTGAACGCAGCCCTGAAACGAGCATCGGAGTACGGCTCCTCGCGACCGCCCTGGCCGATGGGGAGGGCCTTTTCCTCGTGGATCTGATTGAAGCATTCTACATTCTCGACCAGCTCCTTGATCATCGTGCGAAGCGTGTCGTAGGCAACAGCGTTGGGAGACTGGGCGTGCAGTGATAGTTGCCCTTGCTGAGGAGACTGGTGGGCTTGCGCCTTTGCCTTTGCTTTTGACTTTGCCTTTCCCTTGCCTTTCCCTCCTGCCTCAGAAGACGACTTCGCTCTCTTCGCCGACGGCTTCGCTCCGGCCCCGCATCGTTTCTGCTTCCCTACGGCCGACGGCTCATCATCCTCCTCCTCCTCCATCTTCATGGCGGCGTCGCCAGCGGCATCACCATCAGCCGCTCTAGCCATGAGTTCCGACTCGACGGTCATGAGGCTTGCTGGCCGGCACTGCAATGATGTTGGTCGTTGCTGGCTGGCGATTTACCCGCAGTCTGTAATTCGAGCCATGACGCCAGACTGCTGATGCTGTCGCCTATATGATGGGTGTTGTTTGTTTGTGATGCGTGTGTTTGTGATTTTTGTGTGTTGCGTGATTATTGTTGTCGGTGCGTCTGCGTGATTGTCGTTGGGCCATTTCCTTGAGATACTTGCTGGTGCTGATGTATACCGTGTGATCTTAGTTGCGGGTGTTTGCAGCGTCCATTTTTTGTGCGTGTGTTATGCGTTTTTGTTGTCGCTGGTGTATGCCGCGCGAAGTACCCAGACTCCCCAATGGACGTTATTTTCTTTTTGTTTGGCGGACTCCTGAGAACGAGCGTTTCGCTTAAGACGTCCTCACTCACAACAACGAGATATTCGCAATATCGTAATTCAGTGTTGTTGTTGCGTTATGTGTTTGATTGTTGTTGTTTTTGAACGCGCATGGTGATGATGAGGAGGAGGATGCTGATGATGGATTATATGATGAAGATGTTGCTCAGTCGACGCACACATATATGAAAGAGTATGCTGGAACGGGTCTTATGGCGAGACCGCGCGCATCGCTGGCGATATTCGCC
The DNA here is from genome assembly GCA_963575745.1 of Prorocentrum cordatum. Taxonomy (NCBI): domain Eukaryota; class Dinophyceae; order Prorocentrales; family Prorocentraceae; genus Prorocentrum; species Prorocentrum cordatum. The sequence continues at coordinate 74,838 of CAUYUJ010015847.1, forward strand.
AGGCGATCTACACCGCGAAGAGCTTCCAGCAGGCGCTCTTCAGCGGCCGCCGTTTGTCGGTCCGAAAAGGCCCCAACCACAAACATTTTTCGCCACTTGAGATTGTGGCCCACCATGTGGGTGGGGTGAGGGCGGGGCCCGCGTGCGTTTCTTTCACATCGATAGCACAGGCCGCCCTGCCACCTCCACGCGGGGTCGCTGGTGGACCCCACGTACGCGGATGCATCTTCTCCAGATGAATCACAGCGCACGTGTGCAACGATGCGGCCCAAAAGCGCGTGCTCTGTGATGTCCAGCAGCGGGGTCCGCACCTCGATGTGATCGGGGTATCTCGCCGCGGCTTGCCGGGCGACGAGCGCCGCGTCATCGCGCGCCGTCTCCCAGAGGATCCGCAGCCGCTCCTCTGGGGGCGGCGGCGGCGCCCACCTGATCCTCCTCTCTGTCGTCGTAGGACGGGCGCCACGATCATTCGGCAACAGCGGGCCACCTGCTGGCGATCGCACGGCCGCCGCCTGCGGCGGGGCTGCAGCTGGCCGCGAGGCCGCCGCCGCCGGCTGTGTTCCTCCAGCGCCCGCCACCCCAGCAGCGCCCGCCGCCCGCGAGCCTCGCGACGACGACGGCGACGACGACGGCGACGACGATGGCGACGGCGACGACGACGACGATAACAACGACGACGACGACGACGTCGACGACGAGGACGACGACGACGGCGATGGCCGGGCGACGACGACGACGACGACGGCCTCCAGCGTCCGCCGCCGCTCCTCCTCCAGGAGGTCCAGCGACCGCCTCCCCAGCAACAGGGCTCGCCGCCCGCGAGCCTCCAGCGCCCACCGCCGCTCCAGCACCGTCCGCGGCCCGCAGGCTTCCAGCTGCGTCCGCCGCCGCCCCGCCGGCAGCAGCGCCCGCCCGCGGGCCCCCAGCAGCAGCAGCGTCCGCCGCCGCCGCCAGGTGGCCTCCAGGGGGGCGCTCAAGCCCCAGCGCCCGCTGCCCACCACCACCAGCAGCAGCGCCCGTCGCCTGCAGGTCTCCAGGCTTGTTGTCGCCGCTGCCAGCGCCAGCAGTAGTAGTTGTCGCGCGCCACTGCCGAGCCGTCCATCCGCCGACCATCGACGATGAGGATGGCGGTAGCGAGCTGGTCGCGATGATGCCGCGGGCGTCGCCGCAAGCCACGGCCGCCGGGCCGTCGTCGCCGCCAGCCGCTGTCCGTGCTCTCGTCGCCGCAGGCCACGTGCCCGCGCCAGCAGCGTCCGCCGTCGTGCCACCCTGTTGTTGGCCTCCAGGATTGGCCAACTCCTCCTCCTCCCCAGCAGCTCTGCCGAAGAGCCTCCTCCTCCTACTAGGTGGACTTCGGCCCCGCCGACGAGCCTTCTGCGCTGGAGTCGACGGGCTGAAGGACGGGCTGAAGGGAGTCGGTGACTCCAGCAACCACGGGCGCCGAGGCACAGCAGGGCGGCGCGGCGGCGACTCCAGCAACCATGGGCGCAACAACTGCGCCATGATGGCTGAAATGGTGCTGTGTTTAAGCTACTTGAGCCAACACAGCTACGGACATGATGATGATGATGAATAATAATAATAATGATAAAGCAACGGTGGTTTCTGGATGTTTCTGGGTGGTGGGTGAAGGGGGCGGGTGGGTGGGTGGTGTGTGGTGGTGGGTGGTGGGTGGTGGGTGGGTGGGTGGTGGGTGGGTGGTGGGTGGGTGGTGGGTGGTGGGTGGGTGGTGGGTGGGTGGTGCGTGGTGGTGGGTGGTGGGTGGGTGGTGGTGGGTGGGTGGTGGGTGGGTGGGTGGTGGGTGGGTGGTGAGTGGGTGGTGGGTGGGTCGTGGGTGGTAGGTGGGTGGTAGGTGGGTGGTGGGTAGGTGGGTGGTGGGTGGGTGGTGGGTGGTGGTGGTGGGTAGGCGGCGGGCGGGCGGTGGGCGGGGCAGCCCCAAGATGGCCCTGAGATAGCCCAAGCTGGCCCAAGATGGCCTCAAGCAAGATGACTCCTTGGGAGGGAGAGCTGCCACCACCTGGGGCTCGTAAGTAAGAGGAGGGGAGTGGGAGGGGTTCCGGGAGAAAGGAGAGTATGAGGATGAGGAGGATGAATGGGGATTTTTTTTGGGCGGTGTCGGGACGCGGCGCCCCGCCCGCGCGCCCGCGCAGGAGTTGTTGCTCCTGCTGCCGGCCGACCGAGCCGACGCCGCCCTTTCTTGTTGCCTCCCCTCACGGGCCGGCCAGCCCGCCGGCCGGCGCCGGACGCTCCCTTCGTGCGAGTGCGTATGTATGTGTGTATGTATGTATGTATGTGTGTATGTATGTATGTATGTATGTATGTATGTGTGTATGTATGTATGTGTACGTGCGTATGCGTACGTACGTACGTACGTACGTATGTATGTATGTATGTATGTATGTATGTGTGTATGCATATGTATCGGAGGTGAGGGGCTGAGATCGAAGTGGAACGGGGGGCCCCCCTACCACCGGGAAGTCGTTTTCGGTTTCGTGGGCGAGGCGAAGTTGCGTGGGCATCCTTTCGACACTCGCGGAGTCTGAGGCCCTCGGGGCCGAAGATGGATGAGAGCGCATTGGCTCGCAGGACTCCTCTACCAGACAGCAACGTACCGCACTCTCTACCAGACAGCAACGTACCGCACCCCCTACCAGACAGCAGCACAGTGCTACCAGACAGCAACGTACCGCACCCCCTACGACGACGACAACGACGACGACGACGACGACGACGACGCCGACGCTGACGCCGACGCCGACGCCGACGCCGACGCCGACGACGACGACGACGACTACGACTACGACGACGGGGTTGCGGTACGTTGCTGTCTGGTAGAAGAGTCTGCACAGTGCTGTCTGGTAGCGTCTTGCCGACGTCTGGTACCTAATTACAAACTCGGGAGTGCACGAATGGCACCCTATTATTGCCGACGTTTGGCATCTACTTGCCGACGTCTGTCACCTACTTATTACTTGCGAATAATACTATGCTGGGCTGCACTCGGCGCGCTCAAGCTCCAGGCTCCAAGTCCTCGAGGGCGCGGCCGAGAAAATTCCAAAATTCCGTCCAGCGAGGGTCGAGGGCGCATCATCCCGCGCCTCCCATGGCCCGCCCCTCCCCCTCTACTTACTACCCCGCCCCTCCCCCTCTACTTACCCCTCCCTCCTCCCCCTCCTCCCCCATGCCCACACCTTTACTTCTTATTGTTACCCCGCCCTCGACCTCTGCACCTCTGCCAATTAATGCTCATCCGACTCACCCGAGGGCTCATCATCTGAGCGCCGCGGGCCCCGCCTCCTGCGGCGGCGCCCCAAGCTGCTGCTGCTGCCACTAGAAGAAGAAGACGACACAACCGACGCCGCCGCTGAGCTAGGCTGCGGCATGGCGGGCGCCACGGCGGTCACCGACCAACCACCGTTGGAGGGCGCCCAAGAAGAAGACGCTTCTGACGCCGCTGAGCCAGGCTGCGGCATGATGGGCGCCGGCGGGGTCACCGACCAACCGCTGGAGGGCGCCCAAGAAGAAGCAGACGCCTCCGCCGACGCCGCTGGGGCCGAAAGTGCCGAAAACCCGGACGGCACCGCCCAGCCGATGTCGCTGGAGGGCGCGGCCGAACAACTTGACGGCGCCGCAGTCGCAGCCGAGGGGGCACTCGAAGGGGTTTCGTCGGCGGCGCCACCTCCTTTGGAGTCCAGCACCGCGCTCGACGACCCCGCAGCAACGACGGCACTATTCGGAAGCGCCGCACTCGGCGTCGGCACACTCCTCACCAGGCGGGTGACGTGGGCCAGCCAGCACCTGCGGCCACCGCCATTGGCGAGAGCTGGGCACGCGTAAGGAAAGAGCCAATCGGGCGGCGTCGGGTACGGCAGTCCCACAACCACGGGCCACCACACGCCAGGTTGGCCGATCTGGAGCGGTGTCGATGTCTCCGCATTCGAAGTGCCATCAGCGAAGAGCCAGCAATCCACGAACTCCACGCATTGCGCGTACTGCCAGGCCGTTTGCCCGAGGGGCCTCCAGCCTGTCCCCATCTGCCGTTTCTTGCGGCAGAACTCCCATAAGTCGTTGCAATCTTCCAACCTGATGGCACTGGTGCGGACGATGTGATCCTGCCGCTGCCGTTCGAAAGACTCGTTGTGCGGCACAACGGCGAATTCTGAGAGCACCGACCTGGCGGAACGCCGCCACTCCTCCATGATATCATAGCACAACAGATTATCCGCGGAAGTTGCCACGCAGGCAACAAAAAAATAAACGATGCCAAAATGGCGGGCGCAGAACTCTGAGCCCTGACATAGAAATAGATACGGACACAGGAGGAGGTGGATGCGTGGATGCAAGGATGCAACGACGCCTGTTTGGATGGCAAGGATGCAAGGATGCCTGTTTCGTCCCCGGGCGCAAGGATGCAAGGGTGCAAGAACGGCTACAGACGGTCGGACATGTGAAAGTGTGTCCCCGGCGAGCGGTTCCGCGCGGTGTCCGCTGGTGTCCCTGATGATGATGATGGTGATGATGAGGATGATGATGATGAGGATGATGATAATGGCGATGATGAGGATGATGATGATGGTGGCGGTGATGATGATGTTATGTTGATGATGATTATGGTGATAATGATGACGATGATGATGATGGCGATGATGATGATGGTAAGGGTGGTAATGACCTGGATGTAGTGGAGTACAACAGTTGTTGAAGGAGTGGATAAAGCGGGAGAGAGGGGGGAGAGGGGCGAGGAGGGGGGATGGATGGGGGGGGGATTGGTGGAGCTGCTTGAGATACTGAGATACCGATGCGGCTGCGCCCAAAACTTACCCCAGGGCGCGACAGGGCCAACATTATTTCGAGGCGAATGGAATCCAGCCGCGGCGACGACGATGGCGCGATGCCGACTCATCTGGGACGAACGACTGCATGGGCACCACTGCGCACCTCCTGCATTGCCGCGAAGGCCTGGCAGGATCCGAATGAACCGAATGGACGAACGGAGAGGAGCGAGGGCAAGGGCACATGATATAGCATATGGAACATAAGCCAAAAAGAAAATAGCAAATAGAGTAGAGAAGGAGGGGCCCTCGCAGAATCACCAAGACCCCCAGGGCCTTATTATTATGGGGCCCATGCCCGCCCCCCATAAGAGGAAGAAAGGGCCCTGGAGCTTCGTGGAGCCATCGAGTGCCTGGAGGCCCCGAGAAGACAATGACGGGGCGCTCGCGTACATGTACCGGGGTCCTTGCGAATTTTTTTCCGCAAATATTCTCGGGAATCTTTTTCAAATTAAAATCCGAACCCCATCCCTCCAAACTCCGCCGCAGGCGCCCAGAATAATAATAATTTCAAATTGCGGCAGCACCCCCAAAAAATTGGAGGCATGCCCCCTGGATTTGCCCAGGACCCTCCAGGAATCTTAGGGGCCCTGACGGATTCTGATGGATTCTGCTGGTTTATGGAGCCCCGTCCTGGAGGATTCCTCCCTGGGCGCCCTCTTGGAGCCGTGTCGGGCCGTTTTGGGAAGCCGCTTGGGCCGTCTCGAGGCCATCTTAGGTCGTCTTGCGTCTTGGGCCGTCTTGAATCGGTCTTGGGCAATCTTGGCGGCCGTGGTGGCCTGTTTGGGCCATGGGCCAGGTGGTAGTCATCTTGGAGTCCTCGGAGGGCGCCAGGGGCATGATGTCTCGGCGCCGCATTGTGGACACCATCTGGTATCTGGAATCCAGATGACTGCCACCTTGGATTCCTCGGAGGGTGCCGGGCCATGTCTCGGACATGGCCCGGCACCGTTCGGCGCCGCATGTCCGTGCATGTTTCGGTGGCAGTCATCTTGGATTCTTCGGAGGGCGCCGTATGGAAAACGTAATGAGTGGCAATGTATCGCCTCATGTTGAGGCCCAGCACGCAAGGGAAACAGTTGTTTTTCTCAACCAGTCTTCTGGTGACCCCCCCCTTCGTGGGTCACCTGGTGTGCTTGCGCCGTATCGAAAACGCATTGAGTGGCAGTGCGCCGCCTCATGTTGAAGCCCAGAATGCAAGTGAAACAATGGGTTTCTCTCAACCAGTTTTCTGATGACCCACCCCTGCGTGGGTCACCAGGTGTGCTTGCGCCGTATGGCAAACGTATTGAGTGGCAATGCCTCGCATCATGTTGAGGCCCAGAGAGCAAGTGAAACAATTGTTTTTCCTCAGCCAGTTTTCTGGTGACCCACCCCTTCGTGGGTCACCTGGTGTGCTTGCGACGTATGGGAAACGCATTGAGTGGCAATGCGTCGCCTCATGACGAGGACCAGGATGCATGTGAAACAATTTGTTTTTCTCAACAAGGTTTCTGGTGACCCACCCCTTCGTGGGTCACTTGGTGTGCATGCGCCGCATGGAAAACGCATCGAGTGGCAATGCAGCGCCTCATGTTGAGGCCCAGAATGCAAGTGAAAAAATTTGTTTTTCCAAACCAGTTTTCTGGTGACCCACCCCTTCGTGGTTCACCTGGTGCGCTTGCGCCGTATGGCAAAAATATTGAGTGGCAATGCGTCGCCTCATCATGTTGAGGCCCAGAATGCAAGTGAAACAGTTGGTTTTTCTTAACAAGTTTTCTGGTGACCCACCCCTTCGTGGGTCACCTGGTGCGTGTATCGCCGTATTGAAAACGCATTGAGTGGCAATGCATCGCCTCATGATGTTGAGGCCCAGAATGCAAGAAAAACTATTGTTTTTTTTTCTCAACCAGTTTTCTGGTGACCCACCCCTTCGTGGATCACCTGACGTATTGAATGGCAGCGCATCGCCTCATGACGAGGCCCAGAATGCAAGTGAAACAATTTGTTTTTCTCAACCAGTTTTCTGGTGACCCAGTCTTCGTGGGTCACCTGGTGTGCATGCGCCGCATGGAAAACGTATTGAGTGGCAGCGCATCGCCACATGACGACGCCCAGGATGCAGGTGACACAATTTGTTTTTCTCAACCAGTTTTCTGGTGACCCACCCCTTCGTGGGTCACCTGGTGCGCTTGCGCCGTATGGCAAACGTATTGAGTGGCAGCGCATCGCCTCATGACGAGGCCCAGAATGCAAGTGAAACAATTGTTTGTTCTCAATCAGTTCTCTGGTGACCCACCTCTTCGTGGGTCACCTGGTGTGTTTGCGCTGCATTCAAAACGCATTGAGTGGCAATGCGTCGCCTCATGCTACGGCCCAGAATGCAAGTGAAACAATTTGTTTTTTCTCAACCAGTTTTCTGGTGACCCACCCCTTCGTGGGTCACCTGGTGTGCTTGCGCCGTATGGAACGTATGGCAAACATTTTAGGTGGCAGCGCGTCGCCTCATATTGATGCCCAGAATGCAAGTGAAACAATTGGTTTTTCTCAACCAGGTGCTGGTGGCCCACCCCTCCGTGGGTGGGTCACCTGGTGCGCTTGCGCCGTATGGCAAACGTAGTGAGTGGCAATGCATCGCCTCATGTTGAGGCCCAGAATGCAAGTGAAACAGTTGGTTTTTCTCAACCAGTTTTCTGGTGACCCACCCCTTCCGTGGGTCACCTGGTGTGCTTGCGCCGCATGGAAAACGTATTGAGTGGCAGTGCTTCGTCTCATGTTGAGGCTCAGAATGCAAGTGAAACAATGGTTTTTCTCAACCAGTTTTCTGGTGACCCACCCCTTCGTGGGTCACTTGGTGTGCTTGCGCCGCATGGAAAACGTATTAGGTGGCAATGCCTCGCCTCATGTTCAGGCCCTGACTGCAAGTGACATATCTGGTTTTTCTCAACCAGTTTTCTGGTGACCCACCCCTTCGTGGGTCACCTTCTGTGCTTGCGCCGTATGGAAAACGCACTGAGTGGCAATGCGTCGCCTCATGCTGAGGCCCAGAATGCAAGTGAAACAATTTGTTTTTCTCAACCAGTTTTCTGGTGACCCACCCCTTCGTGGTCACCTGGTGCGCTTGCGCCGTATCAAAAACGCACTATTGAGTGGCACTGCCTCGCCTCATGTTGAGGCCCAGAATGCAAGAGAAACAATTTGTTTTTTTCTCAACCAATTTTCTGGTGACCCACCCCTTCGTGGGTCACCCGGTGTGCTTGCGCCGCATGGAATACGTATTGAGTGGCAGTGTTTCGTCTCATGTTGAGGCCCGGAATGCAAGTGAAACAATTGTTTTTTTTCAACCAGTTTTCTGGTGACCCACCCCTTCGTGGGTCACCTGGTGTGCTTGCGCCGTATGGCAAACATCTTGAGTGGCAGTGCATCGCCTCATGACGAAGCCAAATATGCAGGTGAAACAATTTGTTATCCTCAACCAGTTGTCTGGTGACCCACCTCTTCGTGGGCCCCCTGGTGTGCTTGCGCCGTATGGAAAACGTATTGAGTGGAAATGCATCGCCTCATGTTGAGGCCCAGAATGCAAGCGAAGCAACTTGTTATCCTCAACCAGCTGTCTGGTGACCCACCCCTTCGTGGGTTACCCGGTGTGCTTGCGCCGTATGGAAAACGTGTTGAGTGGCAATGCATCGCCTCATGTTGAGGCCCAGAGTGCAATTGGAACATTTTGTTTTTCTCAACCAGTTCTCTGGTGACCCACCTCTTCGTGGGTCACCTGGTGTGTTTGCGCTGCATGGAAAACGCATTGAGTGGCAATGCGTCGCCTCATGTTGAGGCCCAGAATGCAAGTGGGTTTTTTTCTCAACCAGTTTTCTGGTGACCCACCCCTTCGTGGGTCACCCGGTGTGCTTGCGCCGTATGGGAAACGCATTGAGTGGCAATGCATCGCCTCATGATGAGGCCCAGAACGCAAGTGAAACCATTTGTTTTTCTCAACCAGTTTTCTAGTCACCCACCCCTTCGTGGGTCACCTGGTGTGCTTGCGCCGCCTGGAAACGTATTGAGTGGTAATGCCTCGCCTCATGTTGAGGCCCAGAATGCAAGTGAAACAAATTGTTTTTCTCAACCACTTGTCTGGTGACCCACCCCTCCGTGGGTCACATGGTGTGCTCGCGCCGTAGCGAAAACGCATTGAGTGGCAGTGCGTCGCCTCATGTTGAGGCCCAGAACGCAAGTGAAACAATTGGTTTTTCTCGACCAATTTTCTAGTGACCCACCCCTCCGTGGGTCACCCAATGGGCTTGCGCCGTATGGCAAACGTATTGAGTGGCAATGCCTCGCCTCATGTTGAGGCCCAGAATGCAAGTGAAACAGCTGGTTGTTCTCAACCAGCTGTCTTGTGACCCGCCCCTTCGTGGGTCACCTGGTGTGCTTGCGCCGTATGGCAAACATGCAGAGTGGCAGTGCGTCGCCTCATGACGAGGCCCAGGATGCAGGTGAAACAAACTTGTTTTTGTCCCAACAAGTTCTCTGGTGACCCACCCCTTCGTGGGTCCCCTGGTGTGCTTGCGCCGTATGGGAAACGTATTGAGTGGCAATGCATCGCCTCATGTTGAGGCCCAGAATGCAAGTGCAACTAATTGTTTTTCTCAGCCAGTTGTCTGGTGGCCCACCCCTTGGTGGGTCACCCGGTTTGCTTGCGCCGTATGGAAAACGTATTGAGTGGCAGTGCATCGCCTCATCATGTTGAGGCCCGGAATGCAAGTGAAACAATTGGTTTTTTTCAACCAGTTGTCTGGTGACCCACCTCTTCGTGGGTCATCTGGTGTGCTTGCGCCGTATGGAAAACGCATTCAGTGGCAAATGGGTTTTTCTCAACAAGATTTCTGGTGACCCACCCCTTTCGTGGGTCACCTGGTGTGCTTGCGCCGCATGGGAAACGTATTGAGTGGCAGTGCATCGCCTCATGTTGAGGCCCAGAATGCAAGTGAAACAGTTGGTTTTCTCAATCAGTTTTCTGGTGACCCACCCCTTCGTGGGTCACCTGGTGTGCTTGCGCCGAATGGAAAACGCATTGAGTGGCAGTGCGTCGCCTCATGTTGAGGCCCAGAATGCAAGTGAATCAATTGTTTTTCTCAACCAGTTTCCTGGTGACCCACCCCTTCGTGGGTCACCTGGTGTGCTTGCGCCGTATCGAAAACGCATTGAGTGGCAGTGCGTCGCCTCATGTCGAAGCCCAGAATGCAGGTGAAACCATTTGTTTTTCTCAACCAGTTTTCTGGCGACCCACCCCTTCGTGGGTCACCAGGTGTGCTTGCGCCGTACGGCACATGTATTGAGTGGCAATGTTTCGCCTCATGTTGAGGCCCAGGATGCAAGTGAGACCATTGGTTTTTCCCAACCAGTTCTCTGGTGACCCACCCCTTTCGTGGGTCACCTGGTGTGCTTGCGCCGCATGGCAAACATATTGAGTAGCAGTGCGTCGCCTCATGACGAGGCCCAGGATGCAGGTGAAGCAATTTGTTTCTCTCAACCAGTGTTCTGGTGACCCACCCCTTCGTGGGTCACCTGGTGTGCATGCGGCGTGGAAAACGTCCAAGGTGGCAGTCATCTGGATTCCTCGGAAGACGCCGGGCCATGTCCTAGGGATTCCTGAGGTTCCCCTTGGGGTTCCTTAGGGTGCCCTAGGGATTCTTGGGGATTCACCAGGGCTTCTTAAGAAGCCCCGAGGGAATCTGAAAGAAGATTCCCTGAGGACCCCGCAGGACCCCCGAAGGATTCCTGAGGATTTCCGAAGGGATTCTTTGGGAGCGCCGAAAGATTCCTCAGGATTCCCGAGGGACTCTTGCAGATTCCGCTTTGAATCCCAAGGATTCCGCAGGGATTCTCTTTGATTCCCGAGGGGGCCATAAGGATTCCCGAGGGTTTCTGGAGTCCGCGGGGATTCTTAACGACACGTTAGGGATTCCAAAAGATTCCTTAGGGATTCCTGACGAATCCCAAGGGATCCCTCCTCAGGATTCCCTTAGGATTCTTGAGGAGCCCTTAAGGATTCCTAAGGATTCCCTAGGGATTCCTAGGGATGCCCTCGGGATGCCTTAGGATTCTCTTGGGATTCTTGCGGATGCCCGAGGGATTTGTAAGGATTCCTTAGAAATTCCTTAGGGATTCCCAAGGGATCCTCAAGGATTCCCAGAGTCTGCCCCTCGCAGGCCGCCCTTCACAGGCTTCCATAAGCTTCCCCCGATAGGCTGTCCCCCACCGGCAAATTCAAGGAAACCCTCCTTGCCACCCGCCCAGCCAAGAATAATTTACGTTGCGCGCTTCAAATTCACCCTCCATGCTAAAGCAGCAGGACCGCGCACGCCATGAATAATAATTTGAAGTTTTTATTCTTCTTCGGAAATTTCAGGGTTACCTTGTAATTTCAAGCCCCAGGCCAGCCCCAGAAGAATAATATTGAATTAAATTTTGTTTCAGAACGTATTGAGATTCTTTGGAAATTCGAAGGTAACCTTCGAATTTCCCCCGAAACCCAAGAAGAAGTAGCTAATCGATAGGGTTTAATGATAATCAGCGCCCCGTCATAGAAGACAGCAACAAGCAGGGGGGGGGAAGGCGACGGGCCATCGCCAGCCATGATGAAATCATGAGCCTCCCGACGCCTATGGGTAGGGCCAGCGTCCCCCCCCTCCTCCCTCCTCTGCCCTGCCCCCCACGACGACGTCGTCGTCGTCGTCGTCGTCATCGTCGTCGCCTCCTCCCCCCACGGGGCAGGAGGAGGAGGGGGCTGGCGACCGGGGCATGTAGCCGTAGATGTAGCCGCGAGAAGAAGAGGCCCAGGAGGTCTGCGGGGCGCGTTCTGACCAGGGGATTCGAAGGGATAAGGGATAATAACGTAAAGCGGGCCGTGTTCGTAAAATGCGGTCGCTTGAGACCGGGGCACCGCTGCCACGCCGCTTGAGTCGCGGTCGCTTGAGTCGTTTGAGCTTGAGTCGCTTGAGTCCTTGAGCCAAAACGGCTACGGATGATGATGATGATGATGATGATGCTGATGATGATAAGTATGATGATGATGTTGGCGAGTAGGGTTGTTATTATTATGATGTTGCTTATTCTTTCTCAGTAGTAGTAGTAGTAGTAGTAGTAGTAGTAGTAACCCTGAGTGCGGGGTGGCCGCGGGCTCAATCTTTCAATTCCGACTAAGCGCGGGGCAGGAGTTCAAGATCGCGAAGGGCAGCGAGGCCGTCGGCTGACCAAGGCAGCAACGGCAATGGGCACCAACTTCGGCAACCATCAGGCCCTGGACCACTTGGCGTCGAAGGTGCGCTGGGCGGTGATGAACATCGGGTGGTGGTACAACAAAATGGCAGGAGAGTGGCCCGACGTACCCAATCGAGTGCCAGGAGTGCCGAGGAAGTAACTGGTGAAGCAGACCGTGGCGCTAACCAAGCACGAGGTGGAGTACAAGGGCAATGTGATGGTGTGTGCGTTGTGGGACGCGGGCGGCTTCAAAGCGTATGCGCAAGAGGTTGTGGGAGGCTGGCTGCAAGCCGCCGCTGTCGAGGTCGACGAGAGCCAGGCGCACGGGAGCCTCAGGGTCGTCGGGGACGTGAGCGGCACTTGCAAGGGCGGCAGCGACATTAGCAGGAACACGGCGAGACGAGGAACGTGACGACCGACAGCAGCGTGAACGTCGAGTGGAGGTGCATTGGCCGTACGTGTTGTGCGTGGTGTGCGGGGCTCATTCGGCGACCCGAGAAGCCGGGCTTGGGGCAGCCTGCCCTGGGCTTCTAGAACGGGGCAAGCCGGTGCCCCGGGATCTGGTCCTGCCTGCTCAGCGTGGCTGATTTCGTCTGCGGCGTCGGGGCGCAGGACATCGGATTTGGCGCCTCGCTGCAGATCGACGGCCAGTTCGGGACCAACGTGTCGCTTGACTGGGTGCACGGGGTCGGCGGCTACGAGCAGCTGCCGTGGGCCATCGAGGCCTCAGTCGGGCCTTTCGGCGGGATCCGTCGGGGATTCTGAGGGTTGGGGCCTTACTCTTTTGGTACGCGGGGCGCCCCGTCCAGGTCCAGCGGAGGGGGTTTCAAGTGGAGCAAGACGCACCTCCTGCCCACAACGCACAAGCCGTCTCGCTCGCTCCCACCCGCCCTCCCAGCATATACGCAGCAACCGAGTATCCCTACCAGTTACGCCGGCGGTCGGACCCCTCATGATAATTTTCTCAGTTAGTTTTAAGTGATCCTTTGTCGTCGACCCTGATCGTGGAAGTTCCCATCCTGTCCCTTCCGTGCAATTATCCATGTCGCCTTAGCGCAGGCCTTCCATTCCATTCCATTCCATTCCCCGGGCATGCCAAGTGCCGTTCGCTCCCCAGCCCCCAAGCCCCCCACGGCGCGACCCCCAGACGACACCAGCGGCATTTGGAAACACCCTCGTTCGGCTCGCCAGATTTTTTATGTTGCTCGTTGCTATCGGGGCGGCGCGCCTGGACAACATGCTACCAGATTCGGCTGTCAGTGCGCAGTCGGCTTCACGTTTCCAGTGGCGTCTCCAGCGCGCCTTCTGGGCAATGTGGTCGACGTCGCTCGCCCGTCGTCGTCGTCCACGCTCGTCGTCGACGTCGCCGTCGCTTCTTCGGGGGGCGCGTCGTCGACGTCGCCGTCGCGCGCCCGCGGCGGACCCCTCCGCAGCCCCACGGCCGCGCAGGCGTGCCTGGCGGCGACGCTGCAGCCGGGCAAAAACCTCGTGGCAGCTGGCCGCCGCCCGCCCTCTCGGGGGGCGGGGGTCGTCCCGCCGTCGCCGCCGTCGACCCCCTCCGTGTCCAACTCCATCTTCGTCGGTTTTCCCAACAGTCCCCCTCCTTTTCCTGCTCCTCCTCCTCCACCTCCTCATTGTCCCTACCCTCTTCTTCGTCCTCCTATTCCTCCTCCTCCTCCTCCTCCTCCTCCTTCTTCCTCCTCCTCCTCCTCCTCCTCCTCCTCCTCTCTCTCTCTCTCTCTTCTCCTCCTCCTCCTCCTCCTCCTCCTCCTCCCCCTCCTCCTCCCACGTCCTCTTCCTTCTCCTCCTAGTCAGCGTCCTTTTTCTCTTCTCCTTGTCCTCCTCCTGCCTACTCCTCCTAATCACCCCCCTCCTACCTCCCACCACCTCCTCCTCCTCCTCCTCCTCCTCCTAATCATCCTCCTCCTACCTCCCACATCCTCCTCCTCCTCCTCCTCCTCCTCCTCCTCTTCCTCCTCCTCCTCCTCCTTCTCGCTTGACATTCTCCTTCCGCGGTGCCAGCTCGCGAGGTCGAGTTGCCCTTTTGGCTGGGTGCGTCCTGCCCCAACGCGCCGCTACCCCCAGAAGTGTTCGGCATAGCAGGGTGGGCGGCCCCACGGATAGCCCCACGCGGCCATTGGCGCGCTCGGAATTTCGTGTGGGTGGCAGGCGACACCAATGCCAGGGCAGTGGGCTTTCAGTTGAGGAAGAGGCAGAATTGGAGGAGGTGCAGGTGGAGGAGCAGCATGAAGAGGACCCCCCCACCATTTTCTGCGTGTTGGGGGCCCTCGCTGGGCCCCAGGGCCGTGTCAAAAAAACGGATCCGGACGAACATTTGGCCTCGGGGGGGGTCGAGACCTCTGGTGGTCGACGTTGCGAATTGACAACGACGTCTGAGGAGGAGAGGGATAGGAGGAAGACGAACAGGAGGAAGAGGAGGAGGAGGAGGAGGAGGAGGAGGAGGAGGAGCCGACATGCGCCTGCGTTCATCTGTGGCATCCATCGGTCCTCACGGCACCGTGCGTGAATGGGGCATCCATGAGGAGTGGGCTGCGGATTTCTTCATTGCGCTCGGCTCGTACAAAAGTTCTGCATGGCCAGCGACTGCACGGCTCACAGCGATCGGACCACATCCTGGCCCCCCCCCCCTTTGCTTGGGGGCCGTGGGTTTGGCTGCGGCACTGGGCTGTGGCATTCCGTCCCTTCTTGCGTACGCGAGGAAAACGAGGCGCACTGTGGAAGACCAGCCAACATTCGGCCACGCGCCAAAAGGGGTAGGGGGAGGGGGGACGCTTGTTAGAAGCTCCCCTGCTGCTCAGATGGTGCGGGCTTTCTCTGTGTATGTATATATGTATATACACATGTGTGCGTGTACATATATATATATATATATACACATTCCTCTTCCTATATTTGTATAAGCCCGGGCGGGGGGACCCCCCAACATTATGCTAACGGAGTTCCCCACATAAAGGTATTAACGGTTTCGTGGGACCCGTGGGGTACGACAACATCAACACGAAGGAGAAGTTCATCGAACGAGTAGGTACGTACGAAAGGGCAGACGAAAGAAAGGAGGAGGGAGGACAGGTGCTCAGGAAACGAAGCCTTGTAAATAGTACAGTTTCTTGATACCCTCCTCACTCTGGCGCGGCCCCGCTGGAAGGGGGGAGGGCTACGAAACCGGGAGGGGTGGGAGGGGCCCGAAACCATGTAAATAGCATAGGTTTCCGATACCCTCCTCGCTCAGATTTGGGGGTTCTCCTCTTTCTGGCTTCCCGACGCTCGAATACGGCGGTCTTTTTGGCGCCCGACGCCGCCTGGGAGGCTCCGAAATCGCACCACAACCATCCGAAAGGGCTTCCATGCAGTTCAAGAGAGCCCCGAAACGGCACAACAGGGGCCACACATGGCTCTAAAAGAGCCCCATGGCGGCCCAAGATGGCCCCAAGACACCCTTCGAAGCATTCCAAATCGTGACCTGGTCGTTCAGGGAGACCACGGTTGGAGGCAGGGTGGCCCGAGGAAGCCCCCAGAATCTCCAGAACACGCCCAGGAGGCCTCCAGAAGGCCTTAAGAAAGCCTCAAACTTTTGTGAGGCCCCCAGAGGCTCTCCAAGGAGGAGCCTCCGCAAAAAGAGCTGAGGAGGATTGGGAAAATGCGCAGGGTATGGCGAGAACGAGGAAAAATAAGCAACGAGGAAGGATAAGGAATGACATCATTTTAGCAGCGATGCTGGAAAAGGCAACAATGAGTTATCGCTAAATTGTCAGCTCGACCTTCCTGCCATTCCGCCTGCATGCCAAACTTCAAGGACCAAGGTGCATGGCGCGAAGCGCCACTGCAGTCTTGTAACTACATATATGTATGTATGTATGTATGTATGTATGTATGTATGTATGTATGTATGTATGTATGTATGTATGTATTTTTATATACATATATATATGCGCCTTCTAAGTAGCAGCCTCCTTCTAGGAAGCCTGCCCCCTTCCTCTACCCCCCCCCCCCTGTGCGCCGCCAATCATCTGGGTTCGGGCGTTGGTTCGTCTTCCCTGCCGGTCAGGGTACGTGTTCTACTCGGCCTCCACGGAGTTCGTCGTCACCTTCGGGAACGGGGTCATCGGCTTCACGCTGGATAAGGATGTCCGCGCCGCCCCCCGTGGCCCCCCGCGCCCGCAGGGGCAGGAATGGGAGGTCAATTTGCTCCGGCGGCGGAAGGCTGTGCCGTTCGGTGGCCCATGTTACATACATACCTGCTGCGATGGGGATGCGTATATGCACGAACGACTGAAGGTGGGGAGGGGGGCCCGGGGGGCCCTGATTTGAGCACCCGCCCTCCGGCCCCTTTTAGAACCCGAGCGCGCGCGAAGCGCGCTCGATGGTTCTATATACGCACATTGGCATGTGTATTCTATATATATATATACATATATGTGTGTATATACATATATATGTATATGTGTATATACATATATATGTATATATGTATGTATGTATGTATATATATATATATATAGATGTATTGTACACATGAATGGAGAGGGGGGCCCAGGGGCCCGGGGGAGCCCTGATTTGAGCACCCGGCCTCCAGCCCCTTCCTGGGCGGCTCTGAAGGCCCTCCCGGGCTGACGTGCGGCAGGCTTTCTCGCGCCGCTCCCGGGCTTCCCGAGGCCGCCGAAGTGTCGTTCCGAGGCGCCCAGGAGGAGGAGGAGGAGGAGGAGGAGGAGGAGGAGGAGGAGGAGGAGGAGGAGATGGCCTCAAGACGGCCCAGGGGGCACCCAAGCGACGCCCCAAGAGACCCCCAAGAGGACCCCCAATAGCGGGCCACTTGCGAACCCTACCCCTACCCCCCACGATCTCTGGGAGGGAGGGCGGGGTTCATTTCGCTCGGGAGCTCCCGAGCGAGGTGAACCCCACCCTCCCCCTCAGAAATCGTGGGGGGTAGGGGTAGGGTTCGCATGTGGCCCCCTACCCAAGAGAGCCTCAAGAGACAGCACTCCCTTCGGAAGGCGTAGATTTGTTTCAGAAGATTCGGCTCTGGAGCTGTCGGGGCATTCAAGACGGCCTCTGCGAGGCCTCCGAGATCGCCCCAAGCCGGCCCAAGAGGCTCCCTATAGTGCTCCAAGAGCCCAAGAGAGCCCCAATAATGCCCAAGAGGCCCCCAGGACAGCCAAGAGGGGTCCCACAAGGGGGTTTACCCGAACGGATATTTCAAGCCTTCCGCCCCAAGACGCCACCAGGAGGCCCCAGGAAGCCCGCCAAAAGCTCCTAAGTGGCCCCAAGAGGCCCCGAATAGGCCCTCAGGAAGCTTCAAAGGTTCCCAAGAGGCCCTCAAGAGCCCCCTCCCCAGACGCCCTGAGGCACTCTAGTCGATCCCGAAGCGTCCAGAGAGGGGAGGCGATGAACGGCAGTCCTGACGCGATATTGGGCCGTCTTCGCGCTCAAGGTGCCCCCATCATGGCCCAACAGGTCCCAAAAACGCCCGAAGAGAGCCCCTCTGAGGTTCCCAAGAGACCCTCCAGAAGCAAATTAACACGGGACGGACCCAATTAAGATCCCCCCTGAGCGCCCCAGAGGCATCGCCCCAAAGAGGCCCCACGAGCCCCCCAGAGGCCCCCAAGAGGACATCACAAGTCATCACATGAGACCCTTATATACGGTGTCGCCGAGGCTCCCCATCCCTCGCTGTCCGTTCTTTTCGATCTTTCTTCCTTGTTCTTGGTTTTCATCCGTCTCACGTTCCACATCCTTCTCCTGCTTCCTCCTCGCTGCATTACTATCCCTCCCTACTCTTCCTTTTCTCTCCTTCACGCCTTCCTCTATCCGCCTCCCTCGTGCGTGTTTGTCTCCCTCACCTTTCGCTGTTCGTTCGCGCCTTGATCTCGCCTTTGCGATTGGTTATCCTGCGTCTCCCGACCGTTCCACGTCCGTTTCCTTCCTCTCCCCGTTCCTCCTCCCCGCTGCGTGTTCTCCCTGTCACTTCCTCCTCGTTTCTCCTCCACGCCTGGTATTCCATTGTTTTGGCCTGTCGAGGGCTTCCCCAGAGCTCTTTGGGGGGACTCTTGGAGGCATCTTGGGGGAATATTGGGTGCCATTTGGGGCATCCAGACAGAATTTTTAAAAAGGCAATCCCCTCACAATCTGGTTTTTCAAGTTCGATCCCCCTCTCCGTTCCCTCCTGCCCCAGAGTGCGTTTCCGTTTTCCCCATCTCTCGTTGTCAGTTCTCGTTAGTCTCTCTCCTGCATGTGGTTCTCTTCCGTTTCCCGGTCCACATAATTCTCCTTCGGTTCTTCCTTGTTTCTCCCAGTTGCGTCGTGTTTTCTCCTCCCACCTCCTCCCCTCTCGGCTCTCCTTGACGCCGTATTTTCTCGGCATCACTCATACGTTTCCGTCCCCCCTTACCTCATCCGCATCCCTCCTTGAATCCTTCTTCCCTCCGCCGCCCTCATCCAGCACCTTGCCCCACTAAGTAGTGGGAAGCCCAGCTTGAAAACAGAGGAAACTCCCTCAAGCCCATGTTTTCAAGGTCAACCCCCCTCCTCCGTTACCTCTTTTCCCATGCTTTTGAATTGCCCCCGAGTGCGTTTCTGTTTTCCCCATCCATTCCAGGGCTCCAAGATGGCACAAGAGGTCCCCTAGACAGCACCAAGACAGCCCAAGAGTTCCACGCGACGTCCCGAATACGACCCAAGAGAGCGCCAAGATGGCCCAAGAGGCCGCCAAGACGGCCCAAGAGGCCCTCAAGACGGAAACCGACTTTTCGAGCTCAGACGTTCAGTGTTTCGGGGAGGCCCCCGAGGCGCCCCCAACAAGTCCGAAGAGGTCATCAGGAGGCCCCCATCAAAACCAGAGAGGCCCCATCCCCCAGAAACCCTGAAGAGCCGTCCACGAACGCCCCCAACAGGCATCTAAAGAGACTCCCAGCATGGTTTAGCCAGCTTCCTGGGGGCTCTCGCGCATCTCTTCAGTAAGCTACCCTCGTGGTTGCCTTGCGCGCTTTCTTTGGGCCTTATTCAGCGATTCCTGAAGCGCCCAGCAGGAAGTACGCTCCCTCATGGTGATTATTGCGGGGTGATGTCAATCCTCATCCGGTCCTGTGAGGTTTGCTTGGACTGCGCTAGAACTCACCCGCGCGCGAAGCGCGCGCGTGGTTCTAACATATGTATGTATGTATGTACATGTATATATAAACATATATGTATATGTATATGTATGTATGTCGTCCTGTATGTAGGTATGTATGTGTATGTATGCATGCATGCATGTATGTATATATGTATGTATGTATGTATGCATGCATGTGCGTATGTTTGTATGTATGTCATGTATGTATGTATGCATGTATGTATGGATGGATGGATGGATGAATGGATGGATGGATGTATGTATGTATGTATGTTTGTATGTTCGTAATGTATGTATGTATGTACGTTTGTAATGCATGTATGTATGCATGCATGCATGTCTGTATGTATGTATGCATGCATGTATGTATGTATGCATGTAGATATTCGTATAGAACCAGACAGCCTCTTTTGTTCGGAATTCTTGACGCTTCGCGTATCCCCACCAGCACAGGTGCCGGCTGTGCGTGCCTCGCGGCTGGCTGCTAGTGTCCGTTTCTTCGCGAGTTGGCGCCGTCAGGGCGATTCCTCATTGGCTTACGCTTGCCGTGGCCTGAATTGGTCTTTGCATGTGCACTCCGCGCGTCCTCGCGCTAATTATCTTGCGCTGTGCCCCAGCCTCGGTACTCACGCCCTCGGGACTTTTCCTTGCGGGCCGCTAATCAAAAAAGTATCCCCACCAGCGCTTTTCCCAGTTGCACTACCACCAGTGCAGCCCCCCTTACACTTCCCCGCTGGCGATGCTCACCACGCCAGCTGGTCTTCCTCCCCTCACTCAGAGGCCTGACGCCGTGCCGGCGCGCACTGCGTGGCACACAGTCGCTTGGTTCCCCCTTGCACTGTGGGATGGCCTGACGGGTGTTGGCATCGCCACGGAGTGGTCCAGCCTTCCGCAGCACCGTCAGATTTCCCCAGTTGCGTTGCATCACGGCTCGCGACAGCTCATCCCCCCTGGCTAGCTCACGTCGTCACGGCGTTTGGAGCCTAGCGCCCCCTGGCGACTCACTCCATGCTTGCCCCCATTCAGATCGACGAATTTGGTTATCTTGGTTCTCGCCTCGTGCTGCGTAGGTCGTGCCATGGCAGGCACCGAATTCCAATACATTTTGTCCTGTGCACGTGCCCGAGCTCTCAGGATGCCCCCCCGCCGTCAGCTCCCCTTCAGCTTCGCGGCTGCCGTGTGAGTGGGCCGGCCGGTCTGCGCGCCTGTTGTAGCTAATTCGCCTCGCTCGCGCCCCGGACTTTGCTTTCGCCGCCTGACCCCTGTCTCGCAGCCGCGACCAAAAAAATATCCCCACCAGCCTTGCAGCCTCAGCCCTCGGCGGTAGCCCTGAGTTGCCTGTGCGCGCGTCAAGTCAATTAGATCCTGTCGTAGCCCGAGCCGACCTTTGACGTTGCCGTTGGTTGCGTCTTCCACGTTGGCACTGCGGTGTTTCGTTCGGTGCGACAGTCCACTTCCTTCGCTTCCGTCTTCTTCGGCGTCCTCCTCGTGCCCCTGGGGCGCCCCATGTGCTTCCTGTTCGCCAGGTTCGCTCACGTGGTCTTCGCCAGCAGCACGCTCTTCTGCTGCTGACCGCCTTGTCTGTAGCGCGGCTCCCCGCGCGCCGCCACTTGCACTGCTTTTCACTTCGCTACCAGCGCGGCCCGCCTTAGCACGGTCGGCGTTCGACTCGTTTCGCGTGCCCGGGAACCAACAACATATCCCCAGCAACCCGTACACAAACGATGCCCAGGCGAGTTGCCTCTCAGAGTTTCCTCGGATTTCTCTTGGAAGCTTGTTGGAAGCCTCTTGGAGCGTCTTGGGGGCCTCTTGGCGGTCCTCCTCTTGGAGCGTCTTGGGTGCCTCGGGGGGCCTCTTGGGGCCTTTGGGGGTCTCTTGGGAGCCTCTTGGAGGCCTTGTGGGTGCCGTTCGGGGCCCCCTGGGCGATCCAGGGGCCATCTTGAGGCGCTCATGGGAGCCTTGGGAACGCTTTCGGGGCCATTTCGGAGGAGATCGATTACAAGAAATGGGGGTTTCAAGCGCGCCCCCCCTATCGGGAACCCCGCCAATCTCCTCTTGGGCCCCTCATGGGCACCTCTTGGAGCGCTCCTGGAGCGCTTTTGGGCGGTCTTGGGGCCGTTTCGGAGCTCTCTTGGGCCTCTCTAGGGCCCCCCCTCTGGGCCTTCTTGGCTTCTTGGCCATCGGAAGCGAATCGGCGAAAAATAACAACTCCTTGACTTGCTTCAGGTGCTTGACAGGTATGGGCCCCTTGGCGGCCTCCTGGGGAGGTTCCGTGGCCACTTGGAGCCGTCCTGGAAAGGCTTGGGGTTTCTTGAAGCATCCTCGGGGCCATGTTGAACCATTTTTTGTCATTTTGGGTTGTCTCATACTGGGCTCTTTGAGGCCCTGTTGGAACCGTCTTTGGCCATTCTAGATGCTCTGACCGCTCGCGAAATCCCCCTCCATTATCAGGGGAGGGCGTAGGGGGAGTGGTAAACCCCTCCCCGAGGGGGAAGAAGGGGGTTGGAAGAGAGACCGCTCTAGACCACCTACGCCCAGGGGGGTGGTGGGATCTGGCTCTGCTTTTACACAATTGCATGGGGCCCCCCGGTGTTTGCTTGGGGCATCTCATGGGGCCGCTGATGTTTCGCCACTTTGCCGCCCGTGGGCGCGTCGTTGACGCCCCGCTCGCTCGGTGAACTTGTCGAGGATTCACCGCGTTGCCGCCCTTGGGCGCCTCATTGGCGACCCGTGCGCTGGGTGGGTCTTTCGAAGACCACCACGTTGCCACTCGTGGGTCTTCGGGGGATTCGTCGCGCCTGCTGAGAAGTCTTCTGCGTCGCCGGGGGAGGCACAGAGAACTTCCCACAAGGTTGGGGGACTTCCGCGCCTTCTGAGAAAACCCGCCCCTTCTCACTTCCCCCTCGGGTTCGCCGCCGACTCTTGGGCCGTCCTTGGCGACTCTGGGGCCGTCTTGGAGCTCTCTTGCACCGTTTGGGTGCCTTTTTTAGGGGCGCGCTTGGGCCGTCTTGGGGCGGTCCTGGGGTTTTTTTTGGGCCGCCATGGAGCGTTGGGAGCCCGAGGCATCGACGGGGCCCCAAGTACATCGAACAACCTGCGGGCTAACAGTGGGTTTGCTCTCTCTCTCTCTCGCGAAGCCCTCTTAGGACTGCTCTTGGAGGCCTCCTGGGACGTCTTGGGCGCTGGTTCGGCCGACTGGGGACAATTTTCGGCGTCTTGAAAAGACCGTGCGGCGAAGGAGGAAGAGGAGGAGGACGAGGAAAAAGGAGAAAGACGAGGAGGGAGGAGGACGCGAGGAAGGAGGGGTCGGGGGGGAGGCCCAGGGGGGAGAAGAGCCCTCGGTTTCCTGCCCCCCGGCGCGGCCCCGCGACGCGCGCCGGCGGCCCCCGCGAGGCGCGGGCCATGGGCCCGCGGGCGCCGGCGCAGACCGACGGGGCGCGCGCGCGCGGTTCCGTGGCCCTCTTGGGCCGTCTTGCGGACCTCTTGGGCCAGCTGTGCTACCCCGGGGCATCGGGGGGGATTCCCAGCAACCCATGGAAATCTATGGAA
This sequence comes from Prorocentrum cordatum, assembly GCA_963575745.1. Lineage (NCBI taxonomy): Eukaryota > Dinophyceae > Prorocentrales > Prorocentraceae > Prorocentrum > Prorocentrum cordatum. Next base: position 97,587 of record CAUYUJ010015847.1, read on the forward strand.
ATTCGCGCGACACGGGCGGTCTGGGTCCTTCAAATGAGTCCTGGTTCTTTCCACTGAATGCTGAAGGCACAGTGGCACATGCGCACCTCTCCGAGGGAGTAAGGCCCAGATGCGATGAATTGAAGCTGCGTTTGTACTCCTGACTGCTTCGCTCGGGACAGCCGCTGGCTTTTGAAAATCGAACGCACCCCTTACGCAGATGGCGACGTCACGGTCCAACACCATAATGAATCTTCGACAGCTTAACAAAACACTTCCAAAGAAAATGGAGTTGAATGGTTCTGACACACGTTACTCAAAACATGCAGTTCGGCCATAGACATCCTCCAAACAGGTGGCCCTTTTCAACACCATTCTTACAAACACGCAGTTTCACTTGAGACATCCCCCTAAAATCGAGCCGCGACGTGCAACGCACGCACACAAACACATACACCCAGAGAATGCACACACATATATTGCACACAGAGCACACAGACACACCACACAACACACCGCACACATAACACACACAAACACACACCACACAAAACACCACACACAGAACAGAGACACGCCACACACACACACACACACAACAACAACAACAACAACAACAACAACAACAATCACAACAACACCAACAACAACAACAACTACAACTACAACACACATAATAGACGACACACACACGCAGACACACACAACATGACAATCACACCACTCGACACAGACAACACATGCACACAACGCACGCACGCAACACATAACACACATGCATGCACGCAGAACGCACATACCCCGCATATAATTCACACATAGCGCACACTCAACGCACAACACATGCACACAACACGTAATACACATTAGAGACACACCTTACCCACCGCACACACGCATCCTCCACATGTGTTTGTATGAGCTTGGGCATGCACGTGTCTTTTGTACATGTATTGAATTTCCGTCCGTCGCCGTATCAATTGTTTCCTCCGTTCGGTATATGAGCAGGCTGGGACGGTTCTGGCGCGCGGTCGTTTGCGAGTTTCGAGGTCAGAGTTCTTGGGGGCTGTCCGGAGGCATCTTTGGGCCTTGGGAGCGTTTGGGGGGCCTCTGATGGGCTTCTTTTTGGACTCTGGGGGGCCTCTTGGGGCATCGAAGGTTCCAGTGGCGCAGCCCGCATGCGGTTCCGCATCCTTTCCGGCACACCCCTCGCACGTGTCGTTGCCCCATAGGGAGCTCCACCGAAGGTCTGCCCCAGCGTCGCAGCCCGCATGCGGCCCCGCACCCTTTTCGGCACACGCCTCGCACGCTTCGTGGCACCATAGGGGGCTCCACCGAAAGTCCCAGTGGCGCAGCCCGCATGCGTCCGCCGCCGGCGCACCCCTCACGCGTTCCGTTGCCCCACGGGGAGCTCCACCGAAATTCCCAGCGGCGCATTTCGCAGGCGCCCGCCCCACTCAGTTCGACACACCACACGTCTCGTGGCCCCGGGGAGCTCCACCGAAGGTGTCAGTGACGCAGTCCGGATGCGTTCCGCGGCCCCATAGGATGCTCCACTGAAGGCCCCAGTGGCGCAGCCGGCATGCGGTCGCCCCATCCATCTCGGCACACCCCTCACAGGTTCCGTGGCTCCATAGGAAGCTCCACTCAAGGCGGTATTTACAACGACGGCACTCGCAATTGCACATGGCTCAGTCCTTCGCCATGCTAATGTCCCGTTGCCTTTTGCTGTAACGCGCTGTGCTTTATTTAATCGCTTCGCTCATTCCGCCGGCCCTGGAGCGCTATTTGGGGCCGTCTCGGGGGCCGTCTTGGGGGCTTCTTGGGGGCTTCTTGTGAGCGTCTTGGGGCTCCTTGGCGGCGTATTGGGCTCCCCTGGGGCCTCTTCGGTGCCCATTGGGGCGGGAGGGGGGTAGTCGATTGCAGCCCCCCCCTCGGAGGCCACGATCCTCGTGAGGGGTGGCGAAAAATAGCCTCTCCCCTGGGGATCGCCCGGGACCGCCGGGGATCGGCCAGGGTATTTTTCGTCCGGGGACCCCAGGGGCCGCTCCGCGCGCGCGCACTAGAGATATTGTTAAGTAGTTGCCGAAGATCTTAGCACGCCTCTGGCCCGCTGGGCCTGCGAATTTTTGGCACCATGTCGCACGTCGCGCTGGCGTTACGCCCCCTGTTCGCACGGCGAGCCGGAATGTTGTCCTGCTGGTTTTTGCCGATGCACGTTGCGCTTTGTTTTTCGCACCATTCCGCAGGCCGCACATGCGCTACGCCCCCTGTTCGCCCGGCAAGCAGGGGTGACAGGGCAGGAGGAGGAGGAGGAGGAGGCGGACAGGGCTCGGGAGGGCGAGCAGCACGCAGGAGGAGAGGAGGGAGAGGGGGGGGCAGCAGCGCCACGGCCGTCGGGCAGTCGCCATCGGGCGGCGAGACCAATACACACGCACACACGCACACGCACACGCACACACACACATATCCACTCTCACACACACACACGCACGCACGCACGCTCGCACGCACGCACGCACGACCCACACACACACACACGCACACACGCACACAAACACACACACACACGCACGCGCACGCACGCACGCACGCACGCACGCACGCACACGCACGCACGCACACACACACACACACACACACACACGCACGCACGCACGCACGCACGCACGCACGCACGCACGCACGCACGCACACACAGACACACACAGACACACACACAGACGCAGACTCACAGACACACACACACACACACGCACGCACGCACGCACGCACGCACACACGCACGCACGCACGCACGCACACGCACGCACGCACGCACGCACGCACACACAGACACACACACACACAGACGCAGACTCACCCACACACACACACACACACACACACACGCACGCACGCACGCACGCACGCACGCACGCACGCACACACAGACACACACAGACACACACACAGACGCAGACTCACAGACACACACACACACACACACACACACACACACACGCACGCACGCACGCACGCACGCACGCACGCACGCACGCACGCACGCACGCACGCACACACAGACACACACAGACACACACACAGACGCAGACTCACAGACACACACACACACACACACACATGCACACGCACACGCGCACACACACACACACATACACATACACACACACACACGCGAGGAGCCGCGCCCTCCAGGACGTCACCATGTGCATCAGGCTCGAAGCGTGGGACTCTCCGTGTCGGCGGTGCCAGGCCTCGGCGCGGAAGCCCCATCGTGCAGCTCGAGGGACAGCTGCGTGGATGGCCCTATCGAGGGCGGCTCGGGCCCAGTAGGCCGCAGCCGACTACGGCAGTAAGAGTGCCAGCTGCATGGATGGCCTCACGGTTGCTGGGGCGGCCGTTGGCTTGTGCCTCCTCGTGGGGAGCGGGTTCCGCCTTTGAGAGGGCCCCTGCGGTAGGTTTGTTGCCCCCCTTGGCGCGGTGTCCGCCGTGGCTGAGGGGCCTGAGGGGCGTCCGCCCCTCGGGGTGCCTGGGCCCGCATTCGCCGTTGGCGGGGCCTGGGCTCGGCGGAGCAGCCTCGCATTCTTGCGCCCCCCTTCGGCATTGGGCCTGGGGTGGGGTGTGGTCCCCAGTGGGTCCTGGATCCGCCACCCTGGGGTGCTGGGGGGGGGGGGGGGGCGCGTCCCCCGGCACGGCGGGCGGGGAGGCCCAGTGGCCCCCCGTCGTGGCTCGGCAGGCCCGGCGGCCCGAGCGCGCAGCGCAGGGTCTGCGGGCCCGAAGGCTGCGGCGAGGCGCGGACGCCCCGCAGTGGCCGATCACCACAATCACCAGAAACACACACAACACACAACACACAAACACACAAACACACAACACACAACGCACACAACACGCGCGCACACACACATACACACACATATAGATATATATATATATATATATACACACACACGCATACACACACACACACACACGCGGCCGGGGGCGGCGGGTGTACATGGATCCCGCCGTTTTGTCCAAGGGGATGCTGGGCGATCGAGGTGGGCACGGAAGCTCGTATAGTGGGTGCATCGTAGCCACCCGCAGATGGGGTGGGAGGGAGGGGGGGAGGCTTTTTAGAAGCACCTCTGCTTCTAAGCAGCCCTCCCCCCTCCCACCCCTTCGTGCGCGCCGCCAAACAAGGACCCACAGCATGCCCTGTTCATTTTAAGCAGGACTCGCTGTCGGTGTCGCCGCGCACGTTGTCCACTTCGGGCAGGTGGCCGCCTGCCCAGCAGCGGGTCGCAGTCGGTGTGTTGGCCACACCTGTTGTGGGGCATCGTGCCCGTGGTTGTTCCCGTATCCTTCCCGTTCCTTCCAGAAGCATGTTGGGCGTTCAGAGAGATCCAGCGCTCCTTGCGGGCAATATTTATATCCATATCCAGTGCGTCTTGGACTTTCTTGGAAGGGGCGCCGCAAGGCCGAGGCGCACTGGATATGGATAACAATTGAACCTTTTGGAGGCAGGTTATCCGTAAGGGTCTCGCCCCCTGCCGCCGGCCCTCTCTCTCGGAGAATGGGCCATGGAAGAGCTAAGTCATGAGGCTTTGGCGCTGTCGTGCAGCAATATCGGAACTTCATGCGAGGCCGATTCGCAATCGGCAAAACCAATTGATCACAAGAGGGGTTACCACACAGGGCGATTGGTAAGACGTGTATGGTTTACGAGCTTGGTTACCACACCTTGGGATTAAAGGGCCGAGGGAGTACTCGCAGTTTGGGTTACCACGCCTTGCGACGGATGTGCGTGAGGGGTGGCACCGAATTTCAGAAATGTGGCAAATCCCCTGTGTTTTTGGACCCTGACCCCGCGGATCTGCGTGAGGGGTGGCACCGAATTTCAGAAATGTGGCAAATCCCTTGTGTTTTTGGACCCTGACCCCGCGGATCTGCGTGAGGGGTGGCACCGAATTTCAGAAATGTGGCAAATCCCCTGTGTTTTTGGACCCTGACCCCGCGGATCTGCGTGAGGGGTGGCACCGAATTTCAGAAATGTGGCAAATCCCTTGTGTTTTTGGACCCTGACCCCGCGGATGTGCGTGAGGGGTGGCACCGAATTTCAGAAATGTGGCAAATCCCATGTGTTTTTGGACCCTGACCCCGCGGATCTGCGTGAGGGGTGGCACCGAATTTCAGAAATGTGGCAAATCCCTGTGTTTTTGGACCCTGACCCCGCGGATCTGCGTGAGGGGTGGCACCGAATTTCAGAAATGTGGCAAATCCCTTGTGTTTTTGGACCCTGACCCCGCGGATCTGCGTGAGGGGTGGCACCGAATTTCAGAAATGTGGCAAATCCTTTGTGTTTTTGGACCCTGACCCCGCGGATCTGCGTGAGGGGTGTCGATTTCGAGCCCCCCCCGCAATTCAGACAACGCGCCCAGGGGACGCTAAAAATCCCGTTTGGGCCTCCCCCCCCCCTCGCGCGGTCAATCAACTAGTCACAGTAACCAGCAAGAAGCAGAACTGTAACACTGGAAACTACAAGCTACAACTGGTACTGGAAACTGCGAACCCGTGCCTCGCAGCCTGGTGGCCCCACAAGGGGGCCGGCGGATAATCCATATCCACTGCGCCTCATGTTTCTTGGGAAGAGAGTCCGAAACTCCAAGACGCACTGGATGTGGATAAAGACACTGCCCGCACTCCCCTCCCCACCGGACCTGTCGCACGGAGGACATCTGCGACTACAAGCTGACCCGCCCGGAGACGACGGGGGGGGGGGCTGCGCGCCTCGCTCCGCTCCCGCGCCCCATCGCCGCCGTCGGGGGAGCCTCGGCGCCGGAGGTCGGGACGGATCGGGCAGGGCGACGGCGCCGAGTTCTGTGTTTGGTTCCTCCGCCCGCGGGCTGGGCCAGTGGTGATGAGCCTGTTTCCCACCACCACCACCACAAGTTGGATGGGGGGAAGGAGGAGGGCGAGGAGGAGGAGGAGGAGGAGGAGGAGAGAAGGAGGAGGAGAGGAGGAGGAGGAGGAGGAGGAGGAGGACCCCTCCCCCTCCAACATGTGGTGGTGGTGGTGGAAAACGCGCCCCTCAAGTGGGGATCTGGAGTCACCGCGCTGCTCTTCGGAGGGCACCAACTATACACCAAACACCGATCCTGGCCAGGATCGGTGTTGGTGTATAGTTGGTGCCTTCCTAGCTCTGGGACTCGGGCTCGTCTCCGAGGACGTCTCGGGCGGCGCTTCCCGAGGTCCTGAGGCCGTGCTGTGACGGACCTCGCGCGGCGGGGTCTCCTGGGGTTTCGGGATCACCGCGCGGTCCGTCACCACGCGGTCTTGGGACCCCCGATCTCTTCGTCCGTCGGGCTGCCTTTGGGCCTTTGGCGGGAGGAGTGGGAAGCGGGGCGCGTCGATCTGGGGCTACCTCCAGAAGTGCGGGCGCGACGGGGGGTTGGCGTGCGCTAGAGGGGGCATCCAGCATCATGCGCCTGGGGGTGCACGTGGCAGCTGCTGTCACGCAGCTTCACGCCCCGGCCCACGGCGGAGCATCGAAGGTGGGGCTGCCGAATGCTTCGCGCTCGGGAACACGTGCGTGGAGGGGATGGTGTCGAACATGCATCCAGCACGTATGCACCTGGCAGGTGTCTTCACGTGTGTGTAAGCACCAAGGGGAAGTGTCATCAGCGGATTCTGCACACGTAAAAACTGATGTGCAGAGGGGGTGGTGTCGAACATCCGTCTTGCACGTGTGCTTTAGGCACGTGTTTTCACATGTGTGAAAGCACCACGGGGAAAGGTCGACCATGCGGCCAGCGGATTCGTCACGCCTGCACACGCGCCTCCGCGTGTGCAGGCGAAGTGGTTCAGAGGAGAGGCGAGCCAGCTTTCAGCTGCCTGCTTGCCGAATCGGCCGCTGAAAGGGTGGCCGACTCGAGTCCGCGAGTCCCGAGCTCGTCCTCATCTGAGTGAGGGGGGCCCGACGTTCTTACTTTCTCCCTGCGCGCATGGCTGGATGGAGGGTCCGGCCTCTGGGGGCCACACTCGCGGGCTTACGCATGGGGGCGACACTCGTGGGCGGCCAAGAGGGGGGTGATCACTGGGGCGGCTGGATATCACAGCGGGGGCCATGATATCTCCTCAGATGGCATGGCTCTTCTTGACATTTTTATGCGTCCCTGCCCCCCCCCCCCCTGGGCCGCGCACGGGCCGCTGGCCATGGTTTGCCCCCCCTCCCCCCGCCCGTCTTGGACGCCCCCCTCTTGGCCGCCCACGATGTATTTGAGGGCTACACATGGGGGCTGCACTTGGGGGCGGTTTGCCCCCGCCGCTGCCCTCTCGCTCTCATCCAGAAGTGCGAGGACGTTGCGCATTCAAGAGGCTTGCGCTAGTCCGCCGACCCCCAGGTGATGGACATTTGCGGCGTGCGATGTCTCACGTGTTGTTCGACATTTGCCGACATGCTGCCTGCGTGCAGTTATTGCTGATCCGTCTCCCTCTTCCTCCGCGTCTGTTGGGCGGACTTCGTGGGGGCCTCCTGAAGGTCCCGGGGGAGGACTTCTTGGAGCAGTTTCAAAGCTCTTGGAGTTTTTTCTGGGGCCCTCTGTGGGCTTCTCTGGGGCATCTTGGGGGTCTTGAGGCTGTGTTGGGGGTCTTGAGGGCGATCTCGTGGAGGAGGGCTCCTGGGGTCCCCGGGAGCTCCCTCCCCCTTTAGGGCCTCTCTCGGGCCCTTCTTCGGGCCCTCTTGAGGGGTTCTGTTGCAGTCTGGGCAAGGGGCCTCTCTGCCGTCGTGGGGCCCTCGTGGGCAGTCTCCGCGCCCCCTTTGAGGGAATGCTGGCGGTGCTCGGCAAGCCCGTCTTGGGTGCTCTCGAGGTCTCCCGGGCCTCCCGCGCACCAAGGGCCTCCCTCCTCTGACGGGATGTGGGACCTCGGGGGATGGAAAGAGGGGGAGGAGAAAGGGGGAGGAGGAGTAGGAGGAGGAGGAGGAGGAGGAGGAGGAGGAGGCGGAGGCGGAGGAGGAGGAGCAGGCGGAGGAGGAGGAGGCGGAGGAGGAGGAGAGGAGGAGAGGAGGAGGAGGAGGGGGAGGAGGAGAAGGAGGAGGAGGAGGAAAAGGGTGAGGGGGAGGAGGAGGAGGAGGAGGGAGGATGAGGAGGAGGAGGAGGAGGAGGAGGAGGAGGAGGGAGGAGGAGGAGGAGGAGGAGGAGGCGACAGCGAATCATCTCACACGCCTGGTCGCCCACCCGCGGCGGACTGCCCTCCCTCCCGTCTCCTGCCTCCTTTTCGCCCACTCCCAGGTCCTGCCTCCCGTCGGGCCCGCCCACGCCCTTCGCCTCCTTCCCCCTCTCGAGCCCTTCCTCCTCCTCCTCCTCCTCCTCCTTCACCTCCCCTCCTCCTCCTCACCTCCTCCTCCTCCTCCTCCTCTCCTCCTCCTCCTCCTCCTCCTACTCCTCCTCTCCTCCCCTCTCTCCTCCTCCTCCTCCTCCTCCTCCTACTCCTCCTACTCCTCCTACTCCTCCTCCCCCTCTCTCCGACCCCCTGTCCCATGTGTGTTCCGCCTTCTCTCACTTTATCCGACCGCACACCGAATGACCTCCTTCTGCTGTCTATTACGCCTTCTTGTGCATCCTGGTACCTCCTCTTATCGTACATACTCCTGCCTCCTCTTTTCCACCTCCTCCCACCGAGGTTGATTGGGGTAGCGCAGTGCTAGCCAAGATTGAACATTTCGGCCACGCGGAGCCCAGCCAGGCCACAACAGTATTCTTCAGGGCACCACGTAAATGCATGTGAGGCTTACAGGTGCGTATGGCCTTCTAGTGCAAATATTGGTACGTCTCTCAATGCGTATTGGATACGTGCTGCTCCTGCTTCTCGGCCCACCTTTCCCGTCCGCCTCCTGCTCTTTCACTTCCCACGTGGCCCCTCGTCTCCCCCATCTCCCCCTTCTATCTCTCGGCCCCTTCCCCCCCGCCCCCCGCCCTTGTGAGAAGGTGCGAGGGGGGCTTGGGGACGGGTGGGACGAAAAAAGGGGGGGCTTCTGAGAAGGCGGGCGTTACACCATTTGCGGCATGCAGCTGGCTTCTGCCCCGCTCGATACATGCTCGCCTCCAGCGTTGGGAGGCGCGATGGGGAAGCCTGATGCGTGAGATGACTCGCTGACACCCCGCTTTCCATGCTCTTCTCCTTTATCGGTGGCGCGCCCGGGGGGGAAGCGAGAGGGGGCGGGCCTGATCAGAAGGCCCGGAAGCCCTGCGGCCTTCTGCGAAATTCGTTGAACCATCCCCGAAGACACGGACAATTCCTCAGCAGGCTCGAGGGTTTATGAGAAGGCCAGCCACCTTCTGAGAAGGCCTCCTCCTTCTCACTTCCCCAGCTCGCTCGCCACCGACTTTTGTTTGACCCGAGATGAGGAACGAGGTAGCCGAGGCTACCATATTTCCGACGCCATGATGGTATTGCAGCGTCGACCCCGAGAGATCTAGATTCCTTCCCTGGGACCGCATTTCACCCCGATCCGTTTTTCGACGACCCCAGTGCTCGGCGAGGACCCCCCGATGTGGAAACCTGCGCAAAACACGCCCGTCGTGATTATGATCCCCCACGAGAGGAGGCGTGGGAGTGGGAGCGAGGCAGCCGAGGCATGCAGGGGGGGGCAGGGAGGGGCAGGGAGGCAGGAGGGGTTGGGCGGGGTGAGTCGGATGGCGTCAACTACTCCAGATCTTGTAATAAAAGGGAGGGGGTCTGGACCCTCCCAGACGAGCCATTTCAGACCCCCCCTCGTGGGAGAACCCTCCAAAGCGTCGTCCCCAGACCCCCCCAGGCCCTCCAGGATAGCCTGGAAGAGACCCCCCCCCGAAATGAGACCCCCCTCCCTTTATTGCGAAATCTGGAGTACACACGTACACCGATCTTGGCCAGGCCGATGTTGGGCCTAGGACCGGCGTGTGTGGGAACGGTGCAGGGGTGCACGGTTGGCGTCTGCCTCTTCACAGCGGGGGAGCCGGCGGCGAGCCCCTCCCCCCGCCCAGTCGATCGTGATCCCGAAGCGCGGCAGCATCTACTCCCTCAACCAGGCCAACATGGCGCAGTGGGACGAGCCCATGAGGCACCCGGCCTGCGCACCGCCCCGCCGCGCCCTCCTCTGCTCCCCCCCGCGCCCTCCTCTCCGCCGCCTGCGCCCTCCTCTCTTCTCCACCCCCGCGCCCTCCTCCCCCCAGCGCCCTCCTCTCTTCTCCCCCCCGCGCCCTCCTGCGCACCGCCTCTCCGCGCCCTCCCCTCCGCGACCTCCCCTCGCCGCGGGAGAAGGAAGCAGAACAGCACGGGGGGGGGCCCTCGCGGGGCCCTGGGGCCGTCGAGCGACGACCCGGGGCGAAGCACTGGTCCCAGGGAAGGGGTCCCAATCTCTCTGGGAGTACACGCCGTGAGACAGTCACGCTCTCGGAGCTCTGGGGAAGGAGGGGAGAGAGGGGCAGTGGGCGGAGGAGGAGGAGAACTTGGCCGGAGCAGGGCGACATTGAGAACAGTAAGGAGAGGGTCACGATGCAGAAACCCAGTTTGCCGTCTGGGAAGTCTTGAAAGAGGATGGGCAGGGGGAGGCAGGGGAAGATAGCATGGCGGAGGGGGACCTAAAGGGGTTCCCAGCTCTTCTCCAACCGATATGCGGATAAACTTTCTTGACCCGAGTAACTCCATGCGTGCCGACGACAACAGATGCAAATCGAGGTACGTCCGATTACGTCCAGGTAGGTATTTGCGGATATTGATTCGCGTGTCGAGGGGTGGCCTATGCAGTAAAACCCTAGCGATGGGGAGTGAGGTGGAGGAGGGGGAGGAGGAGCATAGAGAGCAGGCGGAACGAGGAGGAGCTACATGAGCTGAGGAGGTGGTGGACAATGCGGACGATGAGAAGGGTTCGTGCGGGAATGGGGCGAAGGAGGAGGGGTAAGGATGGGCAGAAGGAGGATTTGCGCGACGAGGTCGGGGAAATGGCATGGGAGGTGAAGTTTCGGTCGGACGGAGCCGGTGGGGAATACACGCGGGGACCCCCCTAAACTGTTACCGCGCGCACGTGTGTTCATCCTCTGCTGATTGCCCCTCGTTAGCGAACGCCCGGAGAATAAGGGGGAGGATGAGGACAAGGAGGGGGAATGGGTGAGGAGGAGGGGGAGGAGGAGGAGAAGAAGGTGGAGGAGGAGGAGGAGGAGGAGGAGGAGGAGGAGGAAAGCAGCGACGCTGAGGCCCCGAGCCCCGTGTTCTGGGAGCCCCTGCGCCTGTCCTGCAGGCGACAGGGCCCCCGTCGCTGGACGCGGGGGCGCCCGCGGGGGACTCCGCTGGGCAGGTGAAGGAGGCCTCTGCGCCTCCTGCACGGGCGAGCGTGGGCCCCGCCCCCTCTGCGCGGCCGCCGCGCCGCCGCACGCGGCCGCCACACTCCGCAGCGACGCGCCGCGCCCCGGCCATCCCGCCCCCCTCCTCCTCCCTCCTCCTCCTCCTCCTCCTCCTCCTCCTCCTCCTCCTCCTCCTCCCTCCCTCCTCTCCTCCTGAGCTACGGTTCGGGTCGGGCGAAAGGGGGGGTTTGGGAAAGGGGGGGTTACGAAATCTGCTGCATGTAGCTGGTTTCGGCCCCACCGAGGGGCCCGTTCCTCGATACATAGCCGCCTCCGGCGCCGGGAGGCGCCGGGAAAATCAGCTACGTGAGCTGATTCTCACCCCCCCCCTTTGCTATCCCCCCCTTTCGCCCGGCCCGAACGGTGTGTGTGTGTGTGTTCTCTCCCTTGCATTGCCCTTTGATGTGCGTTGTCGTCTATAAGCCGCCCGCCGTCTTCGCAGGTTCCCTGGCTCACCAGGTTGTTCAAGCCCCGAGGGCCGACCAGTCCTGTGGCGGGGGGGAGGGCAACGTCGGACGGCAGATGTCTGCCTTCAGGGTTTCGGGAGGAGGAAGAGGAGGAAGAGGAGGAGGAGGAGGAGGAGGAGGAGGAGGAGGAGGAGAAAGAGGAGGAGAAAGAGGAGGAGGAGAAGGAGGAGGAGGAGGCGGAGGCGGAGGAGGAGGAGCAGGAGGAGGAGGAGGAGGCGGAGGCGGAGGAGGAGGAGGAGGAGGTAATGGAGGATGAGGAATCGGAGAGGGAGGATTTTGAGGAGCAGAATTTTGAGGAAGACGAATTGGAGGAAGAGGAGTGGGAGGAGGAGGAGGAGGAGGAGGAGGAGGAGGAGGAGAAGGACGAGGAGGAGGAGGAGGAGGAAATGGAGGAGCAGGAGGAAGGGTGGGTGCAGGAGGAGGAGGAGGCGGAGGAGGAGAAGGAGGAGGAGGAAATGGAGGAGGATCAGGGTGAGGATCAGGAGGAATTGGAGGAGAAGGAATTGGAGGAGAAGGAATTTGAGGAAGAGGAGTGGGAGGAGGATGAGGAGGAGGAGGAGGAGGAGGAGTAGGAGGAGAAGGGAGGAGAAGGCAGGAGGCGGAAGAGCAAGAGGGGGAGGAAGATGAGAAAGAAAAGGTGGAGTTTGAGGAGTTGGAGGAGTTGGAAGAGTGGGAAGCCCCAAGGGCCGACCGGTCTTGGGGCGGGGGGCGAAACGTCGGACGGCAGATGTCTGCCTTCAGGGTTTCAGGAAGAGGACGAGGAGGGAGTGGAGGATGAGGAGGTCGGCGAGGAACTGGAGGACGACGAATTGGAGGAAGAGGAGTGGGAGGAGGGGGATGATGATGATGAGGAGGAGGAGGAGGAGAAAGAGGAGGAGAAGGAGGAGGAGGCGGAGGCGGAGGAGGAGGAGGAGGAGGAGGCGGAGGAGGAGGAGGAGGAGGAAATGGAGGACGAGGAATCGGAGAGGGAGGAATTTGAGAAGAAGAATTTGGAGGAAGACGAATTGGACGAAGACGAGTGGGAGGAGGAGGAGGAGGAGGAGGAGGAGGAGGAGGAGGAAATGGAGGAGAAGGAGGAAGGGTGGGTGCAGGAGGAGGAGGAGGAGGAGGAGGCGGAGGAGGAGGAGGAGGATCAGGAGGAATTGGAGGAGAAGGAATTGGAGCAAGAGAAAGTTGAGGAAGAGGAGTGGGAGGAGGAGGATGAGGATGAGGAGGAGGGGGAGGAGTAGGAAGATAAGGGAGGAGAAGGGATGAGGCGGAAGAGGAGGAGGGGGAGGAGGATGAGGAAGAAAAGGTGGAGTTTGAGGAGATGGAGGAGTTTGAAGAGTGGGGAGCTCCAAGGGCCGACCGGTCTTGGGGCGGGGGGCGAAACGTCGGACGGCAGATATCTGCCTTCAGTGTTTCAGGAGGAGGAAGATGAGGGAGTGGAGGATGAGGAGGTCAAGGAGGAAATGGAGGACATGGAGGAGGAGGTGGCGTGAGGAAGAACAATTGGAGGAAGAGGAGTGGGAGGAGGAGGAGGAGAAGGAGGAGGAGGAATCATAGTTGTCATAATAGTTGTAATAATAAGAAGGAGAGCCCGAATAATAATACGAACGTGGATACTGAGGATACTATTACTCGTACTAATGCGAAAAAGAATAATCCGAAAAGTGATAATTAGACAACTAATACGAAGATCACTGAGATGAGGAGGAGGATAATAAGGAGGAAGAAGTAGAGTTGGAGGAGTTTGAGGAGTTGATATAAGAGGAGGAAGGAGGAGACGGAGGAGGAAGAGGTTGAGTTCTAGGAGTTGGAGGAGTTAGAAGAATAGGAGGAGGATGAGGAGGAGGAGGCGGAGGAGGAGGAGGAGAGGAGGAATCATTGGAGGAGGAAATGGATGATGATGATGATGAGGAGGAGGAGGAGTTGCAGGAGGAGGAATTGCAGGAGAACGAATTGGAGGAGGAGGAGGAGGAGAGGGAATTTGAGGAGAAGGAGGAGGAAGAGGAGGAGGAAGAGGAGGAGGAGGAGAAGGAGGAGGAGGCGGAGGTTGAGGAGGAAGAGGAGGAGGACGATGACGATGACGAGGAGGAGGGGTGGGGGGAGCTGGAGGAACTAGAGGCGTTGGTGGAGGATGGGGTCGAGAGGGCCGCCCCCGGGAGGCAGTGGATCTCGGACCTCCAGGCGGGGAAGGGCCAGACAGGCAAAAAGTACACCCAGAGGCGCGCCTGGCCGCCCCCTTGTCTCTGTCGGGGGTGGGGTGGGTCGGGGGGCAAGGAGGGGGAGGGGGAGGAGGAGGGGGAAGAGGAGGAGGAGGAGGAGGAGGAGGAGGAGGAGGAGGAGAAGGAGTAGGAGGAGGAGAGGAAGGAGTAGGAGGAGGAGAAGGAGTAGGAGGAGGAGGGTGAGGAAGAGGAGGAGGAGGAGGAGGAGGAGGAGGAGGAGGAGGAGGAGGGGGGAGCAGGAGGGGCAGGCCGGGCGCATGCGCGTGCGTGTGTGGTCGCCACGGCGTTGTGTCATGAGGTCTGTGCGCTGCAGCAGGAAGAGGGAGCGGAGCGTTGTGGGGTAGAAGTCGACAAGGGGTTGCCAAGGATCAAGCATGAGGCGGGAACGCCGGCCGCACACTCACAGCTGCCGGCCCCAGAGCAGCTCGCCCCCCTTGGCAAACGCCAGTCCATGTCAGAGCCACCGCCCAGAGCCACCCAACGCCTGGAGCAGGAAGGAGGGGGCGGGAGGGAGGAGGGGGATGAAGGCTGGGAGAGAAGGAAGGAATTGATTAGGGAACCAAGCAATGACATAAACATACAAACTCGGAGGTCCGCGCGGATTCCTCGGATCTGCGCTGGACCAGCCTCCCTGGCGCGCGGAGCGCGCCAGGGGCGGCGCCTGAGGCGCCGCCAAGGGGGCTCCATCGCCGATCCGAGGAATCCGCGTGGACCTCCGAGTTTGTATGGTTGTGTCATTGTTTGTTTCCTTATAAAAAGAAGAGGGGTGGAGGAGGAATGGCAGGACCAGGAGGGTGGGAGTGGGATGACAGAGCTGGTGCTTCGCGCCATGATCGTCGCGTTCGCCCCTTTTCGCGGCGGCAGCGGGGCCCCGCAAGCGGGCGCGGAGCAGCCTTCCGCCGTGCAAAAAGGGGGAGGAGGAGGAGGAGGAGGAGGAGGAGGAACAGGGAAGATGAGGACGATAATGAGTAGGGAGGAAGAGGAGTAGGGAGAGGGGCTGGGGGAGGAGGAGGAGGAGGAGTGGAGGAAGAGGAAGAGAGGAAGATGCCGGATCGGTGCGAGTGGCCGCGGGGGCCCTCGTCCGCCTCACCCTCCGCCTCCACCGTTCCCTCTGCGCCACGTTCTCGTGAAGCGTCGCTCGGGCCAGCGCCAGAAGACAGCTTGTTTTGTTCTGTCTTGTCGTGCGTTTGGCGCCTCCTGTCCGCCAGCTAACGCGTTTGGCGTAGCTCGCACGCTCGCCAATTGTCTGCCCACGCGCGCTTTGCGTATGGCTGCTTCGCTTCGCCGTCGGTTTCGGTCCTAGGCTGGTTTCACTACAGGGTGGTTTACCAAAGGGAGGTTTGTCCACCGCCGAGAACAGGGGAGGGGGGCCCGTTTGGGACTGCCTGGCAGTTGCTAGCTCCCAGACGGCGCACGCGCGAATCGTGACGTCACCAGGGGGGGGAAAGAGGGGTTGCAGGGCCGGCTGCGGGCGTCATCGCGAATACAAGCAACCGGGCCTCAGATTCCGTCGACGCAAGGTTACCTACATTACGTCAGCGGGATAGGGAGCTCCCTTGTCACCCCCAAGCCACACGTGAAGAAGAGTTGCCAGGGTCTCTGTTGGTAGCAAGACGAACAAAGACGGGCGAGATTGAGGGACGGGAACCCAGAGCCAATGGGCGCTTGCTTTGTGGGACATTCTCAAGGTGTGAGGCTTTCATGGGGATGATGTCGTCTGGGTCGAAGTGAGTCGTGGTGATAGTGGATTCGAAGGGGTCCTGTCGGTTGACCATGGTGGGTCTGATATGTTCGCTCAGTTTGGTAGCGCGGCCGCGCTGGTTTCCTGTTGGTTGTGATGTTGTTGTTGGCGGCGGGCGGTGGGAGTTGTATACCGCCGACATGGTTGCGGGCGTTGATGGTGGTGGTGGTGTGCGCTGTGGTGTTGCAAGTGTCTAGTCGAGTGTTGCCCGGTATTGTGCCCTCGGGCCCGCTGAGTGCGGCCACCAGTGATTTGGATGAAGGTGTGGTGTTGCAGTTGATTATACTAGTGCTTCCGTTGGTCGTGATGGTTGGTTTAGGCCATGCTTCTGGGCGATATACTTCCCGACGTTTGGATACGATGTTATGTTGGCTGTGCAGGTGTGGTTGTGCATGGTTGTAGCTAAACTTGCGTCAAGGTGCCACCATGGGTCGCCGTTGGCTGTGGTGTGTCGTCAGATCGTCGTATTTGGTATTCGTCGTTGCTCCCTAGTCCGTATTCTGCCATCGGACTGTGTCACTTGTGATCGCCAGTTGCACATGCCATTCGTAGTTTTTGGGGAGCGAGGCTGATGGCGTGATTGGGATTGGAATACCACGTTCCCACTGGGCGAGTGTGTGATCAATTCGATAGTTGTCGAAGGCATGTGTGGTATCGTTGCGATAGATCGTGGGCTGGGTTAGGGACTGTGCCCTGCAACTCGGCTCATTTAGACCTTACAGGGCCCGGCAGGGCTCCAGCAGGGCCGACGTTAAGCGCATTCGGGGCACGGGCACGTCTGCCTAAAATAGACTTGCCGCAGCGATATCGTTGTCCGGCATATGTAATCAGTCTTCTAGTTTCAAGTGTCGCGTTCGACCTTGAGGGTCGCCCGTCGCCCGTTCTTGTCATCGTCGCTCCTCGCGTTCATCCTGGCTTCCCTCGTCATCTCATGGCGCGGCAGGTACATCGGCTCCATGGTTGGGGACGTGCACCGCACGCTCCTCTATGGTGGCGTCTTCGCGTACCCGGCGGACGAGAAGAACCAGGAGCAGCATTTCTCCGAGCTCTCGTTGTTGCGGAGGGAAGGCAAGACGGAAGATGAGGAGAATGAGCAAGAGACGGAACATGAGAGTGTGGGGGAGGATGACGGCGATTTTGGCGACGAGGGCGAGGGAGCGGATGGGGACGGGGACGACGGTCAAATTGAGACGATGAGAAGGTGCAGATGGAGGAGGAAATAAGGGAGGTGGATGTAGAGAAGGGAAGGGGAAGAGTGGAACACGCAACGTGGAGAAGGGATGGTTATGAGGAGGGAGAAAATAATGAGGAAGAGGAGGATTAGAGGGGTGATGTGGGACGGATGGGGGACTAGAAGGAGGAGGGGCCGAGACGGAGAGGATGAACAAGGGAGAGGAATAGGATGGTGATGGTGTGGTTGAGGTTGATGGTGATGTTGGTTGATGATAGAAAGTATGCAGGCGACGATGGAGTTGATGATTATGATGATGTCGATGATGGTGGCGATGCTTGTCATGGTGATGGTGACGATGGTGATGATGATGATGATGATGATGATGATGATGCTGATGATGATGATGATGATGATGATGATGATGATGATGCTGATGATGATGATGTTTGTGGTGGTGGCGATGCTGATGGTGATGATGCTGATTATGATGATGTTGCTGCTGTTGATGATGATGATTGTGATGGTGGTGATGACGATTATGACAGTGATGGTGATGGTGATGGTGATGGTGATGGTGATGCGAGCAGGAGGAAGGAGCACGAGTTCAGGAGGGGAGATGAGAGCGGAGGGGAAGAGGGGGACGAGATGGTAATTCAGAGGATGGAAAACGGGAGGAGGACCAGAACATAACGGATGATCGGTTTCGAGCAGGGAAGGGGGAGGAGGAACAGGAGGATGATAAGAAGGGGGTGGGAGGAGGAGGAGGCAGGAGGAAGACACAAGGCAGACAGGAGGGAGGGTGATGAGGAGGCAAAGGTGGGGGAAGGGGGGGATGGAAGAAGAAGAGGAGGAATATCAGAGGAGGATGGGAAACGGATGTGGAAGAGAGGCGGGAGACAAGCCAGGTGAGTTCGCGCCATATCGGACATGCTACCCTTCCCACCCATCCCTTTCCAGAGCGCTGAATTTTCTCTATCCTCGGACGCGTGCCATACTGGACACAGAACTCAATACACCAACCCATGCTATGCGTCATCGGAAAAGGGGAGTTGCGTACACAGGAGGAAGGGAAGGAGGAGGAGGAGGAGGAGGAGGGAAGTTGCGGATGAGCAGGAGGGTGAGCAGGAGGAAAAGTAGGATGAAGAATGAGGAAGGGGGAGGACGAGGACGAACAGAAGCAGCAGGAATTGGAGTGTCAGGAGCGGGAGAAGCATGCGGACCGAGGGGAAGGCGGATGAGCGGAACGGAGGGAAGCGACGCCGAAGCGGAAGGATTGGGAATCAGAAGAATGGCACACGCTGGGGCGAGAGCGCCACTGAGAACGACGGGAGCAAAGCGCCGATCCTATCATGAGGCCAATTTTGCAGCGGCAGCATCATTTTGACGCGACCCGCTGGGAAAAAACAAAAAAGCACAGACAGTCCTGTGTGCAACATGAACAGCTCGCGTAGGGGGGCGGACCATTCCCCAGCAATCTTCGGAGGATAGAGGAGAGGAGTAAGTTCCTACCAATGCTCCCCTCGCCCCATTATAAACATTTACGCCAGCAGGCCGATTACATGATTGGCATCCGGACAACATATACATCGCGCGGCCTTTTGTGCAGCAGTTCAGAAAGGGCCCGCTCTTACTAGACACAGTAATTATTGTAGCGCATGCCGCTTAGCGGAACCACCGGATATGGCGACAAGGAGTTCCCGTTGCTCGAAGTTAGTTAGATTTGGGACCGCTCGTACGCAACGTAGAAGTACACCAAGAAGGACAATGGCACCATCAAGCATATTTGCTTCTGAACAATAACAGTCCACAGTTGGACACATTTTGGCAACATCTTCAGTATTCATATCGGGTAGTTGTAGAATGTGAGGGGACGTGATGGGAACGAGGGAGTGCTTTCGAGCACGGGGACGGGAGGGGCATTCGAGCAGAACGGGAGTCGATGGCGGAGGGAGGAGGGGGCCGAGGAGCAGGAGGGGGACGCGGAAGGGGGGCAGGAGGAGGAGGGAGGAGGGAGGAGGGATACAGGAGAGAAAGTAGGAAGGAGATAGGAGGGAGAGGAGGGAGGCAGGGGGGGGAAGGGATGGACGAGAAGGAGGAGGAGGAAAAAAGGAGCAGGAGGAGCAGGAGGAGGAGGAGAAGGAGCCTTCTTGGCCTCCCGGCCGCCTCCGGCAGAACGCGCCGCGCTTCGTCGTTCCTTCGCTCGCCTTCGTCGCCCCCGCTCCGTCCGAGGCGAGGTGCTCCCAGCGGAAAACCGGCTGAGCCCGAAAGCCTTGTGAGTGGCACGCGAAGGCCAAGACATCACAGCGATCCTACTCCGAGCAAGCAGCCTCAGCACAGACAGACTCGGCCAGCCGCCCATTCCGTCTACTGAGAGGCACGAAGGCTGACCACCTCAGTTGCATGTTGTTCAACTCGCTCCTTGAGTACGTCATGAATCGGGCGAAGAGAGCTATGCACATGCACCGATCCTGACAACGTCCATCCTTGCCCCAGGATCGGTGCATATGCCCTCCTGGCCAAGGTAGGAGGACGTATGCACCGATCCTGGGCTCAGGATGGGCCTGGCCAGAATCGGTGTATGTGCATAGTTATTTTTCCTCTAATGAAGCCGCTCGTCGCCCAGGGGCAACAACGCGCACTTGAATTTCACCTTGGGTCATCACCAGGATGCTGCCTAACAAACCTCGGCTTCGTTGACGGCGTTCTCCTCGGCAGGCCTCTCCCCTCGCTTTCTTTACGATGCTTAGGGACATGGTCACGGCTGTGGAAGAATGCTGTACCCATTTGTCACCACCCACCAAACCACCCCAACCCAACCCGAAGGCTCAGATTTACCCTCGATTTCTAGTGAAGGGGGGTCTGGGAACATCGAAAAAACACGAATGGAGCCCATACCCCCCCCAACCCGAAATTCGGGTCTTCGGGTTGGGTTGGGGTGGTCTGGTAGGTAGTCAATTTGCATCCAGACAACACGGCAATTTGGTCCAGCTTGTCTGAACGCACGGGAAGGTCACGCCGTTGCATGTGACAGTCGACGTTCTCGAGATCGAGATTTCAGAACACACTGGTTCTGTCAAGAATTTGGGACAGCGCAGCAGCTTCGACGACGCAGTCACCAATGAGTAGAACAACCTACTGAAGGCAGGTTAGGCGACACTCACAAGACACAGACAAGAGCTCTCACAGGACAGCTTTACCCGCTGAAGCAACGACTCGACTAGGGCCTTTCGACGGCACGATCATGCCGACAGTTTTTCATATGGTGTTGACACTTGGACCCTGATAGACCCTTTACGACACTAGCTACAACGCACGCGAGGGCGCATGCTGCGAGTGGTCATCGGCCCCCCTCGACGACGAAATGCCGATGTCAGATCAACGCCCGGACCGACAGGCCCTCAATAGCCAGCTCCGGCACCCCGCGCGGACAGCACCGCCAGAGGGGATCCAGACGGTAGCCCAACGCAACGAAGCTGGCAACGCCGAGCGAGAACAATTAGAGGACCAGGACGACCAGCCTGGGGACGACCGGCTGCCAGCGCGGGGGCAGGCGCTGCTGCTCCTCGGCAACGTGTGCTGCGTTGGGGGCAACGCAATTCGCTGCCTTGGCTGCGCGCCGCATCGCGCAGCTGCCCAAGGTGCCCGATTTGGTCGGCACCGTACTGGGGCGCCGGCGGCCGCGCCGTTTCGCCCTCTGTCCGCGAGTCAAAAAAAGGAGCCACGGGTCGAATACATCCAAGCGAGCAGCTCGACAAGCAGAGGCTCTCATGCGCAATCACAAACTACACGACGGGGTGGCAATGCGGCGGAACATGGCGTGGAGATGCGCAGCCGGTGTCGCGCAATAGTTGCCACATGAGTTGCCACAGCGTGTTCTTCAGTGGCACCCGAGCCTCCACACCACTCAGAACGAACAGCGTCATCACGGAGGACAGCGGAAAACAGTGAAGATGATATCCGCGAGTTTTTCCGTCTTTCGCGCAGCAGGCACGCGACGCCACCCACCGCGAAGGCAGTACGACCTCACTGGCACCACACTGCTACAGCGGGCTGCAGCAAAGAGGTGGGGGAAGGTTGAAAAACAACATCTTCGTGAGTGACGCCTCTCCCTGAGTCGGCGCCGGGCGCGCGCCGACATCATTCAGGAGGGGACAAAAAAACCAGACACAATGAATCGTCGATCCCCAGGGAAATATGGGAAAATGTGGGAAGCGGGGGGAAGACGAAAACCCAGGAAAAATTAGAGAATATGGGGCATCCTTCTTATTCGTGTGTCTTTACTTGTGTGCCCCAGGGCTCCTTCATGGCGCGACAGGGAAATATAGTAAAATATGGGAAGTGGGGGGGAAGACGAAAACCCAGAACACATGGGAAAATCTGCGGTATCCTTCTTACTCGTGTGTCTTTATTTTCGCAGGCCTACAGGTTGACACTAACACCAATTTCGGCGGCGTGCCTCCACCGAGGGAAGAAGATCCCGATCTCGGCGATGGTGGTAATATTCGGGATTCCAACGTGACCGAAATATGACCACTGATGCCGAAACCTAGGATGCTTTCCCCCCTGTGGAGGCAGACCTCTGTGTTGGTGTTGGTGCCAATTTCCAGGCCTCCAATATTTTCGGGGGAGCGCAAGACCCCGGTTTGCCAGGACTCGGGTTCGCCATCGTTTTTTGACGACCGCGATTCGGATTCTGACGAGTAGGAGTTTCGTGGGACGTCTGCAGCGGGAGGCCTCGTCAAAATGCAGGCTCGGCCTCGTCATTTTGTTGACGACCTCGTCGGGGATTCCCGAGTCCCCTGTGCCCGGGTCTTACGCCCCCCATGATACTTGTGTGTCCCAGGGCCCTTGTCAATCGTGGCGCGAGGCCACGGGCGCTCCCGGCGCGAGCGACGCCCCGGCTCCACCCGCGCTCTTCGCCCTGCATAGGGGGGCCCCGGCGCCGGCCCGCACCAGCGGCCCGAGCTCCGAGGTGCTCCATGTACGACCAGAGGTAAGAGTAACTTTTCGCCGGAGTGGCCTTTGGTGCGAAGCGGTGGCAGCGGCTAGCGCGCCTGGATTTGGCCTCCCCGCGGCCCCCCCAAAACCGCGCACCAAAGGTCACTCTTACCCAGGGTCACTCTTACGTGTAGCCGACACTTACCAGCCTCGGACGTATCCCTATCCCTACGATTGACACGCCAAGAGGCGACGACAATCTCAGGGATCCGCCCTCCAAAAGTAAGGAGATCCCTAATATTTGCATCGTGATGAGGAGATGCCCCCTGCGGTCTCGGGCAGGGCTGGACCTGAACGGTGTTTTTGGCGATTTCGTGGGCCGTCTTCGTTTCGACTTCGTTCTGCGGTGCAGGAGGATTCGAGACCAAAGCGAGGGGCAACGAGAACGAAGCGAAAACGAAAAACACCGTTTAGGTTCAGCCCCGGTTTCGGGCGGGGTGCCCCGCCTCCGGGCGGCTCCCCGCGCGGCTGTCGCCGTGCCCCCCCCCCCACCGGTCGCGGTCGCGAGAGATCTCTCGGCGGGGGCACTGTGGGTCATGCTCGGCCTCCGTGGCGGCCTTGGCCGAAGTCCGGTCCTGGGGGCGGGGCCCACCTCCGGGGGCCACGCGGAAGCATCCCGGCGCCGGGTTCTCGGCCTCTCCTCCGCAGCCTCCCCCCCGTCCTCGTCGCCGTCCTCGTCCCGTGTCCATCCTCTTCCTTCTCTTCTTCCAGTTTCGCCTCCTCCCTCCTCTCCTCCTGTTCCTCCTCCTCGTCTTCCCTTTTCTTTGCTCCTCCACGTCGCACCACCAGACGTGCCCGTAAGCCTGCTGGGTGTTTCGCGTAAGTTGTCTTCCCCAATGGGATTCGCGACGCCTTCAAGGATGGAGCCTGGGTGGTTCTCAAAGTGTGGCCCTCGCCCGCGTGCCGCTTACATTCGTGCTTAAAGCTTGCACCAGCTTCGTGGAATGAGGCCAGCTCTTTTTTTCAAAACGGCCCTTTACCGGAGCGCCGCGCACACTCAGGCAGACAACAGCTCGCAACAGCTCCAGAGATGGATGCCTCTCTACGGGGACGGCCCTCGTAGGCCCTCTGGGTTAGGCCCAGAGGTGGCCTCGGGCTTTGGCGCCTCAGTGGTGCCCTCCAGCCTTTATAGGCCCCGCAGAATCAGGACCAGAACCAGGAGATGGATGCCGGCTCTTCTTCAGAATGGGGCTCTAGCCTCCGAGCCGCGCACACCCATACGACCCGCCATGGCGCGATGGCAGTCGCGTTGCGTCGTGGTTCGACGTGGCGCGCGTGCCCTGCCGACCTGCTGGCATTCCTGCAGGACTCGTCACTGCCACTACATGCGCGCCGTGGCGGAGCGCACTGGGATTCAGACGCGCTTTGGCGTTCCAGTCGCCCCCGCTGTCGTTGGAGCCGCGACATTGCGGCAGCGGGGCGGCGAGGCGGAGCAGGAGCGGCCGCGCGCCGAGGTCTGGCACGGGAGCTCCGAGGAGCCGGAGTCTCCTCGGCTACGGGCCGCCGGTCGGGGCGGCCAGGGCCAGGGCGGCGCTGGCGGCCGCGGCGCGGCGCTCGTGGCAGCCTCCGCGAAGAAGATCGTGAAGGCGCAGCGCAGAGTGACTGCGCGGGCGGCGGGGCGCGGCGCCGCGGGCAAGTCCGCCGCGCGGAGGAGTGCCCAGATCCAGAGGAATGCAGCCTCCGCCGGCGGGCAACCGAACGCGCGCGGGGGCCGCCACAAGGCCGCCAAGATTGGCGACGTCGGAGCTCGGGCTGACGCAGACCTGCGCAACGCAACCAGCGTTAATTTGGTGTTGTGTGCCTGTTTGGTTGTTCTTGTTTTCCAAGTTGAGGTCTCCTCGGCCTAGGTCTGCGTCAGCCCCGGGAGCGGCTTGCAGCGCCAGCAGCTCTGGGTCGTCATCTGCGTTGTCTTCCAGCGGTTCCACTTCTGCCGGGCTGTCCAGCGGCCGGGCGCCATGAGCCGCGTCGCAGGCCAGCGCGGCCTCCGCTCCGCCGCCTGCCGCGGCGTCGCAGGCCAGCAAGACGTCGGCGTCCCGAGGCGTCCCAAGGCTTCGCAGGCCATCGCAGCCTCTGCGCGGGGCGTCGCCACTGACAGCCCCCGGGGCGATTGCCGCTGCATTGTGCGCCGCGGGAAGCACCGGCTTGAGTTCTGCCCGCCTGTGCCGCCCAGGTTGTGGACGGAGGCGCGCGCGCGCGGAGGACGTGGCTACGTTGCGAGAGAGTCGGCTGCGAAGACGGAGCGCGTCTCAGTCAGTTCTGTTCGTGCCGCAGGATTGCGCGCGCGTCTCGAGTTCGAGGCGACGGGAGTTGTTTGTTCTCGGCGTGTGCCCGGGCGCTCCGGCTGCGCGATCCAGCGGCCCTTCGCGCAGCCCCAGTCCAGTTCATCGCGCAGAACCCGCTCCGGGACTTCGAGGGCGTGCCTCTGCGCAGTTGGCTCTGGCATGAGCGGCGCATCACCGCGAACAGGTACAGGGAGATTCTGCGCGGGAGCTATGCCCCTGACGCTTGGGGCGGCGCGCTCGAGGCTTGCGTCATCGGCCAGCTTCACAAGCGCGACGTGCAATTTTGTGAGGTCACCCAGGGTGGTTTCGAGCGGAGCACGCATATCATTTTCCAAGGGGTTGATGCAGACCGCAGCAGAACGCCTGTGACCATCTTGTGGAGCGGCACCCATTATGACCTCCTGCGCGTTGAAGCGCGTGCAGAGGTGTGCTCAGAGCGGTGACCAGTCTACCATCTGGAGACGCATGGCCTCGCACTGGGACTGCAGGCGCAACGTAAAAATATGTGGGGAGGGGGGTCGTCTTACAGTCACATGTCCTTACTTTGCCAACGGGCCAGGAATTAAACATCGATGTGTCTTGTCATGGGCATGTCAAGGAGGTGGGTCCCCGTGGCGAGCGGCGCCCATGAATCAGGAATCAAGGGGGGCCCATGGGCCACCATCGCCGCCGCTCTGGGGCCGAGGGGGGGGGGGGGGCCCTGGCGAACGGCGCCCAGGAATCAGGAATCAAGGAGGACCCAAGGGTTACCATCGCCGCGCTGGGGCCAAGGGGGAGGGGGTGTCCTCGTGGCGAGCGGCGCCCAGGAATCAGGAATCAAAGAGGACTTAGGGGTCGCCATCTCCGCGCTGGGGCCAAGGGGGAGGGCGGGTCCCCGTGGCGAGCGGCGCCCAGGAATCAAGTGTCACCATCGCCGCGCTGGGGCCACGGAAACGGGCGGGTCCCCGTGGCGAGCGGCACCCAGGAACCCAAAGTCGCCATCGCCGCGCCGGGGCCGTGGGGGAGGGTGGGTCCCTTTGGAGAGCGACACCCAGGAATCAAGGCCTGCCATCTCCGCGCTGGGGCCGCGGGGGAGGGGCGGTCCTCGTGGCGAGGGCCACCCAGGAATCAATGGTCGCCACCTCCCCGTTGAAGCCACGGTGGCGGGTGAGTTCCCATGGCGGGCGGCACCCAGGAACCAGGGGCCCCCACCCTGGCACGCGTAGGAGTAGTTGGCACTGTGGTGGATGCGGCCGCTGTGGGTACACGGGCGGTTGTGGATGGCTGTGGTGTACGCAGGCGTTGTTGTGTACGCAGGCGTTGTGCGGTTCCCTAAGATGTGGTAGGACGACTATTTAGGATCCGAGGGGATGTTGTATGATTTGGTGGGATCCTGTTGGTATTTGCAGGATGTTCGTAGGATTGCGTGGGGATTGGTCGTGTTCCGTAGGATACCGCACGATTCTTTGTGATTTGGCAGAGTTGGAATATCAGGATTTGCTAAGGTCCCTAAGGCTTTGGTCGGATTCCTTTTAGTCTCCCCGTTCGGGTGGGCCCCCATCGGCCCCCCGCAAGGTTCTGTAGGGTTCCCGTCGGGTTTCCGCAGAGCCCCATTGGATTCTCATCGGCTCCCCACAGGGGTCCTATGGGTTCCTCGCACCCACATCCCTGCCCTGTGTCACCGCCAGCGTCACCATCGTCGCACGCGGCGTCCCCACCATTGGGTGCAAGCTCATATTGACTTAAATGCCGTGGCCAGACCTTCGTGCGCCACTATCACGCATGTCGTGCCCCATAGGGAGCCTCACGTGCGCCCCCAGTGAGATTGGTCCATCACTCATGGCATTCCGCGTCGCTCAGGCCTCAGGCTTGCGCTGATGGTCCCGAGGGGTGCGCCAGGGTAGTCCGTATGGGGACGGGTCGCCGAGGACCATCGGGCGCGCCGTATATGAGCCACCATGCCAGCGCAGCAGCGTCCGCCACCGTGCCAGCGCAGCAGCGCAGCCACGGTGCCAGCGCCGTTCCGCCAGCCTCGTGCCAGCGCAACAGCGTGAGCCACCGTGCCAGTGCAGCAACGTCAGCCACAGCGCCAGCGCAGCGCCGCAAGTACCGCGCTCCGGCGGCAGCGTCCGCCACCGTGCCAGCGCAGCAGCTTGAGCCTCCGTGACAGCGCAGCAGTTTGTGCCACCCGTCCCAGCGCGGCAGCGTCAGCTTTGCGCCAGGGCAACACCGCCTCCTTGTTCGTCCTCTCTATTTCCCTCCTCCTCCTCCTCCTCGTCCTCCTCCTCCTTCTCCTCCTCCTCCTCCTCCTCCTCCTCCTCTTCCTCCTCCTCTCTCCCTCCCTCCCTCCCTCCCTCCCTCTCTTCTTTCATCCCTCCCTCCTCCCCTCCTCCTCCTTCCCCTTCCTTCCTCCCCTAAGGCCCAACGCAAACTGCGCTCAGCCATATCATTCCTTGTCCCCTCCTCCTCCTCCCTCCTCCTCCTCCTCCTCCTCCTCCTCCTCCTCCTCCTCCTCCTCCTCGTCCTTGCTCTCCCTGCTCCCCCTTGCTTCCTATTCCCTGCTTTTGCCTTCCTGCTCACTCCTCATTCCTCCGTCCTCCCTCACCCGCCTCATCCTCATCATCCTTCTTCCTCCCCCAGTTTTCCATAGCAAGACATCTCAGGCGCTCCAATGGGACTCTCTCTGTTG
>CAUYUJ010015847.1:124565-132065 GCA_963575745.1 Prorocentrum cordatum
CGCACGACAGGCAGCGAGACCAAGCGTGCACGCGCGCAGGCTTGGCCGCCGCAGAACCGCACGCAGCAGCAGTCAGCAATGCGTGCCCAAGCCTGGCCGCCGCAGACCGGGCACACAAGGCCGCACCACACGCAGCTTGAGTAAATGCGAGCGCGCCCATGCTTGGACGCCGCAGACCCGCAGCAAGAGTCAGCAGTGCCGCAGGTTTGGCCGCCGCAGACCGGGCACACGCACGCAGCCACACACACACACACAGGACGCAGACCCGAGAGCGCACCCCGCGCTGGTGGAGTGGATGCACGCGCGCAGGCGTGGCCGCCGCAGAACCGCGCGGAGCAGTCAACGCGCCACCCCAGCTTTTCCCTTACAGGGTTTAGGGTCCCAGGCTTGGCCGCCGCAGGCCGGGGCGCAGGCCGCACGACACGCAGCGAGACCAAGTTTGCACGCGCGCAGACTTCGCCGCCGCAGAACCGCAGCAGCAATCCAGGCCGGACCTCACGGAGCTAGAGTGAATGTCGCGCCCAGGCTTGGCCGCTGCAGAACTGCAGCAGCAGTCAGCAGCGCCGAAGGGGTGGACCAAGCACACACGCGCACCCGCACACACAGGATTCAGACCCGAGGACGCGCCCCAGCAGCTGGAGTGAATCCGCACGCGCGCAGGCTTGGCCGCCGCGGAACCGCACGCAGCAGCAGCAAGCAGTGCGTGGACCCAGGCGTGGTCGCCGCAGACCGGGCACACAAGGCCGCACCACACGCACCCTGAGTAAGTGTGCACGCGCCCAGGCGTGGACGCCGCAGACCCCGCGCAGCTGGAGTGGATGCTCACGTGCGCAGGCTTGGCCGCCGCAGAAACGCACGCAGCAGACAGCAGTGCGTGGCCCCAGGCTTGGCCGCCACAGACCGGGCAACACAGACACAACACTCAGACCGCCGCACCGCGCGCAGCTGGAGTGAATGCGCACGGGCCAATGGCCCCAAGCTTGGCCGCCGCAGACGGGGCCGCATGCCGCACCACACGCAGCGCGACTTCCGACGCGACGAGTTCATCCGCGACGAGCTCATCCGGACGAGCTCTTCCGGAAGAGTTCATCGGAGGACGACTTCATCCGCGACGAGTTCACCCGGACGAGTTCATCCGGTCGAGTTCTTCCGGACGCAGCAGCAGGCAGCAGTGCCGCAGGCTTGGACCGAGCACACACACGCAAACGCACGCACAGGAGTCCCCGAGGGCGCACCCCACGCAGCTGGAGTGAATACGCACGTGCGCAGGCTTGGCCGCCGCAGAACCGCACGGAGCAGCAGTCAGCAATGCGTGCCCAAGCCTGGCCGCCGCAGACCGGGCACACAAGGCCGCATGCAAATGTGCTCGCGCCCAAGCTTGGACGCCGCAGACTCGCAGCAGGAGTCACAACTGCCGCAGGCGGCCGCCGCAGGCCGGGCACACGCACGCAGCCGCACACACCGGATACAGACCCGAGAGCGCGCCCCGCGCAGCTGGTGCTCACGCGCGCAGGCTTGGCGGTCGCGGAACCGCACGCAGCAGTCAGCAGTGCGTGGCCCCAGGCTTGGCCGCCACAGACCGGGCAACACAGACACAGCACTCAGACCGCGGCACCGCGCGCAGCTGGAGTGAACGCGCACGGGCCAATGGCCCCACGCTTGGCCGCCGCAGACGGGGCGCATGCCGCACCACACGCAGCGCGACTTCCGACGCGACGAGTTCATCCGCGACGAGCTCATCCGCACGAGTTCTTCCGGACGAGTTCATCCGAGGACGACTTCGTCCGCGACGAGTTCATCCGGACGAGCTCATCCGGACGAGCTCTTCCGGAAGAGTTCATCCGGTGGCGAGTTCATCCGCGACGAGTTCATCCGGACGAGTTCATCCGGACGAGTTCATCCGGAAAAGGAAGGGGTGGAGGAGGAGGAGGGGGAGGAGGAGGAGGACGAGGAGGAGGAGGAGGAGCAGGAGGAGGAGGAGGACGACGAGGAGGAGGAGGGGGAGGAGGGGGAGGAGGAGGAGGAGGAGGAGCAGGAGAAGGAGGAGGATGGAGGAGCAGGAGGAGGAGGAGGAGGGGAGGGTACCGCATTCGGGTCGCTTCGACTTGTACAGTCGAGCATCTGATTTAAGAGACCTCCTCCCGAAAAGTTTGGCCCGCGTTTCTTGACCAACTTATTTGAACGCTGGCCCAGTTTGTTTAGCGCGTTCGACGGTGGAGGCTGGATGCACGGAGGCTGGATGGGGCCGAGGCTAGAGAGAGGCGGAAGGGGCGACGGAAGGACGGGTCTGCAAACGTTGGCCCAAGTTTTCGTTAAGAAATTCCCGGGAAGCGGGCCCGCGTTTCTGAATTGACAGTTTCTTAATCGTATGCGTGGCTGTAAGTCGGAGACCTTCAATGGATGCGTGCCACCTGGTCCCCGAGGGCAAGGGGACTGCCGGGGGTGGCCTCGGGCACCGTGTCTACACGGGCCAGGTAACCCGCCTGACCGTCGTGGGTGTTCTGGGGCCCCGACCTCAGGGGGAGGAGGAGGAGGAGGAGGAGGAGGAGGAGGAGGAGGAGGAGGAGGAGGAGGAGGAGGAGGAGGAGGAGGAGGAGGAGGGGGAGGAGGAGGAGGAGGAGGAGGAGGAGGAGGTGAAGGAGGAGGATGAGGCGACCTCGGAGACGCGGGGGCTCGGGTCGGGGCGAGGTGCCTCGGACGTGCAGCGCCCAAGAACGCGCGGCGAGGGTCTGCGCAGTGAGGGCTCTGTCGAGGCGGCTGCAGGGGTAGCTTCGCTTTTCTCGATCATCCTCGTTCCTTTTTTCGGGGGTGGATAGAACTCCCACCCTGCCACGTCGATTAGCGAATTGAATTTTCCCGGTTCTTGGGAGGGCGTCGCGGCCGCGGTTTTGCGGGTCCGCGTTCGTTGGGTTTGGTCCCGGGTCGTTTTCACTAAGGGGAGGTTTACTAAAGGGAGGTCTATCCACCCCCAATTTGTGTTCTCGGCCCCCTGCCTCCAAAGGCGTTAAGTCGTGTGGAAAAGCCCCACAAGCGGCAACGAACGAGGTGTCCGTTCCGGCCGGGCCAGCCCGTCTCGTGTTGCGCGGCAGCACGAGCCTGGCGTGGAGCTGGGGCGACACAGCGACTCCGCACACAACCCGCCAGGCCTGGAACGCCCCCAATCCCTGCTCCTCCTCCTCCTCCTCCTCCTCCTCCTCCTCCTCCTCCTCCTCCTCCTCCTCCTCCTCTCTCCCTTCCTCTCTCCTCCTCCCTCCCCCCTCCCCTCCTCCCCTCTCCTCCCCTCCTCCTCCTCATCCTCCTCATCCTCCTCCCCTCTCCCCTCCCCTCCCTCCTCCGCCTCCTCCTCCCCCTCCTCCTCCTCCTCCTCCTCATCCCCCCCCCCTTCTCCTCCTCCTCCTCCTCCTCCTCCTCCTCCTCCTCCCTCCTCCCTCCTCCCTCGTCGCTCCTCCCCCTGAGCTGCCCAGACCTCCGAGGACGCGACCTGTTCGAGCCGCCAGCTCCTGGAGCCCCCGGCTTCTTTTCGCGGGCCAGCTTCTCATCTTGATCCGTGTGTTGGCGGCCCCCCAGAGGCAAACAAATCCGAAAAGCGGCATGAAATAATTTGAGTCTCCAGGAGGAGAGGGGGAGGGGGAGGGGGAGGGGAGAAGGGGAGGAGAAGAGGGGGGAGGAGGAGGAGGAGGAGGAGGAGGAGGAGGAGGAGGAGAAGGAGGAGGAGGAGGAGGGAGGAGGAGGAGGGGGAGGAGGAGGAGCGGGAGAAGGGGGAGGAGGAGGAGGAGGAGGAGGAGGAGGAGGAGGAGGAGGAGGAGGCGGAGGCGGAGGCGGAGGAGGAGGAGGAGGAGGAGGAGGAGGAGGAGCAGCAGCAGCAGCAGCAGCAACAGCAGCACGAGGAGCAGGAGGGGGAGGAGCAGAAGCAGGAGCAGGAGCAGGAGCAGGAGGAGGAGGAGGAGGGGGAGGAGGACACTAGTGACCGCTGTTTCTTCTTAAGGGAGGATTGGGTGACGCTACCGGGGAGGAGCATGTGGGCGGGAAGTACTCTTGCAGCCTGTATCAGCAGGCTAGCCTCAGCCTATCTCTCACCTAGGTTCCAACGCAGCCGCTTGCTTAGTCACACGTTTGATAGTTAAGGGTGGGATGTTTACTAACCCCGCCTAATCAGTCGCTACATTCCACAGCGGAGTCTCACTTCTTTCTGAGTTTGCGCGCTCACCAGTCGCCACCGGCGATATCAAAAAGAGGGCTTACGGCTCTCAGCCAGCCCTTGTAGAGCCTGCTCACTCGCAGCAACTGTAATTTTAGTTCGACCACACTAGTGCATCGGTGCCACCTGGATGAACCACATGTTCACCAGCGGCAGCCCAACAGCCGATGCGCTTGGTCTTACTTTAATGCGCAGCCTGCTCACTATAGACCCCACTCCATGTCGACCTCCTCGGCGCACCGGAGTCCCTTGTGGCTTTCGTAGCCCACAAGAGACAGCCCAGTCACCGCTGCGCTTCGCACTTGCCTCCCCCCTCCCCGACATGCCTGCTGCACCTTCTCTTTCACCAGGGCCTGACATTACACGGTTGAGGGTGGGTGGGATGACATTCGAGATGGGTGTGGGAAATACTTTACTCGTCGCACCTGGTCCTCAGACCAACAACTTTAACCCCTTGCCTGTGCCCCAGCTTACTCTCACGCCCCTTTTGTCTTACTGCAGCCTGTATCACCAGGCTCGCATTATATCTTCATTTAACTCTCTACTGCGGTTGCACCGCTGCGAGGACTGAATGGTGGGAGGGTGTTGATTCATGGGTGGGGTGGGTGGAAGGCCTACTTGCTTGCACGCTCCTATTGCCCTCATGCCTCTGTCCAGCCGCCCACCAACCGTGTATCACCTACCTCTCCCACTCCGCGTTCTGTTCGATCACCGTCTCCGATACCAGACAGCTCCAGTCGGTCCAAGGCTGTATTCCAGCCTCTCTTACCGACGCATTTTGACTGTGGGCGGTGGGTAGCATTGTTGGATGGGTTGGGCTGGGAAGTCATACTGCAATTGCACGCCTTTTAACTCGATGGTGTACCACCATTATTGCAAGGGCTGGGAGGCCCCATTTTACTCTCACCTAGGCCATGCGGCCAACCTTTATACAATAGGCGCCAGCCCCCTGCCCACTTGATCGTGGTGGTGGAGAAGGAGGAGATTGACTGGCAGGCGGGAGGGTATCTTCAATCAGGGTTGGGGGCCTGGCTGCCTGCTGGCAGGGGAGGGGTTGTGGCACAAGCCGCAACCCCTCCCCCACGCGACCTGCAGAGCGGAGCGCTTGGCCAACAAAAGGGGGAGGAGGAGGAGGAGGAGGAGGAGGAGGAGGAGGAGGAGGAGGAGGAGGGGGAGGAGGGGGAGGAGGGGGAGGAGGAGGAGGAGAGGAGGAGGAGGAGGAGGAGGAGGACCAGAAGGAGGAGGGGGAGGAGGAGGAGGAGGAGGAGGAGGAGGAGGAGGAGGCGGAGCAGGAGCAGGAGGAGCAGGAGGAGCAGGAGCAGGAACAGGAGGAGGAGGAGGAAGGAGGAGGAGGAGGAGGAGCTGACGTATGTTGTTAAATTTCTTCCTTTACCCGAAAGCATTGATCATGACGAATCTGTTCTTCTCGCTCGTGTATTCCATCTCTCGTTCTGTGGATTGGCGCGCTCATCGTTTTTCACGTGGTCCGCTTGGGGCGGCCCCCGTATTCCCTCGCTTCTGGCAATGTCGCTAGCGGCGCGGTCGCGAGCAGCTTGGGACACCTTCGACTGACAGCCCAGTTTCAACCGTCTCAAGGCAGCGGCTGAGGAGTTTCGCGGTCTGGGCTACGCTGCGTCAGGTCTCGGTTCGCCCGAGCACTGGCGTTCTCCAGTCTTATGCCAGCATATGAGTGACGCGAGAGACGGACACCCCGATCATCCCCTCCACCATCTCCGGCTCCAACATGACTGATGCATCACCTGCCGAGCATACACGATCGAAAATTCAGAACCTAACGTTTTCTGGCCAGGGCATTTTC
Organism: Prorocentrum cordatum; assembly: GCA_963575745.1. Taxonomy (NCBI): domain Eukaryota; class Dinophyceae; order Prorocentrales; family Prorocentraceae; genus Prorocentrum; species Prorocentrum cordatum. The sequence goes on from CAUYUJ010015847.1 coordinate 130,583, forward strand.
CCAAGCTCTCCACCCTGAACCGAATCGTGCCCTCCTGGACTCCCGCCTGCGTGGTTGGCTCCCTGGGTGCGGTACTCGTCTTGATAGGATCCCTTGGGACTCTGTGCAGCAGGTCGCTGCTGGGTTGTAGCCGTCGTGGGCCTCTGCCTGGTTCAGGACCGTATCTCAGAGTCGGCTCACATCCCCGGCCGAGAACTCGCGCTTCGGCTCCGAAGCTGGGTCGACCGATGCTCCCAAGAGCGCCCGCCCCAAAGGCACGCCTCATGTGTATACCACTGCGGTTTCCTTTTCTTGTGTCCGCAAGTGCCCGATCCATCACCCGCAACCACCAGACGTCGTCATGACAGCGCCGCCGGTCGGATTGGGCTGGTTGGTGGGAGCCGAGGGCATCATCAGGAGGGGGCCGCCATGAGGGCTCCCATCAGAGTGACGGCTGAAGCTTTGGAACCCCCACATCATCATCATCATCATCACCGTCATCATCATCAACATCATCATCACCACCATCATCATCATCGGCAGCATCATCAGCATCAGCATCATCCTCCTCCCCTTCCTGCTCCTGCTCCTATTAGGACACTGCAATTCCCCACCAAACCAAGCGACCCCTAGCAACTCCTTGAAAAACTTGCCTGGGGTCCGTTTCAAAAACATAATCCGTGACGTTGAATTCAATGTTTTTTGTACGCAAGGGCATGAACGCCAGGGGCTCAGCTGTCTCCACGCCGTGGGCTAGTGGGTCGGACCCTTTTTCCAGCGGGTCGCAACGACGACGAGGCCTCCCGCACACCGAAACTTTGCGAGCCCGGCTTGGGGAATTCGAGCAGCCCCCCCCCCCCCGTCGAACCTCTTCCCTCCTCGTTCCCTGCCCCCATGACCCCCGCCCACCATTCCCCCGTCGCTCCCACATGGCGGAATGGGGGGGAGGGGGAGGAGGAGGAGGTTGAGGAGGAAGAGGAGCAGGAAGGGGAGGAGGAGGAGGAGGAGGAGGAGGAGGAGGAGGAGGAGGAGGAGGAGGAGGAGCGGGAGGGAGGGAGGAGGAGGAGGAGGAGGAGGAGGAGGAGGACGCAGGATGAGGAGGAGGACGAGGACAAGGAGGAGGAGGAGGAGGAGGAGGAGGAGGAGGAGGAGGGGAGGAGGGGAGGAGCAGGAGGAGGAGGAGGAGGAGCAGCAGCAAGCAGGAGGAGAAGGGGACGAGGAGGAGGAGAAGGAGAAGGTGGAGGTGGAAGTGGAGGGAGGAGGAGGAGCAGCAGCAGCAGGAGGAGGAGGAGGAGGGGGAGGAGGAGGAGGATGATATGGAGGGACAGGAGGACGAGGAGGAGGAGGAGGAGGAGGAGGAGGAGGAGGAGGAGGATGAGGATGAGGATGAGGAGGAGGAGGAGGAGGAGGAGGAGGAGAGGGAGCAGGAGGAGGCGGAGGAGGAGGAGCAGGAGGAGGAGGGGATAATGAAGAGGAGGAGGACGAGGAGGAGGAGGAGGAGGGA
>CAUYUJ010015847.1:137065-242065 GCA_963575745.1 Prorocentrum cordatum
TCCGTCGCACCCACACACCCAAACGCACAGCAGCGTCGTCCAACGGGATGCACTACCCGACTCGATGTGAGCCACGCATCTGTCCATGTCCTCAGCGCAGCCCATGCCCACGAGAACGGACAAGAGGTGAGGACCGCCTGGACTGCGTCCCACTGGATGGTAACAAGTGCATCCGCATGCCGTGGTAGGAGCTTGCCGAGACGCTTCCTCAGCAGCGACACAGGAGGAGCCTCCACTTCATCAGCTTCACGAAGAGCACGATGAACAGCACGCTGTGGTCGTGGCCGCTTGCCCATTTGTGGGATCAGAGCATCATGTGCCACTGGAAGCGCACACGCCACCATCCGACATTCACGGGGTCCGAGAGCCACTCCACTCGCGGCATCAGCCAGGGTCTCCACGAAGGCGGGAGCTTTCCAGAAACCAGGATAAAGCCGACCCGAGCCGAGCATATCTAATGAGTGCCACATCGGGTGAGCCTCCACATGCGCCCGCAATCGGGATATAATCTCTGCATGTTGTGGAAAGGTCAACAATGCTGATCGGACCAGAGATGCAGTATTGAGATGTCCCCACCTGAGCGCGCGAGGGCAACCCCACTTCTCCAGTTGAGTCCAGCTATTGAGTGTGAACGCGCCCAAGGGAACACGGAAGACCTGTGCCAAGACGGAGAGCTCGAGCCGTAGCAGCGATGGTGGAAGCCAACAGAACTGCGATATGTACGACAAAGTGGACACTGCACGTTGATTATACAAAATCGCCGAGATACTAGCCGGGGTAACTCCATGAGCTATGGCAAGGGCACGGAGACGAAGTTTGGCTATGGGGTCAATCCAGCATCTTCTCGAATCCGCAGCGGGGCCCAGCCAGAGGCCGAGGTGCAGGAGCTCAGGGACGACCTCGAACGAGGCCCACCGAGGGACGACATGAGCAATCGCATCTTTGACACGGCCCTGGAGAGATTCATCAAACCGACCAGACAAGGGAACCACTTTGCATTTAGCGACTTTCAGCTGGAGATTTGCTAGTGTCTCGGCCAGTGACATAACCCGATACACGTGAGCAAGATGTCGAGTAGCCGAGAGGACCCCACCTATATCGTCGGCACACGCCCTTATAAGTCCCCTCATGCCCCTGTCAATACATGTAGCCAGGTCCCACAAAAGGCTGCCGTCCCGAGAGCATAAAGTGAGCCCGATAAAGCGTCACCCTGCACGATACCACTCCGAATCCAGAACAACCTCACGAACTCCCCCTTCAACGGCGCCACCCCCTCAATGGCTTCATGCAAGCGCGCAACAAAGGTGAGGGGAACATCGGGGAGGCCGAGGCAGGAGGGCACGAACATCAGGAAGTCCTGGTTGAGAGAGGGGAACGCCTGGCCGAAATCCAGGGAAAACAAAACTGGGTAATCCAGGGGATCCGACGGAGCAACCGATTGACAACGAGCATGTACATCGAGCTCCAACACATTGACCCCGAAGTTACGCCCAGGAATAAACCCACGCTGGCAGCTCGGCACCGCCACCTCGAGTATGGGACGCACTGCATAGTTCATTACCGATGACATAATTTTAACATCCGTGTTCCGTAGGCCAAGCACCCGCACCTTCTCGGGGCTTCGTGTGCACGACCCATCACGCAGCTTGGCATCGGCGATCTCTTTGGGTAGGAAGGCCTGAATCGTAGCATTAGCACTGTCGAATAGCGCCTGCCCATCGCATTGCCATTCGAGTGCATTCCACAAGATTTTGGCACCCATCGGTACCGCAGACCAAGCAGCATACGGCGCCCCATCAATCCCAGGAGCAGAATCTTGCACCGATTGCAGGACACGTCGTAACAGACGAGGGGTAGGCGGAGGAAGATGAACATCACCCACTGGCGGGAGCCACTGTCGAATATAAGTACACGCCGTATTTTGATCCCAAGACTTCTTAGCAAATACAGGGCCCCAGTATTGACCTAGAACCTTCAGTTTCTCCTGGGGATCCGAGACGACATGATCAGAGGACCCGCGCACGCATGTCAGAGCAAGTGGACGACCAATAGGAGACCACAACCGAGCTTTTCTCTCCAAAGCCCTGAGCTGCATTCGAACCGATCGCGAGGAGGCCCCAGAGGACGAAGCCGAGGCAGACGAGGATAACGCAGAGCGCTCGAGGTCAGCAGCATCCCGCTGTACCTGCGCACACCACTGTTGAAACGACGGTGGATGCAGAAGTGCCACAGCATGCCCATCCACCCGCATATGTGCAGATGCCAAGCTATGCGACGCTAAGATGCGAGAAGCCAGCTGCCAGTCCTGACGCCAGATCACACGCGCAATCATCCTGGAGAGCAAGAGGAGGGTCTTGGGGTGCTCAGGGAGAGTCTTGAACATCTGGTCTCTGGTTTCACTCCCAGCGATCTTCACGAGGCTCTTAAAGTGCCCCAGCTGGAACGGGGGGCGACAAGAGATCCCTCTTAGAGTCCGAGACGAGCCCCTCCAACCTCTTCTGGAACCACGGGTCCTGACACACATGTTTGGGCGCGCATCTAGTCTCTGGCAATCGTGCACTGCGAGCAGTCATAGCAACGATAATAGCAGCATGATCCGAAATCCCTTTATCAGACACACAAGCAGGCGCGTCCAACGTCGTCGCCATCACAAACAGCTGGCAGGCCTGCCAGCTGGCGAGGGAGCAGAAGATGCGGTCAATCGCCGCCTCCGTGCCCGCATGACGATCGAAGTGCGTCGGGTGCGAGTGCTCGAACTCAAGCATGCCCCCCAAGGCTTGCTTCCATATCGCAGCACGTCCATGATGGCGCCGCTCTGACTGCTTCACCGCGGCCACAGGTGAATCCAAGATGAGCGCCTCCTCTGCTGCAAAGTTGAAGTCGCCCAGCACCATCACCAATACTTTGTCAGGGAACTCCTCCGCATAAGATAGATCGCATCGAATTCGACGAACGACGCCACGAACAGTACCCTCATCAAGCTCATGGTTGTGTACATTGTAAATGATGAGCTCAGCTTCCGGTGCACGGATAGCCACTCGAATAACCCTGCCTGCCACTACAGGCTGCGACTCGACATGAGTCTCCCCGTTTGCTGACGACAGCAAAGGTGGAATCAAAACTGCCACTCCTCCGCGGATCAGCGAGTCCCCGAAAGATGACTCAACGTGCAGGGGGGGGTCGATGGCGCGTAGATATGATTGAAGTTGGAGCTCGTCTTGGCGAACCTCTGGGAGGGCCACCACGGTCTCTTGCAAACGTAAACGAGAAAGGTAGTGCTTCTTCAGACTGGATTCCAGCCCACCCGCTTGAAGTAGCGAGCGACAGTTCCATGATGCGAACCGAAGAGGACGAGAGGGTACCCCAATGCGAGGAGCACAATGATGAAATAGATGGCATACGTTAAAGACACCACTGCTCCTCAGCTGCAGGCTCGACCAAACATTTAGTACACGCTCGCAGTCGCTCGATGTCCATGCTGTTCTTCGCGATACGGTTGGGCTCCCAATGGATCTTAGACTCTTCCTGTCCCGCACCGACCTCCACTTTGAGAATTTTGTCCCAGCCCACCAACAAACATCCTCTCTCACGGTCCGTGAACAGTTTAGCCTGAGGGTATACATTCGCGATCTCCGACCTGCACCGCCGAAGTAGAATCTCTGTCTTAACTTGCTTCGGACTCTTGTCAGGCCCCAGAAAGAGCCTGCAGTCCGTCGAACCTGTGACTCCGACCGGGAACTCCCGCCATTGTTTGTCCACTTTGAGATTCTGCAGCACCGTGTTTGCTTTGCGTGTCGCAGGGGCCACTGCACCCTTGAAGGCAACCACGAAGCGCTTGGATGGTTCGGCCCCAGCATCTTTGATCTCATACTCGAGGGTTTCACGTACATGAGCGACAGTGGTGTGCTTCTGCGACATTGCCACAATGATCGTGCCCTCAGGGTCGCGGTCGAAGCCCGCTGGAACACGAGGGGATGGCTGTGGTCGCTCATTTGCCAGTGCCAGAGCTCGCTGCATATCATCCAGGCGTCGGTTGAGAGCGCCAATAGCTGTGTCGTGCTCATTGATGCGGCGCCCCGGATCTCCGATGAGAGCCCGCTGTTCATCCAGCTGTGCTTGAAGTCGGCGCGATACATCATCCACTTGCGGCCTGACGACTGACATAATCTTCTCATCCATGGTAGCTTGGTTGTCCTGAACCCTCTGACGAACTGCTTCGAGGAGCTCGAGTGCAGTCTGGTTGCCAGCGGCGACGGATTCTTTGACTGACTGGCCAGGAGGAGGACGAGGAGGAGGAGCATGAGGATGAGGATGAGGATGGAGAAGAGGATGATGATGATGACGAGGAGGAGGAGGAGGAGGAGGAGGAGGAGGAGGAGGAGGAGGAGGAGTCGATGCTGGGGGACGCACGTCCGTCAAACCTCCATGGCGGGGTCGGGGGTGCGCTCTCAACCACTTCCGCCACCTCCGACCCGCCTTCCACGCCCGAGCCACGCCCGTCCTCGCTCCCGCTCGTTCCCTCCAGGCGGCGGGGAGCGGCAGGGGGGGGAGGAGGAGGAGGAGGAGGAGTTGGAAGGACTGCAATAGGAAACGGTATGATTATTTGGATCAAGACGAGGGGAGCGATGATGGATGAGGAGAGGGGTGGGCGCTTCGAAGAACCACGATGAGTTTGTTCGTGATGGTGGTGTTGATTCTGACGAAGAGGAGGGCGACGATACATGATGGCGATGATGATCATGATGCTGGCAGTGATAGTGATGGCGTTGAAGACTGTGGGGGTGACAGCCAAAGCGATGATGAAGATGTTGGTGATGATGATGATGAGGAGGAGGATGATGTTGACGATTAGGATGATGATGATGACGATGATGATCAGGACCGGGATGGTGATGGCGGTGATGGCGACGAGGATGATGATGAATTGTTGACGCTCCGCGCATCCCCACCAGGCCCTCCAGAAACGATGCCCAGGCGAGTTGCCTTGCTCAGGAGAGCGGGGGAGCATGCAATGAACCAAGAGCTGGGGAAGCCGTCAAACCGAAGTTTAGGGTCATCCTGCGCAGACCTTGGAACGAACCGCATGCACCTTCGTGGTCCGGTCGAATGAGGAAGGCAGGGGAAGAACGACGAGGGGAATGAGGGAGAGGAGGGATGGGGGGAGGGATGGGAGGAGGAGGAGGAGGAAGAGGAGGAGGAGGAGGAGGAGGAGGGGGAGGAGGGGGACGAGGGGGAGGAGGAGGAGGAGGAGGAGGAGGAGGAGGAGGAGGGGGAGGAGGACGAGGACGAGGACGAGGAGAGGAGGACGAGGAGGACGAGGACGAGGAGGTCGAGGAGGTCGAGGAGGACGAGGAGGACGAGGAGGGCGAGGAGGAGGAGGACGAGGAGGAGGACGAGGAGGACGAGGAGGACGAGGAGGACGAGGAGGGACGAGGAGGACGAGGACGAGGACGAGGAGGACGAGGAGGACGAGACGAGGAGGACGAGGAGGACGAGGAGGACGAGGAGGACGAGAGGAGGGAGGACGAGGAGGACGAGGAGGAGGAGGAAGAGGAGGAGGAGGAGGAGGAGGACGACGACGACGAGGAGGAGGGCGAGGAGGAGGACGAGGAGGAGGACGAGGAGGAGGAGGAGGAGGAGGAGGAGGAGGAGGAGGAGCGGGAGGAGGAGGAGGAGGAGGAGGAGGAGGAGGAGGATGTGCGTCTGTGGAGCGATGGCGACCCGCTCTCGAACCTGCTTGCCGGGAGCACCTACAAAGGCGCCATCAATGTCACTGCGACCGCGCGTGGGCAAACATTGACCTAGATGCTCAAGCAAAGCAGGCTGCGTAACAGGGGCGTGAAGAACGCGAAAATGTACCACTGGAATTCCTTGGAAGATGCTGCAGGAGACCTGATGGGAACTCAAAGGTGCCAATCTGGGGGGCATCGGGCAAACCAGAAAGGGGTTCATGAGGGTATCGAACAGGTGGAGGAAGAGGAGGAGGAGGAAAACCCCAAGTCTATCCACCTGCAGGTGGTCAAAAACTCCTGAAAAACTTCGGGCCCTCACGCTGCAGAACCGGTACCAACACTCATAGCACTTGCTGGAGCTAGTCGCCTGGAGTACCCACGAGACTGCACGTGGTGACGACCCAATGGCCCTCGAGCGGTTCTACGTGAAGCCAAACAAGAGGTTGAAGGTGTTGCACGACCAGCTCCATAATTGTGTTGCTGACCCCATTGAAATCCGCCGACCCTGTCGGCGTGTGTGAGGGGCTACTCCGTTTGAATCGTCATCTCCGTCGATTCCTCGTCGACTCCGTCGTCGTCTCTGTCGTCGTCATCTCCGCCGTCTCCTCCTTGGCTCCGTCGTCGTCTCCGTCGTCTCCTCGACGTCGTGAAGCGCGCCAGCCAAAACGAAATTGAGCAACGTCGTAGTTGAGTCGAAGGGAAGCCCCTCCCCTTCGATCCCTTCCCCGCCGGGGGGGGGGGTCCCGGGGGGGGTCGCCGCCCAGATGCGAATCCTCCCCGGGGGGTCCCGGAGCAGAAAAAAAACCACAAGACGGGCCAAGATCGCCCCAATACACCCCCAAGACGGTACAAGATGGCCTCGAATCGACGAACGATCGCCCCAAGACGCCCAAGACGGCCCAAAGACGGCCCAAGGCCCCCAAGACGCTCCAAGAGAGCCCCAAGAGCACTCCCAAGAGGGCCCCAGGAGGCAAAAAAAACAGATGTCCCTAAAGTGTTTGAAAATGTTTGGCATTCTCGCCTTTTCGATTTTCCGACGCTCCAAGACGGCCCCAGAAGCCTCGAAGACCGCGCCAAGACGGCCAAGAGGCCCCCAAGAGGCCCCCAAGACGGCCCAAGAAGGCCCCAAGACGGCCCACGAGGCGCCCAAGACGGCCCACGAGGGCCCCGAGACGTCCCCAACAGGGGCGCACGAGGGCGACCACGAACCACACATTCGAGCCATCCGCCTCAAGAGGGCCACAGGAAGCCCGAAGAGGCCCCCAAGAGGCCCCAAGAGGCGCCCAAGAGGCGCCCAAGAGGCCCCCAAGAGGCTCAAAAGAGGCCCTGAGAGGCCCCAAGACAGCCCCCCTGAGGCCTCAAAACTGCCTCCGAAAGACCCCCGAGATGCCACCCACGAGATCCCAACCAACATCCGAAAGCCCTCTGTCGCCGTCGTTGTCGTCGTCGTCGTCGCCGCCGTCGTCGTCGTCGTCGTCGTCGTGTTCGTCGTCGTCGTCGTCGTCACCGTCGTCGTCGTCGTCGTCGTCGTCGTCGTCGTCGTCGTCATCGTCGTCGTCGTCGTCGTCGTCGTCTGGATCGTCGTCCTCGCCGTCGTCGTCGTCGTCGTCGTCGTCGTCGTCGCCGCCGCATCCTCCGTCGTCGTCGTCGTCGTCGTCGATGTCGCCGACGAGGTCGACTTCTTCAGGGTCGGCGGCACCGGCCGTAAGGCCTTCGCAATAAGATCCACACCCATGAGCGACTGTAGCCAAACGATCTCTGACCGCCGGGATACGTTTAAAGACCACCAGGCTGCGAATAGATCAGGATTGCCACATTCGCTGTGAGCTCCAAGAAGGAAGCCTGCAAGGAAGGTGAACAGCAACACGATCAGCTTGAAAACGGGTGTGGACCCGATTCGCTTAGTAGCTTGCACCAACTTTGCAACCTGGATGGCACGCTTGTGGAGGTAGCGGTCGGGCACTGCATCCGGACTGTGGCGCTCGATGAAGGCGCTCATATTCTGCCCCGTAACCTTCCCGTTGTCCGTGAGCGTCCGGACCACGCCGTTGAAAGTCTTGTCGTTGAACGTGATCTTGTGGTCCAGAGAGGAGAGGCTTCGAGCCACCTGATGGTGCCGTCGCTGATGCGGTTACTCGGCGGGCTCGTGGATCTTGGAGTGCGCACCGATGGCGACGGTGCTGTGCGCGCACCGCTGGACGGGCGCCCGTCTGCAGGCGGGTTGACTTGGACCGCAATGTCTGCCATGCGCAATGCCATTGATTCCGGGGTGAAGGTAGCACTGAACGTTTCGGCGAGGGCTTTACCAATCACCTGTCCTTGCTGTCGTAGACGTGCTTCGTCGCGTTCTGCATCTTTGGCCCGGCGGTACTCGACGTAACCTGGTGAGACAGACCTGTCGCGAGGCCTGCGACCATCTTCGAAATCCTCTGCGCGCATGCGGTAGTAGTCCGAGTCATTCCTGAACCTTCGGCCATCGTCTCGGCGGTCATCTCTGCCCCTGTCCCAATTGCGCCGGCCATCGCGCCCGCGATCATCACGTCCACCACTATCGCGCCCACGGTCTCCACCATCGTAAGGCCGGCGATCGTCGCGGTAGCGGCCATAACCTTTACCATCACCTTTCCACACGGCGGCTGGCCCAGGCGAAGCTTGCGGGCGAGCCGGCGCGGGTGCGGAAGAAAAAGTTGTTCCGAAGCAGCTGCAGCCAATGTGATAATGTTGGTGACAACGCAAAACACGGCGACACAATGATCAGACTTCTACGGCCTCCGAGAACTGCTCTGGCGAAGCGTGGGCTAACTTGTCCAAGAAACACAGAGGGTAACCTTCCATGGCAAGCTCCTGAAACTCTTCCATAAAGACACCACACCAGCAGTTTCCGCCCAGCTCCCATGCTTCGAATACGAGTCAGACGGCCGATCAAGAGCGCGCGGAGAGAGCCAAAAGGAACAGGAAGCGCATCAATATATCTGGGATAACGTTTTTTCACCTGCGCTCCAGAACCCCACAACCAAGGACGATCCACATTTTTCGGTAAGAGTAGCAAGCCCCGCTGCAAGACTAAAAGTTCGATGTCTGCCCAGGTATGCGTTAGACCCGCCGAGACCAATGAAAACTGGATCGGATACCTTTTCTTCGCCCACTTCTCTAGACAACGGTGACATAGTGCACGGGAAAGAAGAAGAGCGTCATCTATATAACGAAGACCTTGAACTAGCATGTCTGGTTGCCAGCTCGAAATTTCATCCCCAAAAGACGATCCCACTAGCGATGACACCGATGACGCCCAGGACCATTTGCGTTCAGGTTCCCCCAGAACCATTGATAAGGCCATGCGGGAAATTAGCCCTCCAATAGCAACGCCCTTCATTCTCCATACCTGGCTTCCCAGCGCAACGAAACATAATTGCAGAGCCGCCCAGACAGCCCTCCGAAGCTCGGCAATAGATAATGAGACGGGTTGGCGGGCGGAAGAAGGAAAACGACTACCAGGCCAAGCGCGCACTGCCCCTGCGGCATCAATCGACACCGAATCAACACCCAACCATGATTCGAACTCGCATGCCCAGTACTCGAACGCCGGCATGACCATGGATGTGATACATGCCTCATAAGCTTGATCTGCGTCACACACCACTATAGAAAGCCATGGTTTGGGATTGCCACAACACGCGCACGCACATGCAGAAGACGAAGAACGGAGAGATCGCACAGAATGCCGAATAGATGATGTGATGTCTGCTGGACGCCGCACCTCAAAATATCCCCCTGTGATCATGAGTAGACCTTGCAATGCTTTTCCGATCGCCCTCCATCTGCGACGCCACGGACCTCTCACGCAGGAAACGATAAGACGGAGGCATGCGCGCCCTGCTTTTTCACAAATGTGCAAACCAGTAGGGCTGAAGCATTTGGCCTTTATGAGCGGGTGCATGTACGGGCCGCTGGTGTAACGCACGCGTTGCATCCCTGCCCGGAACCGGGGAGGGAGGCCAAACATACTGATAGCCAGGGTCAGCACCTTCAGGTCAACCACAGTCATTGAAGTAAGAACCCAATTATCGGAATCTCGGATCAAGAGCTTGATCATCATCACATACAGCGCCAAACGAAGGATAATCCACGTCGTATGGGCGTCTTTGTCCTCGGATACCTGAACCAAGTCTTTCCGGAAACATTTAGCAATATCAGCTTCGCATTGTTGCCGGCGACGGGGTGCAGGTTCGTCAGGGGCCATGCCGCTCCAAAATATCAGCTGTTGTGTGGCACTTTCTGAGATGCGGAAGGGGGCCCGTGCCTGGCCCAGCCATTTGCCCAGTCCTGGAACAACCTCTTCACGTACGTAACGTCTGGTAGGCCATCTTGTGGTAGCCCAGTCGGAGAAGTTCTTTGCAAGCGATGAACATGCCAAAAAATGCTGACAATGTCGTCGAAGACAAGTTCTCGACTTCCCTAAACCAGGTGTTACGCATTGCAGAACTGACGTTGCGATATGAGCTCGAACGGTAAACAGGCCGGCGAAGAAGGCGCAGAGAACTTCGTACCCATGATGCAGCTGCCGGGCACCGATTGCGCCACATTCTGCACGCAGTGAGGCAAAATTCTCGAATGGCCTTCTCAGAGAACGCTGTGGAAACCATGATCGGCCAGATATGCAAGGAGGGAGGTGTTGAGAACGTAGTAGTCGATCCACTAAGCGTAGACCCCGACGCTGACGCTGGACACCAGATACCATACTGACCATGCCTGCTAACCAATACGCACGTGCAGCACGGCGTTGGAAAGACCAGGAAGTTGGCCACCAGATGCTGGCACCCATCGAACAGCACCACAACACAAGAATATGCACATGTGCTTTGGCAAATACGTATAAGGGGCCCACGCGACCTGTTTTGCCGCATTCGTGGCGGAGGTGATGTAAATACTGCTGTGGATAAATAGAACGCGTCCAATCTGGGTAGACGCGGTCTTCTCGAGCCAGCATGCGATGCTCGAGCTTTTGTGTCATTTTCCAAACTGAAGAGTAACTCCACACTGAATAAACCATGCGCGTTTGTGAGACAAGCGAATCTGACGAACGCGTGGGAGGAACAGACGGAGTACGTTGGGAAGGATATGGGCGACGCCTTGGCTTTGACGATCGAGTGGGTACTCTGCTTGCCCGTGAGTTCTGAACTCTGGATACGTTACCTGGCGGGTTCTACATGCGTCTGAGGTGCGCTTCCATCGCCAATGCGCGCGATGTAGACGGCGTCCTATACACCGGGCATAAGCACACAGCCGACCGCGACTCTTGGCGAAGCTGTCAAAAACGAAGTCGATGCCCGCGGTTAGTTTTAGGACGAGCCACACCTTCAAGATGTTCGAGAAGACGTTGGCTCAGACCGAAAGGAGACGAACGACGATGCAGCTGCACCTTTCCAATGTAGTACATGCGTTTGGTGAACAACACGTAAACCATTGCACAATCTGTACGCGATGAAGGCTCACATGCGGCATACATAGATTGTAAGGCGCGAAAAGCTGGTGCGGTGCAGTTTTCGAAGAACAGAGGCAACCATGCTGGGTTCATGGTGCGTATACGTGCTGTGGCCCACGGTTCAGTTGGAGCTTCCCGAAGTAATAAGATACCTTGTGCCACTACACATGCAAGCATTAGGCGGCTTGCCCAGAGGCAACGACGATGGGTAGCAACAGACTCAACCAAGAACTCGTACAGAACTTCAATACAGAGTTTCCGAAACTTGGTAGCCGGGGCTGCCCAGTGACAGAGAGCTGTAGACCACAACGCTGCGCGCAACTGCGAGGGTGACTGCGGTGGGGCAACACGACAACGAGCACATACTTCCAGAATGCGTTGCCAGCAAGCCTGCTCAAATTGCGAAACAAGTACCGCTGTGACCTCTATGAGCTCGTCTTCGATAACCGTGAACCGCTCCTCTGCGAAGTTGAACTCAAGCGGTTGGCACGAGAGCATGTCCATCACTCGAAAAGCGCAAACTCCCTGAAGACCAGAAGGAAGACCGGAATGAAACTTGCATGTAAGAATATGTAGAATATGTAGAACAACCTGCGCACGGATCCGCTAATGAGACTGTTCAGCGACGAACTGGTTCTATCCGGCACGTCTGTGCGAACTAACGAGGATGTGTGTCTGTGGAGCGATGGCGATCCGCTCTCGAACCTGCTTGCCGGGAGCACCTACAAAGGCGCCATCGATGTCACTGCGAGCACGCGTGGGCAAACATTGACCTAGATGCTCGAGCAAAGCAGGCTGCGTAACAGGGGCGTGAAGAACGCGAAGATGTACCACTGGAATTTCTTGGAAGATGCTGCAGGAGACCTGATGGGAACTCAAAGGTGCCAATCTGGAGGGCATCGGGCAAACCAGAAAGGGGTTCATGAGGGCATCGAGCAGGTGGAGGAGGAGAAGGAGGAGGAGGAGAAGGAGGAGGAGGAGGAGGAGGAGGAGGAAGGAGGAGGAGGAAGGAGGAGGAGGAGGAGGAGGAGGAGGAGGAGGAGGGGGAGGAGGCGGAGGCGGAGGCGGAGGGGGAGGGGGAGGGGGGGGGGAGGGGGAGAGGGAGGGGGGGGGGCGGGGGACGGAGAGGGGGGGGGGAGGGGGAGGGGGAGGGCGAGTGGGAGGGGGAGGGGATGTGGAGGGGGAGGGGGAGGGGGAGGGGGAGGGGGAGTGGGAGGGGGAGGGGAAAGGGGAGGTGGAGAGAGAGGGAGAGGTGGAGAGAGAGGGGGGAGGGGGAGGGGGAGGGGGAGGGGGAGGGGAGAGGGGAGGAGGAGGAGGAGGAGGGGAGGAGGAGGAGGAGGAGGAGGAGGAGGAGGCGGAGGAGGAGGAGGAGGAGGAGGGAGGAGTGAGGAGGAGGGAGGAGGAGGGAGGAGGAGGAGGAGGAGGAGGAGGAGGAGGAGGAGGAGGAGGAGGAGGAGGAGGAGGAGGAGGAGGAGGAGGAGGATGAGGAGGAGGAGGAGGAGGGAGGGAGGAGGAGGGAGGAGGAGGGAGGAGGAGGGAGGAGGAGGGAGGAGGAGGTAGGTAGGTGCGTTCCCTTTGAGCTGGCGGCGGAGGCGTCGGACGGCGCTTCCTTTTAGCACGGAGCCACGACCCGGAGAGGGTTCGGAAGCGACCTTGCTGCGACGGCTCTGGAAGACAAAGCGCTAGCACTGGAGGGAACGGGGGGAGGGTAGGCGAAAGCTTTAGCTCGGGGGGCCCGGGCGGAATGCCTGGGTCGGCGCTGGACCCCCCCCCCCCCAGCGCTCAAAACGAGCCCGGGGAGCGGCGCCAAGGCGCCGGGGGGGGTGGGGGCACAGCCCCTGCCCAGGGACACCCCCCCCAGCCACCGAAGGACGTCGCAGCTCCAGCCAACACCTCCGCCCTGAGCCTCAGCCAGAGCGAAGCAGCAGAGGCAACTCAGAGACTCCCCGCAACATGGGGGGGGGGGCCAGGCAGGGAGCACCTGCCTGGAGCTCGTCCGATCCCCACTACACTGCCTGGTCGACGCACCCCGCAGGTGCGGGACGGTGACAGGAAGGGGAAGAGGGAGCCACCCCGAGGGTGGGGAAGGGGGCCCAGCCCGACCCGGCCAGCCTGCCAGGGGCCCACAGGGAGAGGAAAACCGCTCCCGCTGCACCCCAGGGCAGGACCAGAGCACTGAGGAGAATCCAGCCGTGGCGACAAAGGGACCCCCGAAAAAGCAGCGGTCAGGGAACCTTCCCCCAGAAGCGCCAGGCAGAGGGGAGGGAGGGCGGCAGGGGGCGAGATCGGAAGGGGAGAGAAAACCACCCCAGAGAGGAGGAGAAAGGGAGAGAGGACGGGGCGAAGAGAGAGGCCCATCCCGGCCCGACCCGTGGGGGCGGATCTCTAGGTTTCGCGCGTGCTGGCTGGAACAATGGTTCGGGTGGCGGTCTCTTGCGCCTGGCCATTCCGCCTGAGAAATCTCGGCCCTGAAATGGCAGCATGGTAGCGGTGCGATAGGAGATGGGGTGGATGCCCTACTCTGTTCATGAGCAGGCTTGCCCCGCCATTTCGCAGACTCGTGGTCCTCCTCTCCTCCCTCCCCCCTTCCTCCTCCACATTCCTCTCCCCCTCCCCCCCCCCCCCGCCTCCAGGAACCAAGCTGGGGCGTGCTAGGGGCGGAGGGGGAATTGGCGACGACGACGATGTCGACGTTCACGGCGGCAGCGATGGCGGTGAGTAGGAGGAGCAGTTGCCATTGCCATTGTTCGTCATCCTCATGTTTCTGTTGTTCTTTATTTTCTTTGCCCTCAACCCCCCTCTACGTGGTGAATGTTTTCATTGCGAAGGCCCGCGCGAGAGCCCCTCGGGCCCTCGGCTGCCGCCGCTGCCCCAGGAGGGGGGGGGGGGGGGCAGGAGGAGGGTGAGAAGGAGGAGGTAGCAGAGCTGAGCAGGATGAATGAAGGCCAAAAGGGCGATGAGGACGGAGAAAGATGAGGATGAATAAAAGGGCGAGTAGGAATAATACTTCGGCGGAGGCACCGCGTGGGGAAACGAAATTGAGCTCCTGGCGAACGCTGCCCCGATTACTTTTTATCCTTGGGCCTTAGGTCCCAACAACATGCGAACGCTGGTTTTTCTGCAAATCGTCAACGTATTAGCTGAGTCAAACTGCAGCGAACCATGAATTATGCACGATGTTGCCGTGAAGACGCAACCGCTGAAAAATCCGCTTCTCCCATGCCCGCCTGTGCGAGTTCTCAGCTACGCTGCGGATGACTTTGTTAAGTGTTTCGTCGTGCCACGTCGAATGATGCAGAGGATTACCGAACAAAATCATGTGTGCCGTGAGGTGTACAAAGAGATGATGTTTTGGCGTGAGCATGCCACCTGCTCTGTCGTATGCTTTCAAATGTCTGACGCACAACGTTAACAACTTCTGATGTGTATGAGGCGGGATCTTTCGACCTGGCGATGTCTTGAGCACGTTCATGTATTCCACCAAATGCTTGCACGCATTGAATATCTCCACACAACTATCGGCCTGGAAAAACTGCTTGCTGCTGATATGGGCGATGAATTTGAGCAAATACCCTGTCTCCGCTCCCTTGGTGTGCATTTCAGGAGCAAACGCACTGCCGAGCATCCCTGGCGTCAGCCTGCCAATCCTACTAGACAGAGGGATGTTCTCCGATTCATAAAACTCCTGCAACTCATGTCTAAGAGCGCGGCAAGCGCGTTCCACCATGACCTCGCCAGGGCCATGGTGGTGCCAGGGATTCGCTGTGATCACCGCCCACAACGCGACCGCCACCGCTCTCGCAGCCGCGCCCAGGTGCAGCGTGTGAAGGGTGTCTATGCAGATAGACGTCTGGGGGCTTATCCCCAGCGACGCGTCGAATATTGGATTCCTCCGCGTCACTGGGTCCAGCAGCGCACCACCCGCATCCGTTCGGCGACGCCAGAACGTGACCCGGAACGGAAGCGCCCGGCGCGTCAGCAAGCCCACGTCAACCAGATCAGAGTTGGGGACGAGACGATCGCCAGCTCTGAGGAGCACCCCTCCCGCGCGCACTTCCCTCTGGAGGACTCGGCCAAAGCGCCTGTCATAGCGCAGCCCTCCATCAGCGAACAATGCCTGCCACTTGTCCTGGGTATCCAAGACAAGGTCGATCTCGCAGGCACTGCGCACATCCTGGTAATCCCACCCGCCCTCTGGGCGTAGGTGGCTTAAAGAGTTTCCTCTTCCTTCTGTCCCTGCGGGGGGGGGGTCACCCCTCCCCCTGCCCCCTCCCCTGGACCTGGACAGGGGTTTCCGCGAGCCGCCCGAGCGTCCAAAACGGCTCCGGCGAGGAAGCCAACATCATTGGTTGTATTAAGGTTTTGGCCCCATGTTGGCCTCCTGGGGGGGACTGCAATTAGCGCCCCCCCTCCCGTGATCGATCTCACCCAAGATGGCCCAAAGATTGCCCCCAAAACTCCCAAGGATGCCCCGAGAGGGCCCCAAGAGGTGGCCAGGAAGCCACAAGAGGCCCCCAGGATGCCACCAAGAGGCCCCCAAAAGACCCTCACGAGTCCCCCAGAGACCCACCAGAGGCACCCAGAATGCTCCAAGAGGCCTCGGCGAGAATGCCAAATCATTGATTGTACGAAGGTTTTCGCAACATGTTGGCCTCTTGGGGGGGACACTGATTAAGAGATGACTCCACAAGCACCTGGGAGAGCCCAAGATGACTTCCAAGAGGGCTCCAGATATCCCAAAATGTCTCATACTGGCTTCCTCTGCGTGCTGCCCACTTCCCTGATCGAGGCGATGCCTCTGGGCATCGTTTCTGGATGGGCTGGTCGGGATTCGCGAAGCGTCAACAATTCACTGGATCACCCCATGGAAGACCAACCAACGATATGTTGTTGTACTCATGCAAGGTGCATTGCACAGATGAGCACATGGGGCATGGATGGTACACAGAATTCCACGATGCGAATCCGAGCGCGGTTACCCACTCAGCCCAGTCCCCTTTCAGTTGAATCACGCATGCCTTGTAGCCGAGATCAGCTGAAAGACTGCCCCAGACCTCGGAAGCCTCCCACTCTTTACCATTGTGTTTTACGGTCGGCCGAACCCCCTCCACCATGGCTTTGATTGACCATCGGAGCATGGTGAATATATGAAATAAAATATCCCACCCCTTGCATCCACAACCACACAGCGACGATTTTCTCACCACACAAATGAGATGTCGCCTGCGTGTGATAAGATTGTACATCACGAAGCATATCAGGGACTCTTGATGGGCAGATGTTTTCTGTCTAGTGTATGACACGCCGTCAACGTAAACCGCGAGAGGGACAGGCAGCTTTTCATTGTTGCGCACAGCTTGTTGAACTAAAGGATGGTCCCGATACACAGGTTCCCATTCGTCATTATCGTACATGGCTTTGGCCTTTTCGCTGATGCTGGGGTCAGCGGCTAGCTCATCGTGAAACGCCTCGTGAGGTAAAACGCAAGGCGTTGCGCGTTGAACACGAGACAAACCTATCAGCAGGAGGGGGGGGGGAGGAGGGGGGCGGCGTGCCAAGGGCGGAGGTGAAGGCAGATAAGGCGGGCACGGTGAGAGCAATGGCGTGGCGCAAGGGGGCATGAGAGACGGCCAAGGAGGGGCAGGGGAAGCATGAGGCGAAGAAGGAATACCTTTCCGAACGTTCTGTGGCGCCCAAAGGTTATGCAACTCCAGGTTCTCGGGCCTTGTCGGGAGCAACGTGTCGAGGTGTTTTGCAAACTTGTCGCTGGAGGACGTCGGGCTGCATGCGAAATCACGTACACCACCAACGGCACCAGCCTTTGATGCGTAATGGGATATCACACAAACAGCTTTTGCGCTCAGGACACATCTGGCATAGAGCTCCAACAGGCATTGAATTAGATTCTCACCAGCTTCTGTTCTCTCATCATCTGAACGAGCGAAATCACCAGGGGGCGATGCGTGTGTGTCTGACGCCTCCTCTTCTTAGCCATGGCGGCTACGGGCGGGAGCTGGGGTCGAACAGAAGTGCGCCGATGGGGGCAAACGGAACATTGCCCCTCGCCAAGCGACGTCGGCCATGCCCCCCGATCCAAGGACCCCCCCCCCTACGTTTGCCTCCAGAGAGCTCGCTTTGCCGAGGCCCGCAGGGTGGTTGGACCGTTCGCATCCCACCTATTCCCATCCACCGCACTCCCCTTTCCCGTACCGAGGCAGTGTCTTGCATTCCCTCCCCAGTCTTTAATAAGCACCTTGGCCTCGGGCCCTGCCCCGTGGACACGTCAGGCCCCCGACAAGAGAACCCCGAGAAGACCCACAGAGCATCTTTAGAGAGCCACTAAAGATGACCCCACATCCTTGGGGGCGCCCAACAACAAAACGGATTAGACGGAGCCCATTGGCGTGCGAGTGTTGTCGCGCGTGCGTGCGTTTGTTTGTTTCGCGTTGGTGGGAGGGGTTCCTCGGGCGCTATCTTGGGCCCCCAAAGTACCCCATACGTATAACACATTTGAAGCAACGGTTAATAGTATATCTGTATCTATATCTATATATATATACATACATACATACATACATACATACACACCGACATACCGCAGGGGCTCAAACTTACATATCGTGGGCTAAGCGTGGAAAAAACGCCGCCTTGCGACGGGCTCCACAGTGGAGGAGGGATGCGGAGGAGGAGGGCGCTCTCGCGGGCAGAGCAGCGCCAATGGCCTTCGCAATGAAGATGTCCAGGCCGTAAGAGAGGCGGCGCAAGCGGGGGGGGGCGACCGCTCGCTCTTAGCTTACCCTCTCCGTCCTCCTCATCCTTCTCCCCCTCCTGATTTTCTTCCCTCCTCCACCTAGTGCCAAGTCGTGTCGGTTCCCTCTACCTCCTCTTCCTCCTCCCTACCAGTCTCCTCCTCCTCCTCTTCGCTTTCCTTGTTCAAGTATATCACGTCCCTCCTCCTCCTCCTCCTCCTCCTCTCGCCGATGTCCCTCGAATGTTCCCCATGCGTTCAAACCCTCATCCCCGTTTTCGGACCGATGATCGCCTCGCGCGTGTCCTGCCCGTCCCAAGTCAGTCGAAGTTGTCTTTTTGATTGAGCTCCTGATCCTCAGTCTCCACGTGATTCCCCCTCCCGCCTCCTCCTCCTGCTCCTCCTCCTCTACCTCCTACTCCTCCTCCTGACGCGCATCGTTGGTTCCAGAATCCATCGGAGCCATTGAAATTGGAACCGCGCTGCGGGATCTACCTCCTCCTCCTCCTCATCATCATCCTCCCCCTCCTCCTCCTCTTCCTCCTCCTCCTCATCCTCATCTCCCTCCTCCTCCTCCTTCTCCTCCACCTTCCTCCTCCTCCTCATCGTCATCTTTGTCCTCGACCTTTCTACTTCTCACTCTGTATTCAATATCCGTCTTGAGTAGGCAGCCTCAGCCCCCTGGACACCTTCATCCTCGTCCCCTTCCTGCCAACCCCGTCCTTCATTACCCCATCCTGCCCCTTATCCCACCCCCACCCTCGGTCTAGTACCCTCCTACTGCCACATTTTTGCTCAATGCGTAGTTTCCCCTAGATTATGAGGGCGATGCGCAGGTCACCCGCCTGCGAACTGGAGCATCTGAGGGCCAGGGGGGGCTCGAGACGGGTGGATCGCTTCAAAGAAGAACGGTTGAACCCTCTTACGCCTATTGTTGGGTGGTTTCGGTGATTTTTGGGCCCCCGAGCCGATGAAATTGCTCTGGGAGTCCCCGGGGCCCAGTGATTTCAAGAGAAAAAAAAAACGGAAATCAGCGGAAAATCAGCGGAAATCAGCGGCACGAAACACTGTAAAAACACAGCTGAAAATGAACAATCAGCGAGAATCAGCGCAAACTCAGCGCAAAATCAGCGCAAAATCAGCGGCCCTTTTTCCGTCCTAGAAACAGCCGGGGTTCCTAAAAACAACCGGGGTTGGCCAAAATCCGGCCTGCAGAACGGGCATTCGTCAGAAAACAAAGTCCGACCCTGAAAAACAACCGGGGCCCGCCGCTGATTAGCCGTTGTCCGTTGAAGAAAAAAAAAAAAAAAAAAAAAAACGAACCCCACCCAACATTTGACGTTCCACCCTGCTACGTTTGCCCCCAGGAGAACCCTCGAGGCAAAGGCAGGGCTCGTCACAGGCGAATGCACAGGCGCACTGGTCGCCAACCCCTGCGGCGACTGCGTTCGACACTTAGTCGAACGCCCGAGAAAAGTAAGACGCGCAGATCACGCGTGCACGATATATTATGATGCGCGCTGCACAAGCTGGCTCTGACAGACCGCATGCACGAGAACTTACAGTGTAAGAGCCTCACCCAATTGCATATCAGCTGTCACCCATTCCAGCCTGTATCTGAATTGAACCTCAGTTAGCGTGTCAATACTCCTTCATCTTCTCATAATGCATCCTCGAGAGTTTGTCCGCCTGTTTCTGCGCCCTGTCGACGAGCTCGCCGAGGTCGCTGGTCAGGGTCGCCAACTGGACATCCATCTGGGCAGGGTCATCGTAGCTCGCCTGAATCTGATCTACATTCTGGCCGATAAGCATGGTCGCGATGGGATTGGAGAACACATACTTGATCATGTCGTCGTTGGCTTTCGTCATCGGCTCCACCAGCACGCTGTCTTTCAGCCACGACCAGTCGGGAGAATTTGCAATCTGGGCTGAGATGCAAGCGATCGAGGAGCTCGCCTGGCCATGCGCCACCTTCAGCTGCTGCGCATCCTTGATCTTGGCCCTCAAGTGCTTAGAGGCTGAAGCGTTGGCCTTAGCCTTAGCGTTGCCCTTGCCCTTGCCCTTCGGCGTCGCAGGTGCTGGCTTCGGCGACAGAGCCTGGCCCCTCACAGACTTCCTCGACCTCTTGTTGGGCGGTTCCCTCGCCTCGTCGCCGACGGCGGCCTCTTCCTGGGCCGCGCGCGCCGCGGCGGCTGCGGGCTCAGCCGCGGGCGCAGCTGGACCTGCGGGCGCAGCTGCGGGCGCAGCTGCGGGTGCATCTGCGGATGGAGCTGCGGGCGCAGGTCCGTTGCCGCTGCGCGAGGCAGCGCTGACCGCCGCGCCGCCGCTTGCAGATGGCGGCGCTGCACCTGCAGCTGCACGAACTGGTTCGAACGTGGTACGCCCTTCGGGCTCAGCGAATTCTGCAAGAAGGCGGCCTCTGTTCTCCTCGCGCTGCGTAGTCTGCCAGCACTGCGTGAATATATCATTGTACTGCTGCTTCACGTACAGGAACTCCATGGCTCTAGTCATGACGTTGAAGCGGTACCACTGGGTGCCCATCATGGCGCACGCGTATGCGTAACGCCAGGCACGCTCAGCCGCCTCTTCGGTGCTTCCCTCCTCGACTTTGGTCCTGTCCAGGGGGTGGTAGACGCCCATGTCTGCAGTCGCGACCTGATGGCGATTGATCATCTCGCGGCTCTCCCTGTACATCTCGAACTTTGCCTTGCACCACTTCTGCCTGACAGCCTGCTTCGCGCGGTTGCCCCTGCACTCGAGCCACGACTTCTTCAGCTCCTTATCCGAGGCCAACTCCCTCTGGAAGCGCCAGCCCAGAGGGCTGCGAGCATTGATCTCGAAATTGGTCATCTCGGCCTCCTCCAGGTGGGGATCCCTGCCTGCGTCGTCTTCGCCATCGAGCTCATGCTTGTCGTAGCGGCCCCTCCCCATCTGCTGGCTCGACAAGCTGCGCAGGAATTCTTCCTGGCCCATGCCCTCTGGGACGCGGGGGGGGCCGTCGGGCGGGCCGTCGACGGGCGGGCCGACGGGCGGGCCGTCGGGCGGGCCGTCGGGCGGGCCGTCGGGCGAGCCGTCTGGCGGGCCGTCGGGCGGGCCGTCGGGCGGGCCGTCGGGCGGGCCGTCGGGCTCCTCGGCTGCCTTGCCTGGCAGCGCCTCGACCCTCTGCCAGAACCCCCTGTCTGCTGCCACGACTTCGCTGTACTGCTGCTCCGACATGCCCTCGCGCGGAAACGTGGGCCTCGACAAGTGCGCGGGCGGCTGCGATGCGGGGGCTTCCGGAACGGGGGCTCTGGCAGCAGCGATGTCACGTGGATTGCCTGGCACCGTGAAGGTCTCCTCACGCTGGCTATCCTCAAGGAACGTACCTTCGGGCCCCTGCTTGTTGAGCTGCCCGCCGCCCTGCCCATCAGCTGGAGCTTCGGGGGGGTCATGGACCTCAATGGGCGCGGGCGGGGCGGCCTCTGAGGGCGTCTGGGGCGCACTCGCTGCCGAAGGCGTCGCAGCTGGAGTTCCTCCTGCATTGGACCCCGATGCCGTCGTGGAGACAGGGGAGGGGGCGCCCGCCGTGACCCTGTCGAGGCTCTCAACCAGGACTGTCATCAGGAAAGGTCGATCCTCGAAAGTGTGATGCGAGGTTCACACAACAGGACGCCGCAGTGCGTCCAGCTAGAACTGAGAAACAACGGCGATGGTACTGTGAACTATGGTTGGCTGCGTGATGCGTGCTGTCACATGTTGCATTATGTGCAATTGCATGTTTTGCCAGTTGTCTTTCAGCTCTGTGCTTTCTGCTTATGCTGCGTGTTTTATATGCTGCCTGCTTCCTGCTTGTTTATGAGGTTGGCCGTGCGATTTCGTATGATGCAACGTGCGTAATTGCATGCGTTCCCAGTTGCTTCTGTTTTGCGCGGCATACGTGTCGACTCTTTCGAACAACTCTCTTTGCCCCTCCTTCTCACCCCAATTATCCTACTCTGGGGGCGGGGCAGAGGAGGGGGGAGGGACGAGGGGGAGGAGGGGGAGGAGGGGGAGGAGGTGGATGAGGAGGAGGAGGAGGAGGAGGAGCAGCAGCAGCAGGATCATGAGCAGGAGCAGGACCAGCAGCAGAGGCAAGAGCAGAGGCAGAAACAAGAGCAGAAGCAGGCGCAGGAGCAAGAGCATGATGAGGCGAGCCTATCTCCCCTCAGGCGATCATGGCCCCGAGTTCTTCCCAACCGATTATTGCCTCGAGCTCCGCCAGCCCTTCGGCTGACATGGGGAGGTCGCGGGGGCGGCGGAGGCGGCCGGGGTGGCGGGTTCCTAAGGTACCGAACCCACTCAATCCACTGCCCGATATTTTCATAGTATTCTGGCACAACGACTTGTTCTTGGGTAAACCACCCACGCGGGCCAAGCGACGGTTGGGGCGGAGGGTGCTCGGAACGGGCAGGTGGATAAGAAGAGATCAAGAGGGAGTGGATAAGGGCAGACGAGAAGGAGGAGGAGGAGGATAAGGAGGAGGGGGGAAGACCTTCTTCTGATATATCAGCAGGGTGGCGTAAGCTATTTGAATGCGCTCAAAAACCAGCCGAAAAGCTCCTGCCCACTACCAGGTTGCTGGCCCTGAAAAAGCCTTAGTGGGCAAGAGCGTGTTTCGCGTTGTTGGGCCGAATCGCTGGATTTCCTTTGGGGTCGGTGTCAACATGCCTGCTTGAATCCCATCAGCCCTCTGGGCGTCGGTGGTTTAAAGCGCTTCCTAGTCCACCCCTCCTTCTTCCCCTTCGGGGAGGGGCTTACCCCTCCCCCCATGCCCCCTCCCCTGGACCTGGACGGGGGGTCCGCGAGTGCCCCCAAAACGACTTCGGCGAGGAAGCCACAATCATTGGTTGCATTATGGTTTGGGCCCCATATTGGCCTCCTGGGGGGGGGGGGGCTGTAATTAATGGCCCCCCCTCCTGATCGATCTCACCCAAGATGGCCCAACGACTGCCCCCAAGGCTCCCAAAGGTGCCCCGAGAGGGCCCCAAGGTGGCCATGAAGCTCCAAGAGGCCTTCAGGACGCCCCCACGAGGCTCCCAAGAGACCCCGAAGAGGCCCCAAGAGACCCCAGAAGCACCCAAGATGCTCCAAGAGGCCTCGGCGAGAATGCCAAATCATTGATTTTATGAAGGTGTTAGCAACATGTTGGCCTCTTGGGGGGGGCTGATTAAGATGACTCCAAGAGCGCCTGGGGGAGCTCAAGATGACCTCCAAGATGGCCCAATATACCCCAAGATGTCTCATAATGGCTTCCTCTGCGTGCTGCCCACTTCCCTGATCGAGGCAATTCCTCTGGGCATTGGTTCTGGATGGGCTGGCGGGGATTCGCGAAGCGTCAACCATATTTTTTCACGAGCTTGATGTCCCATTGGGCGCCGCGGCACTTGCGGCAGCAGGTGGCAATCTCACGGAGGCAGAGTGAAACGTGTGATCTCTCTTTCTCGAAGAGTCGAGCCCCTCTCCCCGACCCCCCATTCGCTTTGGGGGGGGGGCCGCGAGTTGTGTCGATCTGCGTATCGCCAGGTTCTTGGGGTCCTTTGGGGCGTTCCTCGGACCAACCTCCTCACCTACACCCTTTCGGTCTCAACCACACCCATCTTCTGGACCCTTCCCTCCTCCGCTCCTGCACCGCCACCTCCCCCAACTCCCCTCCCCCGTTCCTCTCCCTTGTCTGGCGGGGTTGGGGGTAGAGGCTCAGGCCCTTCGCGCCCATCTTTGCGCCCCAGAGAACATAGAAGCAACGCTCCATGGTCCAATGCCCATGGTATCTCGCATGCCGCACGTGCTGTGGCATTTCGTCCAAGAGGGGGCAGGGTCTCGAGCAATCTTGACGACGCTGACGGTATAGCGATTTTCTCAGATTCATCATTATCGTTATCCGTGTTTTCCTCCGCCGTCTGTTTGTCATCCTGTTTCCAACGATTATCCATTTCCCTACCCTCCTCAGCTGTGTTTCGTCATGCTCGTGTGTCGTCATGCTCGTGTTTCGCTCGGCTGTGGTACGTTTGGCTTCAAGTGTTTGAGGTTCAATCGGCCCCCTGGAAACACACCTGGAGTGTGTTGGACAGCTTCGCTGTCTGCCCGAGCTCGGCAAACTGAAAGAACTGAGCGCGAGAGGAAAACAACATAACACACTTGAGACGGGAGCACTAGCGACGCAGTGCGCACCAGAATGAACGCAAATGTACACACCACAGAAATAGAAAGGCTCAAGAGATCGGTGGGCTCAGCTCCCCCGCCAAGTCATCTGAAAATCCCTCTCGCACATAGACCAACCTCATCGTGGCGACATGCCGTGCACGGTTCACGCATCATCATCGTCAAACGAATTGTTCCAGAAATCAGAGCATTCAACAACTTCGTCCATCATGGTGTTCAGCGAGGTGGTCATACTCTCCCACGGGCCAGTCACTGGAGGCGGGATCTCTCGGATATCATCGGGGCTATCGTCCGCGGAGTCGTCGTCGATGGGTTCGACGACCTCGCTCGTGGGCTCGCCCGTCTCCTCTGGTGGCCCCTCCTTTGCTTCCTGGGGGTTCTCCAGCGGCTGAGGCACCTCCTTGCCCTCATGGGTCTTCTCCTCGGGCTTCTTCTCGACGATCGTCAGGTTCTCCACTCCATTCATGGGTGCGCCCTTCTCATCGGTGGCTGCTTCCTTGTCGGGCTCCTCGTGTTTGGCTTTCTTGCAAGCTCTTTTGGGGGCGGCAGCTGGGCGCTTCCGCACCGCCGTCTCCGCAGGCTGAGTCTCGATGGGCGAAGCTGCGCTGGTCGCAGCCAGTGCCGCCGCCTTCTCGTCCTTCTCCTTGCGTTTCTTCAGCTCCTTGAGCTTCTCCCTCTTCAACTGCTCGGCGTCTTGGGCCGTGAGGCGCCCCTCGCAGTAGCGCTTCGCGATGTCCTTCATGAACTCCACCGCCTCCGCCTCCTCGACGGCGTGCGTGGAGATCTGCGTGACCTGCTTCAAGTTGTGCTTAATCTGAATCAGCTTGATCCCCCTATCCATCACAAACTTGACCTGCACCTGGAGGCCGTCCATGTTGCCCGTCCACCAGATGTTGTCCCCTCGCGGCGTCTTCGAGGGCGCAGGTCCAGCATCCTCGAGAAAGGTCGACGCCAAGCAGTCCAGCACCTCGTACTCCATTCCGTCTGCCCACTTCGCCCAGACGTAGGTCTCGCCTGGCTTGACGGTCATGCTGTCGCAAACCTCAAGCTGAAATCGATCCGCGAATGCATCGCATCTCCATGCACGCTTCATGCTCTCGTCGTATCCGAACGTGAACGCATCCTCGGGCTTGGATCCCTCCTCGGGCTTGGGCTCCTTATCGGGCTTGGTCTCGTCCTTCACGTTGCTCTTCTGCAGCGCTGCCTTCTTCGGCTCTGGGACCTTGCTCTCGTTGGCCATGAGGTTGGTCCACCACGCAGGAGCCCTGTTCGGCGGCTTCTCCTTGCGAGCGAGGCCAGCCGCGTGAAGCAAGAGAGTTCGGAGCCTCAGCGACGCGCCTTTGGCCCAGAACTCAACCTCTCTCAACTTGATGTCGTCCTTCTTGGCCGTGCCGATGTTGGCCATGACCTCCTCCACCACGTGCGGGGCGATCGAGAAGTTCGGCGCCACCTGGGCAAGGATGGGGGCGCGCAGCCGACGACGCGACAGGGCAGATGAGGAGAAGCGAGGGGGCAGGAGCAAGAGATGACAAACGTTAAATCAGCAGGCCACCTGGCGAATCGCTCTCAGCACCTCCCCCAACTTCTCAACCCTGCCGCGGTCCAGCATCTCCGATGCCAGGGCGTGTCCGTGCATGGGCCAGCCTTTGTCATCGACCAGCGGTGTGAGTGCCTCAGTCAGAGCGCCGTTGATCTCCTCACCGTAACGTGTCCTCGGGACTGGCTCTGGTTTGGGCGGGCTCTCGGCTGCGCCACTCTCCATCATTTTGGCCTTCGGGGTCGACCCAGTCATCCTGAGAAACACGGATCTGGTCTGCGCCGAAAGGCTTGAACCAAACCGGCTGCACGGCTTTCTGTCGTTGCGTTTTGTTGTTTTGTTTTCATTCTTTTGCTCGCACCCCCCCTTTTATGTCCATGCACGCACTCCTTCTCACAGCGGCCCAGTGTGCGCGGCACTGAGGCGGCAATTGCACATTGGACGCGCCCTCCATCCGTGGAACTGCAGCAATGTTGTAAGCCAATTACGTGTTGCGCTAAGGCGTGAGCTCCATTTTGAGTCGCCCTTATGTGAATCCGCTAGAACTGGAGATATATAGCACATGTTCGTGGCATTGAGGCGAGAATGCCACATTGAGTAACGCACCCCCTCGACCCACGTGATTGTTATATACAAAAACTGTCGTGCGTGGCGTCGAGGCAGGAATTTAATTTCAGGTCTCATGCCACCTCCGTCCATCACTCCGCGGCAACCAATGTGCGCGGCGCCATGGCGAGTGCTAGATTTAGAGCAACAGACGGCCTGGACCCAAATCCCTCTTCCAATGGCTGGGCGGGGCGGGCGGTGGTGCGGCGGCGCCAGGGGCGCCCCCCCGCGCGCGCCGCCCCCCTCGCCCTCCCCCCCGCCCGAACGAAGATCGAGTCGGAAGGACCAGGCGAACACGGAAAAGAGAAGAAGGAGAGAGGAGAGGAGAGGGGAAGCAAAAAGAGGAGGAGGGGGAGAATAACGACGAGGAGGAGGAGAGCAGCTGAGTTTTTTTTGTGTTGCAACGCACACGAATATGCATCGAGGAAAAGCAGAGCTGCGATCGACAATATCGCATGCCCTGCCTGAGTGCGATAATCGCACAAGGACGTTATTTTTAACGTCTAGAAGTGATCTAACGCAAGACGATAAAATTAACGTATAGACGTTAGGGTTGCTATTTCCAGCGTCTCGGCACCCTCTGGGTAATCGTCCACAGCCGACGCCGATCCGCGGTAACGTCGCCCAGCCCAGCCAGGGCGTGCGCGCACCTAATCGCGAAGAGCCGCTGCCGGGTCGTGGCCGCCCGGCGGCCCATCGTCTGGCGGAGGTAGACCACGTGACAGATGAGATCATCCTCATCCTCGATCCGCCCGTCGCGGGTCTCCGCCTGCAAGTACGGGCTCCGCACCCGCAGGCGCCGCCGCAGGAGCCAGGGGCGCCAGCCCCCGCGGTAAGTCTCGCGGGTCCCCTCCGCCAACTTGGCCAGCGTCGCCTCCGTGGCTTGCCGGTCCAACGCGGCCCCGTGCTTGGGGTCCGCGGGCGGCGCGGGGCGCCCCTTGCAGCTGAGCCGCCGCGCGGCCGGCTTAACCAACCGGGCCGCGGGCGCACTCCGCGAGCGCGGGCCGGCCCCCTTTACCCGGGTGCGCTTCTTCCTCTCGCCTGCCGGGCTGGCGGTGGCCACTGCCTCCTCGCTGTCCAACTCGACTCCGAGGGCCCTGGCGCGCTCCCCAGCCCCCGTTTACCCCGCGCTTGCCGACGGGATCGGCGGCTCGCCCGGCCCCTCCTCCTCGGCGTCCGGCTCGTCCTCCAAGAGGGCCGCCAGCCCCGTCCTCCCCGGGCTTCCGGGGCGCGTGGAGCTCGGCCTCGTAGAGTGGGCCAGGCCGCAGGGGGGCCTGCTGCCAGGCGCGCAACCATACCAGGTCGTCCTTCCCATCCCTGCCCGGGTCTGCGCCGGCTCCGGCGCGCTCGGCTCCGGGACCGGCCGCCTCCGCACGGCGAAGCTCGCGCTCAGCCCACTGCGACGTCCAACGGGCCGCGCGGCGGGGGAGGGCGCGAGCGGCGGCCGCCATCCGGTCTTCCACCAACCGCCCCGAACGCCCCCGCTCGTCCCAGAGTTCGGCTGGCCCGCCCTGCGCGCACCAAGCTTCCTTCGGGTGCAGCGGGCGTGCTCGCCACTTTCCCCCCGCGAGCTCCGCCACCACCGTGTTGGAGTAGCCCTTGACCAGGTCCGCCTTACCTCGCACCGCGTGGCAGGGCCCCCGCGGGTCGAACAGCGCGCTGGCAGCGCGCGCGGTGCCCTCCGGTTGCCACGTCCCGCGCGGCCACGGCAGCATTCGATCGCCTGAAGTGGAGATCCTCGGATCCAGGGTCAAGGCCCCCTGGCCCTCGGCAAAGTACAGGTCCTGCACGCTGGGCTGGCCCGCGCCCCGCCTGAACTGGCACAGCCCCCGCGGTTCCAAGCGGGGCTGACCCAGCTCGGTCGCCTCGCGGGCCGCCCCCACAGCGGCGGCGGGACCCCGCAGCTGGATCTCGCGCGCCCTCGCCGTTACATCCCGAAAGTGGGCGCAGCAAAGGTGCACCGCGGGCCCCAGCGACTGGCACCCGGCGCCGCGTAGCCCAGCGCAAAGGCGGCCCCCCGCGAAGTTGACCGGGGCGTCGACGAGCAGCCCCATCGGGCGGTCCGCAAGGACGGCCCGTACCAGCGCATCGGCCTCTCTGCCCCCCCGGACCTCCGACAACGAGCAACACAGCCACCTCGCCGCCCCCGCGCCCAGCGGCTCGGGCTCAGGGGTCGGGCGCCCCCGGGTCGCGCCCTGGAGGCAGGCCCAGGTGGCCAGAACCCCCTCGCCTCCGAGGTCTCGCCACGCGTCGCCGAAGGGGGGCCAGGCGGTCCCAATCTCCTTCAGGACCTGCCCAGTCACCTTCAGAGGGGCGTGCCGGGGGACCGGGCTGCGGCAAGCCTTCACCTGGGCGGCCGCCGCCCGCCGCGCTCCCGTATCTCCTGGGATCCTGAGCTCGCGCTGCGCTGCTTCCTCCACCATCTCGCCCCAGGGGGCGCGGGGCTGAAGCTCGCGCCACCCCAGCTTGGCCATCCGGCCGCGGACCTCGTCGCCCTCGGCGCGGGTCACGTAGTCCGCCAGCTCGTTGTGGTACGTGCGAAGGTACAGTCCGTCCAGCACACGAAACTTGTAGCGGAGCTCCAGCATCCCCAGGATGCGCAAGAGGCGCCGCGTCACCGCGTTGCGAGCCCGCCTCCGGCCAAGCCAGTGGCCGACATTCTGATTGTCGGTGACATAGGGCAAGAGGCGCTGGCACCAATGCTCCCCTCGCTCGGCCGCGAGGACCACGAGGCAAGGAGCTCGACCACCGCGATGATCTTGCCCTCGCCCTCCCAGGTGATCCCCGGGGCCACGCGCAAGGCGTCCAGGTACGGCCGCGCGTCCGCCATGATATACACCTTGGCCTCCCAGTCCAAAGAGCCCAAGCGATCCGGCGTGGCGCCCCCGCCAAGCCAGCCCAGGCCCTCGCCGGCGCCCGGGGGCGCCAAAGCCTCCCGAACCGCGAAAAAATCCGCGAAGGAGGTCTCGAAGTTGCCCTCCACCGGCATCTCGAAGCAGACCCGCATCCACTCCAAGGTCTGGTCCCAATCATCCCAGGCTGCCTCCACTTCCGCAGCGCTCCCCAGCGGGCGGACGCACACCTCACCCGCGGGCCCCCGCAGCACGCGGTGCACCGAGGGGAGCTCCAGGTTCAGCTGAGGCGCAGCGCCCGCGCAGAACTGGCCCAGCCCGCTCAGCTCCCCGGCAGTCCGCAACCGCGCCGCCCGCTCGCCGTACCTCAGCTCCCGCTCGGCCAACAGATACCTCATCTCCATGGCCTTCGCCTCCGGGAGCGAGACAACCTCGCGGCCGAAGTCAATTTAAATTCTAGCCCCCAGATGATATGGGTGGTGCTCGGCTGGCCCTCGACCTCCCGCTTGGCCTCGTTGACCGCGGCCTCGCCGAACGCTTCTCGGACGGCCGCGTCCAGCGCGTCGCGAGCTAGCCACGGCCTCAAACCCAAGGCAGGCTCCACGATGACCGGATAGTCCATCAGCCACTCGGACCGGAAGTGCACCACATCGTGCCATCGAGGGTCCGCGGGCCGCCCAGCCTCATGGAATTCTCGCGCCGCCAAGGCCACCATCATGTAGTTGCCGGGAGCGCCCGTCCAGCCGAAGACCACGGCCAAGTATATCACCCGTATATCCGCATCCTGGCCCAGGAGGGTGGCCGGAAAGGAGGTGCCGAAATCCCCCGCGTCCACGGGTCGGACGTCCACCCACTTGAAGGCTCATGACACGTCCGGCTTCGCGCACAACAAGGGGATCCCGGGATGCCGCGCCCGATGCCACAGCGCTTGTCGTGCCACCTGTCGGTGCCTCGGCTGAAGCGCGGGCGGGTGGCCCCGCTTGCTCGTCGCCGCATTGGCAGACAGCATCGCGTGGATCAGTCGGCCCTCGGTTGACAGCGTCTGGTCCGGGAGCTGCTTGGGCGCTCGCCCCAGCGGCGCCTCCACCAGCGCGCTCAGGTGTTCCTCGGCCGCCGCCGACGCCAGTAGCACGATGCCGTGCGAGGCGCCCTCCCATATCTGGTCGTAGGCCTCCTGCAGGTGTGGTATCACCCCCGGGCACGGCTTCGCCCTCTCGCGAAAGCGGGGCCCGCTCCTCCGTGAGCTGGCCCCCTGCTCCGCCAGCTCCTTGACATACTCGAAGTGCTCCGGCCCCCGGGCCTCCCTCGCACGCTGGCTGAGTAGCCCGCTCAGGGGGTTCCCCAGCCGGTCGCGCCTGGCCCGACGCAGGAGTCGCGCCGCTTCTTCAAGCGATCCCGCGGCCTCGAGGAGGCGGCCCCCCAGCCCCATCAGCGTACGCATCGCGTCGGCGTTGTACTCGGGGTGACCCGTGCAGAAGTTGATGTAGATCACCGCCAGCTCCGCAGGTGAGCACCCTTCGAGGTCCTCCTCCAGATCCTCCTTCGCCTTACTGCTACCCCCGCACTTTGAACTGCCCCGTCGCGCGCTCTCCAGCCGCTCGATGCCAGAAAAATCAACCTCGCTGAGGGTCCCCACCATCGGCTGGGAGCCCTGCTCGCGACGGGGCGCCCCCTGGCCATTCCAAACCGGGAGGAGCTGCCGGCGAAGCTGCGCGACGGAGCATCCCTGGTAGGCGCCCGTGAGGACAGCCGCCCAGGCGGCGCAGAGGCGGGGGGCCCACTCCTG
This sequence comes from Prorocentrum cordatum, assembly GCA_963575745.1. Lineage (NCBI taxonomy): Eukaryota > Dinophyceae > Prorocentrales > Prorocentraceae > Prorocentrum > Prorocentrum cordatum. Next base: position 167,986 of record CAUYUJ010015847.1, read on the forward strand.
GGCTTCCCGCGTCCGCTTGACGCCCGAGCCGGGCAGCGCGCCCTTCCGCTCCACGTGCTCGTGGTCCCGCGGGCACCGACGAGAGAGGAGCAGCGCGTGCAGGTAGAGCCGAGGGCTCACCAGCCACCAGCTGCCCTTACGGTAGCGGCGGGTGGGGTCGTCCGAGGGCGCATTGCCCCAGGCACACATGTGGATGGGCACGATCATGGCGCCCGTGAGGCGCCGCAGGGCAATCATTTCCGGCTGGTCCCAGATCTTGGGGTAGCGCCCGGAGGGCCATGAGGACTCGATGAGGAACTCGCGCCCCTTGTGGTGCAGGATGGTGCAGACCTCGCACGTGAAGCGCGTGTGGGCGTTCCCGTCGACCTCGAAGGCCTTGGTGCCGTCGCCTTGCGGCTGGGCCCAAGTGCGGGCGCCCTGTGAGTGGCCGCGGTCATGCGTCATGAGGCCGAAGTCCGTGAAGGATCCGCACGGGGCCCCCCAGCACCAGACGTTGGCCGCGTCTGGGCCGGGCGGCGCGTTCGCGTCCTCGCGGATCCTGGCCTGGACCGCTGGTGCCAGGAGGTCGTGCTCATCACGACGTCCAGCCCCGCGAAGCGGGTCCGAATAGAGCTCGACGGGGGGCTGCACCTTCAGGCCCGCGGCCTGCAGGGCCGCCGCCCAGCCGGCTGCCCCCGCATAGAGCTCGCGACCGACCACCCCGTACGCAAACGCGGGGTCGTACTTCAGCGGGCGAGCCGCGGCCTGGAGGAGGGTCGCTTGCACGTCTGCCGGGTGATCGCGGAAAACTCCGGGTGACGGACCGTGCGACCAGCCCGGTTGCCGCCGGACTTGCAGGTCGCGCAGGCCACCGGCGTGCCCAGGACCGCGGGTTCCGCGGCCGGCCCCTCGTCGAGCATTTCCCCCCAGCTCACGGCGAGTAGGTCCTGGGGGAGCCGCCCCGCACGCGCCCGCCTGAAGCCCAGGTCCCGCGCCGCCTCCGCCTTGGGGGGCACGAGAATCCGCATGTGTCCTCCCCAGATCAGGACCGGGCGCACGACCTCATCTGCCCCGGCCCGGGTGCCGACGAGGTGGTCGATGCAGAGCCGGCCGGTCGCGTTGACCCGGTGCACCTGGAGCGTGAGACCCTGGAGCCGCTCCAGCGGGGCCGCCATCAAGCTCCGGTAATCCTTGTCGTGGTGTGCGTGCAGGGCGTCATGCACGTAGGACCGCACGTCGGCCTCCAGCGGTGTGATCCACGGTGGAGGGTCGCCCAGAGCACAAGCGATGTCCCGCGAGCGCTCCCAGAGCTCCCCGCGAAGCTGGGCTCCCAGGGCACGGACAGCCTCCGCCGACGGGAGCCCCTCCGAACCCTCGGGGTCGATCAGAGCGGCGTCGGCCGCGTGGAGCGGCAAGCGTTGCTTCTCCTCCGGACCGCCCCGGTCAATCCCCAGGGCGTCCGCCAGCGCGTCGTCGGGGATTATGCGGTCCGCATAATCGGCGAACCGCCACGCAACCTGCTCGTCGCCGTCCCAGAAGGTGCACGTGCCTTGCCCGATCCCCGAAGCCTAATCCCAGGTGACGGGCCCCGCCTGCGTGCCGCCGTCGGCCGCTCCGCCAGCCACGGTGTTCAGCCCCTCCTGCAGGGCGCCAACCTCAGCGCTAAGGGCACGGTGGCCCCGGTCTGCGGTGTCCTCGAGGGCTTTCTCCACCGTCAAATGCTCGCCCCGCAGACGCGCTCCCAGGACGAGCCCCCGAACGTGGGACTGCAGGTACTCGGAGGCACCGGTGAGGCAGCTGAAGACGTCCTCGCGGTCGAGCTGGGCCATCAGTTCCCTCCGCCTGTCTGGCTCCTCGCCCTTCGGCTGGGAGTCCCAGACGCGCGCGGTGCGAGGGGCGCTGGCCTCCTCGAGCCAGACGGCGTCGGCGCCCTTGAAGGCCTCGCCGAGGCTATGTTCCATCGCCGTGAGCTGCAGCTCGTCATAATCGGGGGGGGGGGGGGGGGGGCGCCGCCACCGCGGCTGCCCCCACCCCCCTCCGCTGGGGAGGGGGGGGGGGGATGAGGGAGGAGGCGCTCACGTAGTCAGTTCCCCTTTGCCTCCCATGGAATATTCTATGTCGCAGCCCATGGATGGCGGAACCCATGGCGCAATCTATGGCGCAATCCATGGATGGCGCGGCCATGGCGCAACCCATGGGCGGGGCGACCCATTGCTCAACCCTTGTTGTTTGTGCAAAGAGGCCCCCAGGCTGGCCTCGGAGGAGGCGGCCTCAGCTACGGAGGAGCGGAAGTAGGAGGGAAGGTGCTGCTGCTGATGGTGTTGCGGCTGATATTGCTGCTGGTGGTTTCGCTGGTGCTACTGGTCCTGCTGGTGCTGGTGTTGTTCCTGGTGCTGCTGGTGCTGGTGCTGCTAGTGGTGCTACTGGTGGCGCTGCTGGTTTTGCTGCTGCTGGTGTTGTCGGTGTTGCTGATGCTGCTGGTGGTTCTGCTGGTGCCGAAGCCTCCCTGCAAAGACCTGCAAATACCCTGCAAAGAGGGGGCCCGTTGTTGGCTATGGGGCCTTGGGCCACATGAGGAGGAGGAGGAGGAGGAGGAGGAGGAGGACAAAGGGAGGAGGAGGAGGAGGGGGAGGAGGCGGCGGAGGAAGAGGAGGAGGAGGAATGCGGCACGAGGAAGGTGAGGAGGAGGAGGAGGAGGAGGAGGAGGAGGAGGCGGGAGGAGGAGGAAGGAAAGGAGGAGGGAAGGAACGGACGATGACAAGGAGGATGAGAAGGGGGGCTTCGGGGAGATGCTGTCGTGAGAAGTTCTTGGGGGACTCTTGAGGCCATCTTAGGGGCTCTATTGGGGGTCCCGTGGTGCCTCCTGCAGGCATGCGACACTCGTGGGAGCCCTTTGGTGCTCGTTTGTGGCCTTCTTGAGGCCCTCTTGGGGCTCTTCGGGGGAGGGGGGGTGGGGGGGGTCTGGGAGGCCTCGCGAGGCCATCTTGGAAGCAACGGCTGAACAAAGATGGCGGCGGCAATTCAGCCCGCCCCCCCTGGAGGCTCGAAACTTGTGTCTGGGGGGGGGGCCCTCTTGGGCAGCTCTTCGAGCACTCGTGGGCGCTCTTGGGGCCGTCCTGTGGGCTTCTTAGACCCCTCTTGGGGCGTTCTTGGCCTTTCTTGGGGCCATCTTCAAACGTCAAGAACCCATCGGAAGCGAAACCGCGAGAAGTCACAGCATATGGATTTTCATCAGGGTTTGGAGCTATGTTGGCCTGTTGGGGGTCCTTGGAGGGATCGGATGGCGCTTGAAATCGCATTGGGGCCGCCTTGGAGCCTCCTCTTGGGAGTATGTCGGAGGTTACCTAGAGCCGTCGTGAAGTATCTTGCGCCGTCTTGGAGGCCACCTTGGGCTCTCTGAGGCCCTCGTTGAGCCATCTTGGGCCAACGGGAACGCTCTGCCACCTCGCGCCCCCGCCCCCTGCTCATTTCCAGGCCAAGGGGAAGGGGGGGGGGGGGGTGATGGGGAAGTGATGCGCTCCCACCCGGGCAGGGGCATACGTTTTTTTTTGCTTGCAAAGAGAAGCCGCAGTTCGCTAGACCACCTACGCTCGAAACCATAAAAAAACGCTGCGATCGCTGGGGTAAGTGCTGCTAGGTGTATGGGTAAGTACCATAACTGACTTAAGTAGCACCCAGTGTTATCATGTTGCTATCATGTTGCTATCCTTTTGTTATCCTGGGATCGGGGCAAAAAGGATAACAACATGATAACGCAATGATAACAAAAGGATAGCAAGGGGCAAATAGGATAACAAAAGGACAACAACAGAATCAGAAGGGGCAGATACGATAACATGTTATCATGTTGTTATCCTTTTGATATCCCTTTGTTATCATTTTGTTATCCTTTTGCCCCGATCCCAGGATAACATAAAATGATAACAAAGGATAACAAAATGATAGCAAAAGGATAACACGGGGTGCTACTTACGTCATGTATGCCACTTCGGCGAGCCAATAACTTAGCGATGCTGATCGCGGACTCCTCGAGGACCCGCGGGAGAAAGAGGGAGGGCGCGCAGGAGCGGAGGAGAGTGGGGAGCGTGAGGAGAAACAGAGGGGACGGAGGAGCGTGGTGATAACGAGGGGAGGGGGAGGACGGCGGGGAGCAATGGGACAAAGAGGGGTCGGATGCGAAGGCGGGGCAACAGTGCGTGCCAGAGGCAGAAGAGGCGGGGGAGGAGGGGCAGCAGCAGGGGGGAAGGGGGAAAAAGTGGCAGGGGCACGGAGGACGCGGTGGATGGGAATCACAAGGCAGCTCGCCATTTGGGCCCCACTGCCAACACGAACGGCGGGCGCAGATCTGGCCTAGCACCGTAGGAATCCCACTAGCCCTCTGGGCGTAGGCTTTCGGCGAACTTTGTATTCGCTCTGTCAAAAAGCATCCTTCCCATGCTCGGGGGAGGGGCTTACCCCTCCACCTACACCATACCCTGTGCCTGAAGGGGGGGGGGGGGGGGGGGGGGGGGGGGGCGAGGTGGCAGAGCGTCCCTTTTCGGCCCAATATGGCTCCCAGAGAACCTCAGAGAGCCCAAGGTGGCGTCCAAGATGGAGCAAGATAGCGGTATGTGGCTGAATATACAATATAGCCTCCGACGCGCATCCGAGAGGCCTCAAGACGGCCCCCCAAGACGGTGTCAAGCGCCCTCCGAGCCCTCCAAGCCCACCCCCCCCCCCCCCAAGACGATAAAATTGTGCACAAACCCGAAAACAAATCATACGGTTTGCCTTCTCACTCGTTCGCTTCCGATGGCCTTTTGGGGCCCCACGATGGCCCAAGAGAGCCCCAAGAGAGGCCCACCCCAAGAGGGCTCCAAGAGCGCCCGAAGAGAGCCCCAAGACGCCATTCTTGAGACTCCCATGGGGGGGGGGGGGGAGCTGAAGAGTCGCCGCCCTCTTTTTTCCAGCCGCGGCTTTCACGATGGCCCCAAGAAGAGGCCCCACCAGACCCCCACCCCCCCAAAAAAGGCCCCAAGATGGCCCCAAGAAGGCTACAAAAAGAGCCCCAAAGGACACCACGAGTGCCCCTAGAGGCCCCGCGGGGACCCCAAGCGAGCCCCTGCGATGGCCTCAAAAACCTCCAAGAACCTGCCGCGACAACATATCCCCAAAGCCCGACTTCTCATCCTCCTTGTCATCGTCCGTTCCTTCGTTCCTCCTTTCCTGCCTCCTCCCTCCTCCTCATCATCTTCCGCGTGCCGCATTCCTCCTCCTCCTCCTCTTCCTCCCCCTTCTCACTTTTTCCTCCTCCTCCTCCTTCTCCTCCTCCTCCTCCTCCTCGTGTGGCCCAGGGCCCCATCGCCAGCAAAGCAGGGGGCCCTCTTGGCAGGGGTCTTTGCATGGGGGGCTTCAGCACCAACAGAACCACCAGCAGCATCAGCAGCACCGACAACACCAGCAGCAGCCGCACCAGCAGCAACACCAGTCGCACCACCAGCAGCACCAGCAGCAGCAGCACCAGGAACAGCACCAGCACCAGCAGCACCAGCAGGACCAGCAACACGACCAGCACCAACAGCAGCAGCAACATCATCAGAAACAGCATGACCATAAGCTACTTATAAGTAACTTTTAAGTAATACTAAGTGTTGGTGCCTAAAAGGTGTTAAGTAACTTACAAGTACTTATATGTATCTTACCCCGCTCGGCGATGGACGGAAAATAATTAGAAGTAGCGCAAGTAGCTTGTTTCCGCAAGAAGAGCATTCAAACACATATACCGTTACTTAGGACCATACCCAACATATACTGTTACTTGACACAGAACAGAAGTAGCCTACACCCAGCTATACCTAGCTCGTAAGTATGCACAAGTTCCAGGGCCCTCTTAGCAGAGGCCCTTAACACAGGACTCCGGGTATTCATCCGGGTCCTTCTCATGAGCCTCCTCCAGCTGCGCTAGCGCGCGGCGCCGCTGCTCACCATGCTCCGCCCCCAGGACGGACTCGAACATCTGGATCTCGCACCGCGCCCGCTTGAACCAAGGCTTCATGTGCCTCGCGCTGGTGGGGCTCGAGCTTATCGTCCTCGGGTAGCCGATAGTTGTCGAAGTCCACGTTCCGCGCCGGCGCGCAATCCGAGACAACCGGATCGCGCGGGCCGGTCCCGAAGGAGAGCGTCGCGAACCCGTGCCCCATCCTGTTCGCGACCAGGGAGGCCACTCGATCTCGCGAAGGGTGCGCTTGGAATACGCGCACATCCTCTTCAACGAATCAAAGAGATCCCGCCGCCTGCCCGCGCACCGCCGTCCTCGTCGCGAACCAGCCGTCCCGGCCCCCTATAGCTGCCGCCCCCGGACTGGAAGGGGTTGCCGGGGACCGCTGGTGCCTGGCCCCTCCCACGTCGCAGGGGGTCGCCGACCAGCCCTCCCTGAAGTCCCCGTCTTGGCGGAACCTCGGGCCTCGCCGCGAACAGGTCATGGCTGGCGCCCCGAAGCCCCGGATTACCGGTCGGGCCTTTTCTTCTCCTGGTCCGCTGCGCCGCGGGGCGGAGGTCGGCCGCGACCCTGTTCCCCGCCCTGGGCCCGGCGACTCCTCGCGGCCTAGCTGAGCCAGGGCCTGCTGGAGCGCGGCCGGGATGGCTTCGCGATGCCTGGCGCCCAACGCCTCGCCGGATGAGCTGACGTGCCGCGCCCAGCGGAACCTCGAGCACGTCAGCCACCGTTCCGAAGGCTCCGGTCCGCACCGCCGTCAAAGGCTGACGTGAAGAGGACCGCGGGGTCCGCCGCGGCGTCGTCCGACTCCCCGTCGGGCGGCGGGAGCGCGGCGGTGGAACGGGCAGCGCCCCGTCGCCGCTGTCGCGGCTGTGGGCCCGGCCGCCACCACGGTGGTGCTGCCCCAGGAGGCCCCCCGCGTTGCGCTGGAGCTCGCGGCGGCGACCCTCGCTCAGGTAAAGCCGCCGCCAATCCCTGGCGGTCTCCACCTCCGCTCCGTCCCATTGGTTCTCCCGCAGGCGGTGCAGCATCTCGGGTGGCAGGTGATACGCCGCCGCCCGAACGCCAACCTCCCGGGCACCCATCGGAACCTCGTAGAGTAGGCGATTCTGCCAGTCCTGGTCGCACCGCCCGTCAGCGCGAGCCGCGGGGTGGCGCACGACGTCCTCGGCTCCGACTTCGACCGTAACATCCTCGAGGCCGGCCCCGAGCCTGAGACGGGCCGCATCTGGCGAGCCGCGGATCTCCATGCCCTCGCACTCGCCCAGCAAGATGTACCACCGCTGCGGTTCGCCCTCATCGCGGGGGGCGTAGTCTGGGCAGACCTTGATCAGGAACAGCCCCCCGACCCACTGGTGACCCGCCAGCTGTGCCAAGGGCCCGCCCCGTCCAGGCTGGCCGCGCGCACTCTCGGTCGAGCGAGCCCGAGCACTCGCGGGCGTTGGCGGGGTGGGCGCCCTCCGCCCTGGCCCCCGAGCCTCCCGGGCCTCCTCGAACGTAACCGGGCCCGCCGCCACGGGATCCGGGTCGCCCGGGAGCCCGCGATCGCCGCTGGCCCTGCGTCGGGAATCCCCGCCGAATCGGCGCCGCAAGCCCCCAAGCAGTCCGTTGGGCACCGTCGCCTCAATCCGCACCGTGTCGCTCCGCGTGTCGCTCTTCAGGTGCGTGCCGCACGTCGGCGCTCCCCCGAACGCGCCCTTGGCCAGCCTCTGGCAGGTGGCCACGCTGCACTTTCGCCCGTTGAGCGTCGCCTGATATTTCTGCGCGCGGTGGGCGCAGAGGCACAGGCGGGCGGTCTCGCCGCGGCGCGGGGTCGGAACATCCGAGACCTCCGCGTCTTCCACCAGGAGGACCGTCGGCTCCTCGAGGGCGCGATCGCTGCACCCCTGGGTCTGGAGAGGCCTCGCACCGCAGGAGGTCTGGACCCCCGCGCGTGCTGCCTGACGCGGTCGGTCCTCCTGGTCGATCTCGCTCTCCGACTCGAAGGCCAACTCGCGCCGCCCGGTGCTGTCGCCGATGAGCCGCTGTTCCGGGCGCCGGCGGCGCAGCCAACACAGGAACGCCCAGACGAAGCCACCCAGGATCCACCGCAGGACGCGAAGCACCTTGCGCAACCCCACGCCCGCGACACGCCACACTGTAGGCTTGCCGTGCTCAGCCAGGTCCACCAGCTGGGTGTGGTCGATGGCCGCGCACTGGTCGACGTGCATGGGATGTGCGGTGGCGCACCCCACGACCCTGCAGAGGTGCACCTGCCCCCGGCTCTCCAGGTTCTGCCTCCACGTCCGGCTGGTGCACCCCGGGACCCGGTCTATCTTGACCTCGAGCCCGTGGCGGTCGAGCCGCGCACGAGACCCGGGCGATCTGCCCATTCTTCCTCAGGAGGAGGTGGTCGTAGGCTCTCCCAGTCCCACGCCCCCGCACCTGCTGAGCGAAGTAGGCGGACTCGGCGTCTCCTCCTGCTCCTGGCCCGCGCCACCGCACTCCCTGAGGGACCGGCGGGGGTGGCAGGAGCTCCGCTGGGCCCCGCGGGCGTCGCCCGCAACAAGCGCCCAGCTGACCCAGTGCCCATCCGAGCGCAGACCGGCCCAGGCGATCGGCGCGAGGAGGATGTTGATGCAGTAGGCAGCAGTCCCCAGCAGAAACGTCACAACACCCATCGACAGGCGCAGCATGGACGCCCCCCACCAGCGGTCCATGAGCCACGCACCGAGCCGATCGATCGCGGCCCCGACGTAGCCTCCCGAAGTCGACACGGAGCCCGCGCGGTCCGGCGTGCTGAAGTAGATGCCAAAGCCCGTCGCCTCGAAAGCCCAGCGCGCGCACGTCCAGCCTGCCCCTGCCCGGCGCGTCGCCGTCGCCGCCCCGGCCGCTGCAGCGGGCGCGGGAAGAGCCCGCGCTGGCCACCGCGACCCTGGAGACCGCCAACCGCCGGCCACGCCAGCCCCCGCCTCAGGAGGCTGGGGCGGCCGGGGTGGGCCCCCGCCAGGCGGGCTGGGCCCTCCCCCCCGAAGGCTGTCCGGACCCGGCCGGCCGGACCTTCCCTGCCTCTCCGGCCGTGCCCCCGGCAGGTGGGGCTCGGACGCCTCCCGCGGTGGGCTTGCCTGGTGGCTTCGCCCCCGGTCCCGCTGTCTTGGGCGCCGGCCCCCTACCCTTCCTCCCAGAGGTCCGAGACTTGCTGCGGTTAGCTCAAGAACGGCTCGAGTCATCTCGAGGCCGGAGAAAGTGGCCGAGTCATCTCGAGGCCGGCAACACTTGAACACTTCAACCGCAACACTTCAAAACTTCAACACTTGAACACTTCAACACATATGCGATGCAATACAATGCTATGCTTTGCGATGCACTGCTATGCAATGTTATGCACATGATATATATATATATATATGTATGCATGTGTATATATATATACATATATATACATACACACATGTACATATATATATATATATATATATATATATACATATATGTATATATACATATGTATATACATATGCATACATATGTATATATACATATGTATGTATATATACATATGTATATACATACATTCATGTATATATACATGTATATGTACACATATGTATATATATATGTATGTATACATATATGTATGTATGCCATGCAATGCAATGCTGTGCTATGCAATGGCAGAGAAAGGGAGGGAGAAAGCCAAACGAACGCTATTTATCCAGCGTGGTTCTGTTCTTGTCGCACCCCAGCGCGGCACATTCTTCAGCTTCATTATGTGCCCTCGCATATGAAGCCGCGGGGGTAGCCGAGGAGAAGGAAGAGGAGGGGGGAGAGGAGGGGGAGGAGGAGGGAGTGGAAAGAGGAGGAGGGGCAGGAGGAGAAGGGGGAGAAGGAGAAGGAGGAGGAAGAGAAGGGAAAGGAGGAGGGGGAGGAGGAGGAGGAGGAGGAGGAGGAGGAGAGCGGCGCAATTTCTCCTGCGCAGACGCATCATGAAGCAGCTTTGCGCACCAGCACCAGCTCCTTGTCAGGCGCTGGCAAGTGAAACCCCGATGGGGCGGAGGGGAAGGGGGGGGAGGAGAAGGGGGGGGGGAAGAGGAGAAGGACGAGGAGGAGGACAAGGAGGAGAAGGAGGAGAAGGGCGAGGAGAAGGAAGAGAAGGAGAAGGAGGAGGAGGAGAAGGAAAAGAACGGAGGAGGGGGACAACAAACTTAAATTAAAACGACGGTTCGCGACTTTAGCGCGATCACCCTCCGACGAATGAGGGATTTTTTTTTTTTTTTTTTTTTTTTTTTTTTTTTTTTTTTTTTTTTTTTTTTTTTTTTTTTTTTTTTTTTTTTTTTTTTTTTTTTTTTTTTTTTTGCCTTGCCGATCCTCCTCGTCGAACTTGAACTTGAATATCGCCGCCCTGGCTGGCATCGCCTCGATATTTCTGGCGCCAGAACTCTTGCGCCGTGAGGGCAAGGCAAAGAAAACACACAGTCCTCATTTTCTTGTTGTCCTTTTCTCTCTCTCTCTCTCTCTCTCTCTCTCTCTCTCCTCTCCTCCTTCTCCTCATCCTTCTCCTCCTCCTCCTCCTCCATCTCCCCCTCCTCCTCCTCTTTCTCCTCCTCCTCCTCCTTCTCCTCCTTCTCCTCCTCCCCCCCCCCTCCCCTCCCCTCCCGCCCCCTCCCCTCCCCCCTCCCCCTTCCTCCTCCTCCACCTCCCTCCCCCCTGGCGCGGCGCTGGCAGCTTTTGGCTAGCCTGCGAGCGCCGCGCGCGAGGGGCGCCCAGCGCCAATGGCGCAGCCCGCGCGCCTCTCAGGCGGACCGCCTGGGCGAGGGGGGAGGGGGGAGCAGAAGGGCGAGGAGGGAGATTCGCAGGGTCGCAAGAGGGCCAGGGCGGAGGGAGAAAAGGATGAGGATGAGGGAATGGATGAGGATAGGAAGCGAAAGAGGAGGAGAAAGAGGAGGAGGAGGAGGAGAAGGAGAAGGAGGGGGAGGAGGAGGAGAAGGACACTATCAGCAGCGGTGCAGAGTAGTACGATCAGTCGAACGTAAGATCCGCTCTCCCCCACCCCACCCCCCGCCCTCCCACGAATTCGAAGTGAATCCAGCCGCGGCTCGATCAGCTTTTCGGGCTTCAACTGGGCCTCGATGGCAGGGAGGGCGAGCGGGCGGGGAAGGGGGTCCTCGGCCTCAAACTCGGCTCCTCCTCCTCCTCCTCCTCCTCCTCCTCCTCCTCCTCCTCTTCCTCCTCCTCCTCCCCCTCCTGCTCCTCCTCCTCCCCCTCCTGCTGCTCCTCGAGGAGACTAGTAGCAGGAGACTAGTAGCAGCAGCGGTGCAGAGGATCAGTCGAACGTGAGATCCGCCCTCCCCCCACCCTTCTCCTTCTCCTTCTCCTCCTTCTTCTCCTCCTTCCCCTCCCCCCCTCCCCCTCTTAGGTTCGCCACTCCCCCAGCCTGCCTTCATTCATCGCAGCCGTTTTGGCCGAGCTCGAGGCGAGCCGATGGGCCCGCTCTGGACTTTTCTTTCGAGTACATGTCTCGAAACTGCTGCAAAGCAGTAGACGAGTGCCGCGATGCGCTCATGCTGCACATCACGTCGAAAGACCCGTTCGAGTACGGCAGCAACCCAGGCAACGATTGCCTCGACGCGATCGCCCTCGGCCGCACCAAGGCCAACGCGAAGGTCACACACGGGGCAAACGACGTCGTCGATGGGGGCGGGAGGGGGAGAAGGGCGAGAAGGAGAAGAGGGAGGAGGAGGAAGATGGAGGGGAAGGAGGGGGCGGAGGGAGGAGGAGAAGGAGGAGAAGGAGAAGAGGAGAAGGAGGAGGGTAGATGATGACGGATAGGATGAGGACGGCGTCGAACGGCACGGCGGCGTCAAAGCCTTCTCCTCCCCGCCACCTCCTCCTTATCCTCCTGACCCTCCTCGATCCTCCTCCTACTTCTCCTTCTGACCCTCCTCGCTCCTCGCATCCCTCCTCCTCCTTCTCCTCCTCATTCCTCATTCCTTCTCCTTCTTCTCCTCCTCCTCCTCCTCCTCCCTCCTCCTCCTCCTCCCCCCCTCCTCCTCCCCCATCCCTCGTCCGTCCTCCCCCCCCCTCCCTCGGGTGCGACGACCGACGAGCGACGCCCCCCCCCGCCCAAGTTGCTGGGCGCACTTGAAGCGGTCTCGAACAACCTCGCCTTCTCGCCCGAGACGATGAGGTCCGCCTGCATGCAGATGGCTGCGCAGAAGGCGGTGTCGGGTTCCAAGCCGCAGCGCAAGGCTTGGAAGTTCGAGACCGACGAGGAGATGGAGCAGTGGGCCGACCTCATGTCTCAAAAGTGCATTGGGTGAAAGTCGCGATCAGCTCACCTCCTCCTTCTCCTTCTCCTCCTCCTCCTCCTCATCCTCATCCTCGTCCTCATCCTCATCTTCCTCCTTCTCCTCCTATCTCCCTTTCTTCCACCCCTTCCTCCTCCCCCATCCGAGCCTCCGCCCTCCTCCATCCCTGGGCCCCAACCCCCCGCGGCTCTCCTCCTCGGAGGAGGGGCGAGGGCAGGATAAGCAGGAGGGAGGAGGAGGATGAGGAGGAGAAGGAGGAGGAGGAGGAGGAGGACAAGGAGGAGGAGGAGGAGGAGGAGGAGGAGCAGGAGAAGGAGAAGGAGGAGGAGGAGGAGGAGGAGGAGGAGGAGGAGGGGGAGGAAGTCATTTTCTTGCACCATCCACAGGTTGCGCTCCATGCGCAGGCACCTGTACGACCCGCTGAGGCGGGAGCGGGACCCTGGCGCTGGCAAGCATCCGAAGTGGCTGGACGAGGTCAGAGCGTTGCAGAAGGCTGCGCCGTCTTCATCTGCTGGAGCGGCTTCATCGGCTTCGTCGGCTCCGCGCGTGCGGAAGGTCGACGCCGACTGGGGCCCGTCGACGGGCATCGCGCATCGGTGCGCGTCGTCCGAGAGCCAGGGCTTCGCGTCGTTCGAGCCGACTGGCGACGGCGACACCGACGCGATGCAGGTTCGCTGGAAGGACGGCGCGATCTCGATCTTGAGCACGCTGACGGTCGGGGCGTGGCAGGCCCTGGGGCGCGGCGAGAGCGCTGTCGCTCGGTCCGCGACGAACACCCTCGCCGTCTTCGAGGGCGCGGTCGGCACCGTCAAGGTGGAGAACAAGCGCCTGAACCCAGGCGAGGAGGGCGTCGTGCTGAAGATCAACGGCGGCCAGAAGCTCCAGCTGTCCCTCAACAAGCACAGCCACGAGAACGCGAAGACGTGGCTGATCGAGCGCGCGCCGAAGATGGCCGACGGCAGCCTCACGGTCGAGGAGGCCAAGGCGGAGAAGAAGATCTTCGACGCCAAGGCGGAGAAGAAGGTCACGGCACTGAAGAGGCCAGCAGCGGCTGCAGGAGCGCCCAAGGCCGACGCCGAGGGCGAGGACGAGGACGAGGGCGCGGCGACGGCGGCGCTTCGCAGGTCGGCAGCTTCGACGGTCGACGGCGACGATTCCGCCGACGCGGAGGAGAGCGACAACGCGTCCAACAGCGAGGACGAGGAGCCTGAGGAGCCTGAGGAGCCCGTGGCGAAGCGCGGCAAGCCAGCGGCGGTGCAGCCTGAGGAGCCCGCGCCGACGGCAGCAGCGAAGCCCACGGCAAGCGCGAAGGGGAAGGCTGCAGCCGCGAAGAGGAAGGACGAGCCCTCCGCGAGCCAGCGAGAGGCCAAGAAGGCCAAGGCAGCACATGAGCCAGGGGGCGCCGCCGATGACGCTGTCAAGATCGAGAGCTCGAGCAGCGAGAATGGCGGCGACGAGGCCAGCGACCCTGGCGGCGACCCCAAGGGGACCGACAGCTCCGAGGAGTCAGAGGCGGGCGGCATGCCGCCGCCGCCAGGCACGGGCGGCTTGGCTGGCTTCTCGTGAGGTCGGAGCCCAGCGAGTAGGGGAAGGAGGAGGAGGAGAAGGAGGAGGAGGATCGGGGAGGAGAAGGACACCGAGGGGGAGGAGGAGCAGGAGGAGAAGGAGAAGGAGGAGAAGGAGAAAGCGAGCCAGTGCAAGAGCTTTCGGGCAGGCGCTCGGCCTGCGAAGCGGCGCAAGCATCGCTCGTGCCGCGCCCTTCCGCTGAAACATATTCGGGGCTCCTTGTCCTCCTCCTCCTTCTCCTTCTCCAGTTTCACTTCTGTTCAAGCCAGTTCTTCAGCTTAGCAGCGGTTTCGGACCCAATTCAATTCAAGCGAGGACCCAAACCGATCGCATCAGCCAAGGACCCAACCCATCCCAATCCATTCAGGCCTGTTCCAGGATGACGAGGGTCAGGAGGAGGGGGGGGAAGAGGCTGAGGGTAGAGGAGGGGAGAGAGCGTGAGGGTGCGAGAGTGTAGGAGGGGCGAGGAGGAGACGGGAGAGGGTATATATAGAGAGAGAGAGAGAAAGAAAGAAAGAGAGAGAGAGAGCTGTTACAGTAGAGCAGCAGTAGACAGTCAAGGGATGAGCAGGGCTGACTGCGCGCCGCGCCAGGCGGAGCTGCTGCCGATGGCCCCCCGCCAGCGCCTGCAGCAGCGCCGCCGTCGCAGCCCCAACAGTCGGCGGATCAGTCGCCGATCGCCGTCGCCGATTGCCAGATTTCGCCCCAGGTCCACCAGATGCAGGCGCAGATCGACGCGCTTCTTGCGCAGAGGGCGATGCTTGGGATGCCGATGCCGACGAGCCCGATGCTTGGGGTTAAGCAGGATGACTTCGAAATGAAGAGCGAGGCGGGCGACGACGACGCAGCGGCCGAGGCGCTGGCAGGCGATCTTGCACAGGCTGTTGGTCCGCCAGCCGAGGAGGCAGCAGCCCCTGACGATGCAGCAGCCAGCGAGGAAGAAAGCGAGGTCCCAGCGGCGCAGGCTGATCCAACGCAGGCCCCCGAAGCATCGGGCAGCGAGGACGGGGGCGACGACCTGCCGCTGGCGCGCGCTGAGCTGGCTAGGGAGGGGGACATGTTCCAGAGGAACCAGCGTGAGCTCAAGCAGCTGCGGGAGAGGCAGGCGGAGCTGCAGCGCGTGCTCGAGATGGCCGAGGGCACGGAGCGCCGCATCAAGAAGAAGAGAGCCGACCGCGAGCAGGCCGCCAGGGATCGAGGAGCTTCTCGGATGGCTGCGTCCCTCGAGCCAGTGCCCGTCCCCAAGCGCTCTCGCGTCGACGAGGTCCTGGGGCGCGGCCGCGACACGGTGAGTACCGAGCTGGACGCCGAGTTGGCAAACGGCCCATCGTCAGCCGCTGTGACGCCAGTCCCTCGCCCTTCAGAGACGCCGCCGTCCACGCCGATGAAGCAGCCCGTGGACCAGAAGAGCGCCCTGGCTGACATCTCGAATGCGGTTGCTGAGAAGCTTAGGAATGACCCCAGTTCCTTGACAGAAAACACGGCTGGCCATAACTTCGTACCTCGTGGGCTCGACAATGTGGCCGAACAGCAAGCTGGTGAGCAGGGGCCTCATGATGAGGCGTCCACCGACGAGCTCGAGACGATGTTGGAGGAGATGAAGGGAAAGCGGGGCGCTGGTGACGTTGAAATCCGCCTCGCGGTTGCCGAGCAGAGCTACAACTTCGGCGTGCGCTCAGCCATTGGCAACAAGCTGGATCGGGACCTCAAGGCGAACCCCGCGAAGGATTTGGAGTGGAAGCAGGACAAGAGCAAGGATAAGGAAGACTTCAAGAAAAAGTGACTCTTGGAGAAGTGGAGCGAGCTGCCGACGACCAAGCGAACCTTCACCACCTCCCACACCGAGGACTGGCGCGAGAGGGGCGAGCTCATGACCTTCCTCAAGATGGCCTACGAGGAAGGGGGTCCCGCTGGGCAGACGGACCCAGGTACGCTGGAGGCTTGCATGCGCACCGTCAGGCGTTGCATTGACCTCGGGTACCCATATGCCCAGCGGGGCCCCCAGAATGGGGTCCCGAAGTTCCTCTACTTCAGGCTCATACCAGGAGAGCTTCAAGCGGGAGTGGTCGAAGACGATCGCGCACACGAAGGGGCCGAAGGCCATCGAGAACGGGAGCTCTGGCACAGCAGGTGGAAACTCAAGCGGAACGGGGAGGCCGACAGGCACAGGCTCTGGCACAGGAGGCGGCGGAGGCACTGGCACAGGATCAGGCGCAGAAGGCGCTGGCAGTGGACCAGGCGCAGGCACTGGATCAGGCTTGGGCACTGGCATAGGATCAGGCCGTGGAAAGGGCAGCGGCCGTGGATCAGGCGGCGGCGGCGCCGCGGACGTGGTGCAGAAGCAGCTCGCTACCGCCAAGAAGCTCACAGAGGCCATCAAGGGCGCGCTCTCTGCTGGCAAAGCGATGCTGGATGACATCAATGAGAAGGCTGAGTTCAAGTGGGCCAGGACCGACGAGGTGGAGGGCTTGATGGACGCCAAGGAGCAGGCGCTGCGCACGGCCGCGAGGAGCATCGCGCTGGCTAGCATGCTGATGTCGAACACGGAGCTGGCGCAGGCGACCGATTGAACAGGATAGGATGAGAAGGGGGGATGCGGAGAAGAAAGAGGAGGAGGAGGTGAGGGGGTGAGGAGGGCAGCGGCGAAGTGGATGATGAGGGTGAGGCTGAGGATGATGAGGAGGAGGAGGAGTGGGAGGAGGGGGAGGAGGGGGGGCAGGGGAGGGGGAGAAGGAGTAGGAGGAGGAGGAGGAGGGGGAGGAGGAGGGGGGAGGAGAAGGAGGAGAAGGAGGAGGAGGCGGACCCCTCCGCACCCAGGTGAGGCAGCGGCTGTCCGCCAAAGAGATCAGCTCGCAGTCGGCGGAGATCAGCAAGCTCGAGGACGGCCGCCTGCAGGGGAACGGTGCGGGTGGGAGGGTGAGAAGGCAGATGATGAGGAGGAGGGGGTGGAGGGAGTGGGAAAGGGTGAGAGTAGGAGGGGGAGAAGGAGGGGGAGGAGGAGGAGGAGGAGGAGGACGAGGAGGAGGAGGAGGAGGAGGAGGATAAGGAGGAGGGGGATAAGGAGGGGGGGGGAGGGGGGGGGAAGGGGGGGGGGGGGGGGAGGGGGGGGAACGGGGGAAGGGGGAAAGGGGGGAGGAGAAAGGGAAGGAGGAGGGGGAGGGGGAGAGAGAAGGGGGAGGAGGAGGAGAAGGAGAGGAATGAAGAGAGGAGGGGAGGAGGAGCAGGAGGGGGAGGAGGAGGAGGAGGGGGAGGAGGAGGTGGAGAAGGAGGAGTGGGAGGGGCAAGGAGGAGAAGAAGGCGAAGGAGGAGGAGGAGAAGGAGGAAAGGGATGAGGGAGGGGGCAAGGGGAGGAGGAGAAGGAGGAGAAGGAGAAGGAGAAGGAGGAGAAGGAGGAGGAGGAGGGGGATCCCATCCCTCCTCCTGGTCATCCATCCCTTCTCCTCCTCTTCCTCTTTCTCCTCCGCCTCCGCCTTCTCCTCCTCCTCCTCCTCCTCCTCCCTATTCCTCCTCCTCCTTGTCCTCCTCGTCCTCCTCGGCCGCTGCAGGATCCCGTCGGCTCCCTGAATGCTCTCGTTGCGAAGACCCACCGCGTGCACAATCTCATGGATCTCAAGGGCGGCGACGCTGGCAGCAGCGCGGGCAGCTCGCGCAAGAGGAAGAAGCAGGCTTAGGTAGGTTCTCAGATCGTCAAACCTGCAAGGGGGTGAGATGCAGAAGAGGAGGCTGCTGAGAGGGAGGGTGAGGAGGAGGTGGAGAAGGTGTTCTAGGGGCAAACGAAGGGCCCATGCGGGCCCAGGAAGGAGGGGGGCAGGGTCCGACGAGCCAGGGGCTGCCTCGACTGTTTGCGTCAAGCCAGGGGTGACCAGAACACTAGGAGTCACGATTGCATGGGCAGCTGCGGCGACCGCATGGGCAATCCGCGGCGCCGATATGGGTCACATGGTGTTGCATTCAGAAAATAACCGGCAGATTACATGAAAATCACACCCAGATCGATCACTGATCTGATCACTGATCTGATCACTGATCTGATCACTGATTTGATCACTGATCTGATGCGTTTACCCGGTTATTTATCAGGGATCGTACACTGATCCGATCACTGATCCGATCACTGATGGTTCACTGATCCTTTGCTGATCCTATAAAAACATCCCGACCCCCCCTCCTCCCCCCCCGAACCCCACCCCGACGCCCTCCCGACGCCCTCCGAACCACCCCCCCCCCCCCCCCCCCACACACCACCCCCACCACCACACCACACACACACCACCACCACCACCATCAACCACCATCACCACAACCACACACCACACACCCACACTCACTGCCAACACACACACACACACACGACCCCTCCGAAGCTCCCGACACCCACCGCCGAACCCCCTCCCCCCCCCCCCCCCCCCCCCCCCCCCCCCCCCCCCCCCGACGCCCTCCCGACACCCTCCTGACACCCCCTCATCCTCCCTCTCCTCCTCATCCTTGTCCTCCTTGTTCACCCCTCCCCCCTTTTCTGACTGAGTGCAACGCCATTCCCGCCCGTTTGAAGGGCAGCAGGGGCTGCCTTCCAGCCCTTGGGGAACGCATCCGAGGCGACCGCCTGGATGCAGCTCCTGGCGCAGCGCGAGAGCAGTGCGCTAGCGAGCTTCGGGTGACACGGCGTCCCCTTTTCCTCCACCTCCTGCTTGGAGGGGAGGGGGGGAAGGGGGGGGGAGGAGAAGGAAAAGGAGGAGGAGGATCGAGGAGGAGAAGGAGGAGGAGGAGGAAGAAGAAGAAGAAGATGTCCCTGGCAGGATGAGGAGGAGGAGGAGAAGGAGAAGGAGGAGGAGGAGGGGGGGGAGGAGGGGGGGGAGGAGAAGGAGGAGGATGAGGGGAGAGGGAGGAGAGGGAGAAGGAGAAGGAGGAGAAGAAGAAGGGTGGGAAGGATGAGGAGGAGAAGGAGGAGGAGGAGGTCTGAGGGATAAACAGACTCCTCTCTCCTCCCTCGCCGCGCCGTCGTTGCCTGCTTCGACTGCATCGGGCAAGGGGCTGCGTTCCGTCGAAGGTGCAGGCCCCATGGGGCCGCGAACCCGCTTTCCCAGGGGACCGAATCTGGCTCAGATCGACCCCATGGGGTCCGAATTTGCGCTGGCGGCTGCCCCGCCCCTCCCCCCTGGAGTCGCAGCTGGCGCTACCCTCCTGCCCCTTTCTCAGGCCTGCCCTGCTGGGAGCACGCCGAGCTACCCTTGCATCCTGAACTCTACAGCGCCAACCCCCTTCAGGACCTGGATTTCTGGGAGGGACATCACCATGGGCCCCCGGGGCCGCCCGTCTCATGGGACGCCGCAGGCGCCCGAGGTGATTGCATCTCGATTCGCGGCGGCTCCGTAGTAACTGGCTCGAGCGGGTACCATGTTTAAGCGGGGGCGAACTATCAGTTCCGCGCCAGATGATAGCGATGCAATTCGATATGCCGAGAAGCGCCTAGTGGATTTACAAACAATGTATTGCCAAGGCGAGATGACTGCTAAAGCATTATGTACTTTGGCACATACGGCATGGATGGCGGGGGCCCGATCTGACAATCTTAAGAGCTGGGCCCTCCCAAAGGGCCAGTCCAGTGGGCATTACCAGAGACTCATCGACACTAGAATTGAGGAGCTCAACATTACACGCGTAAAGCCATTAACGTTGTGTGTGCCAGGGCAGTCAAGGGTTCGGCGTCGACGGACGGACCTTAGGGCCCAAGTAAGACCGATGCACGAATTGCTTCACGAAGAGATGTACGATATATATGGGTCTCGAAACGAAATGCGACAAGCCTTGCAGAACACAGAGCAGCCAGCGATTTACCATCAACACAAAGTTGTGAGGGATTCGTCTGGTGATGACATCGTTTTGCCATGCGCTGTATATTTAGACTCTGCTCAGTTTGGGGGCGCCGCGGGCGCTGGGCGAACCAAATCACAGCTCGTGGTTTCGTTGATCAATATGTTGACGAGGCGCCGACATGTTTCGATAAGTTTCAGAAAACACCTCCAGTGTAAGTGCGGATGCCACGGACATTGCTCAACGTACCCACTGTTTGGTTTCATTCGTTGGTGTATCGATGCGCTCGCTGAGGGCGCGCATCCAGATCGGCACGTCAGCGGGCGCGGCTGGCTTCCAGAGGATGGGTCTCGCGGTGATTTGGCGGGCCAGCCTTTTGGGATAAAAGCAGCAATATTATATATCATGGCCGATTGGGAGGCCATCGCCAGTTCGTTCTGCGTTCCGTCCTGGTCCCACCATTCGTACCCGCGCCCTCTGTGCGACGCGTCCATCGACACCCTCCACGAATACAGGACCCGATTGTTTCCGATGGGGAGAGGATGGGGGGGGGGAAAAGATGAGGAGGAGGATGGCATGGAGGGAGGGGTGGGGGTGGGGGGGAAAGGCCCGTTCAGGGCCAGCCTGTTCTCCGGCAGGAAATGCCACGAAATCCCGCGGGACCGCCCCTCCCCCTCCCGCCTTTTACCCCTCTCCCAGATCTTAAACAATCTCAGCCTGGTTCGGTCATCGACGGCGCCGTGGACCGCGCGCGAAGTCGGCGCGCACGACCGCGCGACAGATCGGGCAAAGGTCTGGGTCTATCTCGTTTCGGAGGCCGATCGGGGCAAGCTGGTTTCAGGGACTGATTTGTATTTCAACAGGCGTGATGGTGGGAAGGGGCTCACAGTTTCACGGGAGTTGCCGTCTATCAACCATGCCCGCTCTGTGCTGGAGGTTGGAGACGTGCTCATGCCACAGACGGGGCTTCCAGGTATAGCTAGCTACGCAGTAATGCCAGCGCCTGGGTGGTATTATTTCTGGAGGCCTTCAAAGGCCACGCTGGCGACAAGGCCAAATGATATGCTTAGTGCTCTTATCGGTGTGACAATATCAGGTTCCATGGCAGTTGAGTGTCTGCACACTGTCGCTTTGTTCGATCATTCTGGAGACGGTTTGGAGAGCCGTTGATTCGGATTTCTTTTGTACGCATGATATGGCGAAGAGCATGCGAGAACAGATCGTATTCGACAAGATTATGGTGCATCTCGACAGCTGGTATGTTGAACAGAAGCGTCTTAAGCGGAACCCTGATCAGATAAAACCTCAATCCTTGGGGATTGTCAGATCTGCCTCGAGCCCTGCCCTCAAGTCTAAAGGAGGGGAGTCCGCGTGGTTATTCGAGTGGTGTGCGACGTCTTTCTTGCCAGAGCATGCTCGGTATTTATCGAATGGGGCTGGGTTGCTGGCGTCTGCGCGAGCTCTGTTCGATTGGAGCCAGTACCTTCGGACCTTGCCTGATGTGCCCAACTTGGATCAGTGCAGGAGACTCGAGGAGATGGCACTCCGACATTTGATATTACTCGAGGGGGCGAAAGTGCCTCTCAAGCCGAAGCACCACCTGTTCTGGCACCTCACAGAGAGGACCTCGGGGACCAAACGCGCCAACCCCACCCGTCGCCGCGGCTGGATCGCGACAGAATTCTGGCTCTCACATCGGAGCTCGATCGAGCCGACCCTGGGAACACTCGTCGCCACGGCTGGGACCGCCTCTGAATTTTACAGTGCTCTTGCACTTCGGATGTCGTCCCTCGAGGCGGCTGGATCGCGTCGAAATTCTGGTCTCTCGGGGCGGGGGGCGGCGCCCAAGTCGGCCTGGGGAATGGCATTGTCGCCGCGGCTGTCTTCGTTTCGAAAGCTCGCGCTCTGCCCGCCTGCCGCCCCCGACCCATCCACCCCCGGCAGAGAGAGGGCAAAGCAAGGGGGTTGTCCAACGCTGCGGGTCCTCGCACCCGAAGACACCTGGCAGAGCGGGGTCCTCCCCCTCCTCCTCATCCTCCTCTCCCCTCCTCCTCCTTTCCCTTCCTCCTCCTCTCCCCTTCTCCTTCTCTCCCCTCCTCCTCCTCTCCTCCCCTCCCCTCATCATCCTCCTCCTCCCCCCCCTCCCCTCCCCCCGCCTCCGGCCCTCCCCCCCCCCCCCCCCCCCCACCCCCCCCCTCCCCCCCCCCCCCCCCCCCCCCCCCCCCCCCCCCCCCCCCCCCCCCCCACCCCACCCCCCCCCCCCACCCCCCCCCCCCCCCCCCACCCCCCCCCCCTCCCCCCCACCCCCCCACGCCCCCCCCCCCCCCCCCCCCCCCCCCCCCCCCCCCCCCCCCCCACCCCCTTCACTTCCCCCAACAACGCTTCTCCTGCAGGACAAAAGAGTTCGGACACCCAAGGCTGTATGCTACCTGGCAAGACGAGAGCTTGAATGGCATGCTCGGCCGTCTGGCAGAGTCGGCGCATGCCTCGCAGTACGAGAAAGGCGTTTTCGCACGCCTCGACTTGCAATTCCATTTGGGGGTCGGAGCCGCTCGATGTGAGATCTAAAAAAAAAGAAGCACAGACCCCGATGTCCCCCTTCAAAGAAAATCTCCGAGTGGCCACCGAAGCATCCTCCCCCCCCTCTCCACCTCCTCCCCCGCTCCTCCTTCTCCCTCCTCCTCTCTCCTCATCCCTCCCCCTCTCTCTACCTCTTCTGATAAGTCCTCCCAGCCGCTCCCAAGGGCGCGGGGGCGCGGCCTGCTGCCGTCTAGGAGGTCGGGCTCGCCATGCATATCTCCCGGGCTGGAGGGCGATCAAGGGGCGCCAAGGAGGGGCAGGCGAGGGAGAGGATGAGGATGAGGAGGGGGAGGAGGAGAGGGAGGAGGAGGGCGAGGAGGAGAAGGAGGAGGAGAAGGGGGGGGATGAGGAGGAGGAGGAGGAGGAGGAAAAGGAAAAGGAGGAGGAGGGGGAGGAGGTGGAGGAGGAGGACGAGGAGGAGGAGAGTGAGACCCCGAAGATCTCCGAAACGCTCCCAAAGCCAACCGTCGAAATGCTCTGGCCCAAGTTCAAGTTTTTCTGTGTTTCCCTGTGCTTCTCGGTGCGTTCAGCGCCATAATGGCGGAGCTTCCGCCCCAGCATGCGCGTCTACGCTTCGTGTGGCTGGTGCACTTCCTAGGGCGTCCGTTCGAGGGCGTCCAACCCGAGGACATGTTCGACGGTGGAACCGTTGGCGGGAAGGCGAAACTCGGGACGAATGGTTTCGAAGGACGCTGGAGCTTCTCGGTCGATTCGGACGCGATCCAGCGGCCTCGAGATTTCGACGGCGACGACGGCCTCACCATCTCCTTAAGATTCGGCCACCTGGCGCCGTTCCCGACGGCACGCCCGACGCCTTGCCCGACGCCCTGCCCGACGCCATGCCCGACGTCGTCGCGCCCGACGACCCCGACGTCGACATGGGCTACACCGAGATCGACAGCTCGGAGCCCGACGACGGCATGGAGGTCGACTCGGCCTACTGGGTGTGGTTGTACACCCACGGGTACAACGACTAGGATCCAGGGTCGCCTTGAGGGCCATGAGGAGGAGAAGGAGGAGGAGACGGAGAAGACGGAAGGGGAGGAGGAGGAAGAGGAGGAGGAGGAAGAGAAGGAGGAGGTGGCGAGGGAGGGGGAGGAGGATGGGCGGAGGAGGGAGGACCTCCTCCTCCCCTTCCTCCTCTCCTTCTCTCCCCCTTCCCTCCTCCTCCCCCTCCCCCTCCCCATCCTCCTCCTCCTCGTTCTCTTCCTCCTCTTCATCCTCTTCCTCCTTCTCCTCCTTCTTCCTCAGTCGTCGTTCTCCTCGTGATCCTGCCCCGCCGCCGCCAGGACGCGGCGCTGGGCCCCCCCGCAGCTGGCGGCCTTCCCGCCGCGAAGCGAATCGTCGGGCGCCAGCCCGTGGAGAGGGGCGGGTTCGAGGCTGCGGGAAAGAGGAAGGATGGGGGGGAGAAGGATGAGGAGGGTGAGGAGGATCATGAGAAGGCTGGAGGAGGAGGAGGAGGAGGAGGAGGACTAGGATGAGGGGGGAGGTTGCTGCTGCTGCTGCTGCTGCTTCTTCCCCCCCTCATCCTTCTCCTCCTCCTCCTCCTCTTCCTCCACCTCGCCCTCCTCCTCATCCCCCTCCCCCTCCCCCCCCCGTCCTCCTCCTCCTCCTCCTCATCCTCCTTCTCCCCCTCACCCGTCTCCTCCCCCTCCTCTGCGGAAGAAGCTTCCTCGTCCTCTCCTCCTGGCGGGTGAAGGGCACGACGCGCTGGCCCCGAGAGCGCTTGAGGAGGAGGAGGGGAGAAGCTCGGCGACCAACGAAACGCTGTTTGCCGACCGATGCGCTGCCGACTGTTCGGGCGAGTGCGAAATCGGAAGCGCATCGGTCGGCAATCTGCGATTCGTCGATCGCTGGCCACTCCCCTCCCCCTGACCACTTCTGTTGCCCGCTGGGGGGAGCTCGCGAGCTCGGCGCGGGAGCAGAAGCCCGCGCTCTGTTCATCCATCGCGCCCCGCTCGTTTTACTGGCGGGAGCCGAAGGGCGAGGGGGAGGGGGGGGGAGGAGGCTGGAGAAGGAGAATGAGGAGGCGGAGAAGGATGGGGGCCCCTCATGCAGGAGGTCCTGCCCCGCTCCCTAGCGATCGGCTTGCGGTCTTTTCAGCAGCCGCCTAGGGCAGGAGGTCCTGATCGGCTTGCGGTCGTTTCAGCAGCCGCCGAGAGCACCGTCGGGAGGGCGCAAGCTAGCCGAAGGACGAATGAGAGAGTGGATGAGGAAGTTGAGAGAGGAGAGTAGTATTCAATGTGTGTAACTGTGGGGGGAAAGGGGCGAGGAGGAACGAACTCCCAGGGCGTCACCCACCCCCACCGCCAGGTCTTCACGGCGTCGGCTGCGGATTCACCAACTCCACTTCGCGACCCAGCTCGCAGCCTCCGCCAAGCGGGAGGGCTTGCGCTCGCGCTGGGCTGCGAAGGGAGTTGATGGGAAATCGCAGCCGACGCCGAGCCTCGTTCACACCGAACGAGTCGTTCGTGGGCCCAACCGAGACGCAGATCCAGCGCACCTCTAGGATGCAAATCCCGAGGTCTCAGTGCAGGAGCCTTCCGACGGAGCTTGTTACATCCCACCTGGCCCCCCCCCTCCTCTTCCCGCCCCTAACGCCACCCCATTCGTTCCGACAGCAGGCGAATCCAAGCAGGGGGGATTTGATCACGAAACCTTTTGAGAGCGGCCGTCTGGCAACTTTCACCAGTCGTAGTAGACCGCGTTCCAGGTCTTCACGTAGGTCCTGGTCTCCTCAAAGTACGACCACCTAATAACGGCACGCTCCCCTCCTCCTTCTCCTCCTCCTCCTCTGCCCTTCCTCCTCCTCCTCCTCTTCCTCCTCCCCCTCCTCGCCCTTCTCCTCGCCCGCTCGTGTTCCCCCCCGAGGAGGAGAAGGAGGAGGGCCCGCCCACCATACCCCATTCTCGGCGCCGCCGCCACTGCACGTGATGTTCGGGTTGGCCTGGTCGGCGCCCCCCATGAGGGGGGAGCTCCTTGTGATCGGCTGCCTCCTCGGGCTCCGAGACCTCGCCATCGTTGCGGCGCCTCCCGCGCCCTTGGCACCGCGCGCACTCGAGCCCCTGAGCCCAAATTGGGGCGCGCGGCGCAGGGCGGCGCGAGGCGCGGCAGCGGCGACGAGGGAGGGGGAGGGAGGGGGAGGGAGGGGGAGGGGGGAGGAGAGGAGGGGGTGGAGGGGGGGGAGGAGGAGGGAAGGACAAGAGGGGAGAAGAGAGCGAGGGAGGAGGAGCGGAAGGTGAGGAGGAGGGGGGGAGGGATGGGAGGAGGGGGAGGGGGGATCCCCCACAAGCTAGGGTGCACTCGCGTCATATATGACGTGCTACCCTCCCACAGTATTTGATTGTTTAACTGGAGTGTGTTGCGAACTCATGTTTCGAGCACTCCCCCTTATTTTGTTTGTCTTGGAGTGTGTTGCGAACTCATGTTTCGAGCACTCCCCCCTTATTTTGGCGCGGGCGTCCCGCGACCCTGCTCTCCGTGTAGAGTACTGGGCGGTCGCCTGTGTGACGAAGCCCGCGACTGGCGCCTCCTTCGCCCCGAGTGATCGAGAAACAAAAAAAAAAAACGGGGGGGGAGGTCGCGGAGAAACCTGCGCCAACGGAGAAGCCCGCGCCAAGCCCCTGCCAGCCTCCTCTACAACGCGAGCTGGCGTAAGCTCAATGAGCGCGCGCACGTGTACATTTGAGGTAAATGAGGTGCCCTCTCGACGTTGGAAAAAAGAGGGGGTGGGGTCGCGGGGCCCGCACCAATCGTGTACATATGTTTTAATGTGCTGTCCTCCGACGCCGTGCAGAAGTGCGAAGCGGCACGCTGTTGGCTCGAATTTGCTCGAGCGTTTGGCGCCTGTCGTTCATAACTGCGCGCAGCAGCTGGTGCAGTGGAGAAAATGTCACCACCATATGCCGACGCTATGCTATGCATTCCTACAGCATGCTATGCTATGTTATGTTATGTTGTATATTATGTAGATGCTATTCTATGCGCTCCTATGCTGATACTGATGTCTGCATATGTTGTACCAATCACATGCTACGCACTCCCATGCTGATTGTCATCATATGGTATACCGTGCTACACACACTATGCTATGATATGCTCATGCAATGCATTGCACATCATCTCCAGGCCGGAGACACTTGAACACTTCAACCGCAAGCCGGAGGATTGTCAGCCAAATAGCTGCAACCGCAAGCTGTCAACCGCAACACTTCTTGGACCTCTGGGATCAGATTCGACGTTCCCGGGCCCCCCAGATGGGGCCCAACCGGCCCCGAACCTTTCCCCGCCCCTCGGATGGGCGAGCAAAAAGCGAGGATTGTCTTGGGGATGCGCCCTCATTTGAGGGAACCCTTAAGACCGACATCGAGGTGAGGTGATGCCGAACACAGGGATGGGATATGTTTCGAACCGGTAAAGGTCGGAGCAGATGGGGTCGGAG
Source organism: Prorocentrum cordatum (assembly GCA_963575745.1). NCBI lineage: Eukaryota > Dinophyceae > Prorocentrales > Prorocentraceae > Prorocentrum > Prorocentrum cordatum. The sequence goes on from CAUYUJ010015847.1 coordinate 194,624, forward strand.
GATCGCGCCGCATCGTCCATGATGTGGAGCCCGAATCGCGTCGCGTCGACGTCGCCGACGCATCGCCGACGTCGACGATGCATCGCCGATCTATCGGCGATGTGGCTCGATCCCCCAACCTCATCTAATCCGATCTCATATTGGAGGCCTCTAGATACGTTTCTGGGCTGTCGGCGAGGAGCGTGCCCAGGAGGCTTCAGAACCTGCAGGATTCCTTATCGGACGAGGGCGGCGGCGATGCCCATCGTCAAGCCCCAGTTGGCGTTCCATTGGCTCCCAGACCCTGGATTCATTATTCAAGGGTTCCTTATCCAATGCCCTCGCCGTTTTGTTTTCGGCCAGTCTGATCCGATTCGATTCCCGTTTTTCTGCGGTCCGACGCGGCCCGATGCTTGCCCGGCGCCGTTGCGCATTTTGGCGCAGCCGTTGTAACGGGCGGGGGGGGCGCGCGCGGCCGCGGCCCGGCCAGTGGTGCATCCGATGGGCCCCCCTCTGGGCCGCGAGACATTTTTTTGGGCGGGGGGGCCCATTGGGGCCACGGCCACCGCTGCCTTCGAAGCAGCTCCCCACGGGGCTTCGAAGCGCTGTACTGGACGGAGAAGGCGCGCGCCAAGGTCGCCTCAGGTGCCTTCAGTGGAGCCCCTTGCGGAGCCACGAAGCGCAGTGCTTGGCGGCGCAGACGCGCCCCAACGTCGCGGCTGGGGTCTTCGCTCGAGTGCCCTGTGGGCCCGCGAAGCGCTGCATTGGGTGGCCCGAACGCACGCAGGCGTTGCGTCGAGGGCTTTGGATGGAACTCCTCATGGGGGTGCGAGGCGCTGTGCTGGGTGGCGCGGGCGCATGCCAACACCCCCTTTGGTTTCCTTCGGCTGAGCTCCCGATTAGACCATGGGGCGTCGTATTTGGTGGCGCGGACGTTTGCCAGCGTCGCATTTGGGGCCTTCGATGCAGCTCCCTATGGGGACGCGAAGCGCTGAGCTGGGTGGCGCGGACGCATGCCAGCGTCGCCTCTAGGGTTCTCGACGCATGCGAACGTCGCTACCGGCGCCTTCATGGGAGATCTCTGCGGGGCCACGGAGCGCTTCCATGGGAGGCGTGGGCGGCGCATGCCAGCGTCGCCCTCGGGGCCTTCGGTGGAGTTCCCTGTGGGACCATGAAGCGGTGGATTTGGCGGCGCGGGCGCGCGCTGGCGTTGCCCCTGGGGCCTTCGGTGGCGCACCCCATGGTGCCCTTCAGCGCTATGCTGGGTGCGCGGACGCGTGCCAACGTCGCCTCCTGGGGCCTTCGGTGGAGCTCTTTCTGGGGCCACGGACGCTGCGGTGGTTGGCGCGGGGCGTGCATCGCCGTTGGCGCCGTCAGTGGGGCTCCCCGTGGGGTCGCGAAGTGTTTTGCTGAGTGGCGCGGGCGCATGCCAACGTCGCCTCTGGGGTCTTCGGCGAAGTGCCTATGGGGCCACGAAGCATTGTACTCGCGTGCCGAAGGGGCCGGCATGCGGAGGGGGGCGGGAGGAGGAGTTCGGATGAGGAGACGCGGCGACTCTCTTCTCAAAGCGAGGAGGCCAATCCGCAGGATGCTTGGGAATAGCATGAAGCGCGCACTTGCCCCATGGCCCCGAAGAGCCTCTGGGCATGATGGAGCGACTAACAGCAACAACCCGATAACATGTTCATGATGCATCGGCGCGGCTCGGGCGCCCTCCGCCGACTCCGATGTTCGACTCAAGCGTTCCCCAGACTGCCCCGTGAGATCCATGGCGCTGCAATCCTTCCCAAGCTTTCCAGGCTCGCCGTCGCCACCAGCAACGGGATCCACATCCCCAACCCATCTTCTCCGACGCCGCAGGATGCCTCAAGGAACACATGAATTCAGATATGCGTTGTCGCGTGGACCACAAAAGGTTTTGACAACTGACTCGTTTTGCTTGCGCCGTGCACCATCGTTTCACATTGCCAAAACACATATAAAGAGCGCGCCGTTGTCAAAATGGCGCTCTCGCCCTGGTGCCGCGCCTACTCGGCTTCCAACTCTTCCTATCTGCGCTCGTGGATGGCTGATCCCGCCCCAGACGGCGGGGGCGCTGGACAAGGGCGCTGGACAAGGAACACTGAGATAAGGAACCCAGGGTCTGGAAGCCAGTGGGGCCCCAACCATAGGTTGACTTTGAATATCACCGGTGCCCTCCTAAGATAAGGGCTCGCTGCCTCTCGAGAACATGCCTTAACGAACGCCCCGCCAAAGTGAGGTTCTCCATTGGCTTCGCTCGCATCCGAATGCAAAGACAGTCGCTTGACCTTCCTCGACCTCTACGACCGGGCGCCCCGTGCGGCGCAACAGCTAACGCTGATGGATGGCGGCTCCTCTTTCGAAGCGCGGCTATTGCGTGAGATTTTCGCAAACAATATTCTGCGACTTTGACATCTTGCAACGCTTGGACGGATGAAGGGCGCGCCGTCGTGAGAGTGACGTAATGCGAGGGCATCCTTGAAGGGCCCTCGCGTGGGACTTCTGCGGGGAATACGTCCACAAGGCTGACATTCTGCAACCTTTAGCAGCATGGATCAGGAGAGGAAAAAACACACAGACACAATTAATCGTCGATTCCCAGGAAAATATGCGAAAATATGGGAAGTGGGGGGGAAGACAAAAACCAAGAAAATATGAGGAAATATGGGGAAACTCTTTATTTGTGTGTATTTATTTGTGTGTCCTGGGGCCCCTTTGTAGAAGCATGGAGGGCATGTGTTTCTCAAAGTGAAGCCACCCTGGGCGTCATCCGCGCGGGGGGTGACCGGCGTTCTCGCCTGACCGGCGGACCGCAGCCGCTCGTCATTCGGAGGCGCCCACGGTGGACATCCAATGATCAGGAGGGAAAGAAACACACAGACACAACTAATCCTCGATCCCCAGGAAAATATGGGAAAATATGGGAAGTGGGGGGGAAGACAGAAACCCAGAAAATATGGGAAAATATGGGGACTATCTTTATTTGTGTGTATTTATTTGTGTGTCCTAATTTCCCTTTACAATGACTCATGTGGCCCCTATGAGGCGGGAAGCTGACACGGGAGTGTGCGCTGCAGCATCGGTTGATGCAGCGTTGGTCTATTTATTGTGCCCCCCTCCACATCTTCATTTCTTCCCGTTTCCTCCGTGATTGCGAAGGCCTTGCGGCCAGTGCCGCCGACCCTGGACGGCGACGACGACGACGACGCGATTCTGCATTCGTTTGTTGCCTTCTGCTTCCTCCTTCCACTTCCCCCTCTCGCGATTCGAGCCGGCGGCTGGCCTGTCATGCGCGATGTCATCTTATTATGTTTCCTTCTCCTTTCCTCTTTTCCTCCTTTCCTCCTCCTCTTCCTCCTCCTCCTCGTCGTCGTCGTCCTCCTCCTCCTCCCCTCGTCCACTTCCTCTTTTTCCCCCCCTTCCCCTCTTCCTCTTCCTCCTCCGCCTCCTCCTCCTCCTCCGCCTCCGCCTCCTCCTCCTCCCCCTCCTCCTCCTCCCCCTCCTCTTCCTCGTCCTCCCCCCGCTCCTTTTCGCTTGCCCCCCTTTCCTCTCCTCTCCCTCGTGCCTCCTGCCACCTCGTCCTTAGATTCGTTTCCTCCTCGCCCGCCCCGCTTTCGGGCTCCTCCGCCGACGATTGCGCGCCGCCGGTCCGGCCGCGGCACAGGACGGCAAGCTGCGCTTGCTGTACGAAGCCGCCCCCATGTCGTTTTTGATGGAGCAGGCTGCCAGCGCGGTTGATGAGGGAGGAGCACGTGCGTGGGGAGTAGGACACGAACACCTACAAGGAGGATGAGGAGGAGGAGGAGGAGGAGGAGGAGGAGAAAAAAAACGAGGAGGACGAGGAGGAAGAGGAGGAGGAGTAGGAGGACATGGACACGGAAACAGAGGACGAGGCGGAGGCGGGGGAGGAGGAGGGAGAGAAGGCCTTGGAGGGAGGAGGAGGAAGGGGGAGGGAATTGGAGGTGGAGTTCGAGCTGGAGGAGGGGAAAGAGAGCACGAGTCTGAGGGCGAAGGGTCACGCCGCCCGGCGCGCGGTCGCGGCCGCGGCCGCGCGGGGCCGCCCGAGCATCCCCTGACCACGTGGGCGAACGCGACGACGGGTTCACCCTTGCCGACGAGCGCCTTCAATGACCCCGAGCAGGAATTACGCCCCGCACCCAAACCAGCCGCCGCCGCCGCGCCCAGGAAGGCTTGGAGGCTGCGCAAGTCGGATTCGAACGTGTCGCCGCCACCGCCATTGTATCGTCGCAAAACGCGGTCCTGCTTGGCCCGAGAGCCCGCTTCACCATCGCAGGCGCCGCCTCCGATTCCGCATCACGGACCGTCTCGATCATCCGACGCTGCCGCGGCTGCAAGGCGTCCGGCGGCAGCTCGTCCGCCCACCTCGTCGGAGTCGAGGCCAGACTCCATGGGCGAGCCAGCCCCGTGATCGATCTCGACGGCGCGCTGCCCAGCGGCCCGCGTAGCCGCGCGCCGCGCCGCAGGGCGCTGGCGGCGGCGGCGGCGCCTCTCCAGTTTTTTCTCCGAGGCGACGCGCGTCGGCGTTTTTTCTTGCAGCCCAGCGGCGCCACCGCAGCAGCGGCGGCGGGCGCAGCCAGCGGTGCCGCGGCCGCGCAGGCGGCAGCGGCGGCGATGGCCGACCGCGCCACCGCCGCAGCGGTGCGGCGGGGCGCCCTGGGCGAAGACGGCGGTGCGGACTGCCGCCTCGACGAGGCGGGCGGCGACGGCAGCAGCAAGGCCCCCATCGATCTCCTTGCGCAAGGGATGTCTGTGCCGGCCTCTGGTACCCCGCGGGCGCCTACTACTTTTGCAACTCTTGTATATGCCTCCTCCTCCTCGCGTTTTTTTCGCGTTTTTTTTTCTCCGCAGTGCCCGCCATGTTCATGTAGTATTGAATCGCGCTCACGTCTACTACTCCCCCCAAGCGCCACAGCTTCACGCTTAGGTTGGTCTAACGTAAAGGAACAGGAGGAGGAGGAGGAGGAGGAGGAGGAGGAGGAGGAGGAGGACTACGACGAAAACGAGGACGACGGGGACGACGAGGACGAGGAGGATGAGGACGAGAAGGAGGTGGACGAGGAGGTGGGGGGCGAGGAGGCGGAGGAGGAGGAGGAGGAGGAGGAAGGAGGAGGAGGAGGAGAGGAGGGAAAAGAAAGGAGGAGGAGGACGAGGAAAACGAGGAAGACGAGGAGGAAGAGGAGGAGGAGAGGAGGAGGACGAGGAGGAGGACGAGGAGGAGAGGAGGAAGAGGGGAGGAGGGGGGGGAAAGAGGAGGAGGAGGAGGAGGAAGAGGAGGGGAGGAGAGGGGAGGAGGTGGAGGAGGAGGAGGAGGAAGAGGAGGAAAAGAAGGAAGAGGAGGGGAGGAGGAGGAGGAGGAAGGAGGAGGAAAGAGGAGGAGGAGGAGGAGGAAGAGGAGGAGGAGGGGGGGGGGGGAGGGGCGGCTGCGGCGGAAGGGGGGGGGCGGCGACGACGGGGTCGAGGGGGAGAGGAGGAGGAGGAGGAGGAGGAGGAGGAGGAGGAGGAGGAGGAGGAGGAGAGGAAGAGGAGGAGGAGGAGGAGGAGAGGAGGAAGGAAGCGGCGGAAAAGGAGGAGGAGGTGGCGGAGGAGGGGGAGGAGGAGGAGGAGGAGGAGGAGGAGGAGGAGGAGGAGGAGGAGGAGGAGGTCCTACCCCCTGGGGCCGCCTACTCACGGCACGGTTCCGTAAGAGCAGGAGGCAATGTAGAAGGATAGCAGCTGGAAGAAACCGCCCTCAAGGCCGCGGACGCAGGCCAACTTGCCGCCAACGAAGAAGGCGTCGCCGCCGAAGAAGACGCCGTGCCACCATCCGAACACGGAACAGCACCGAATCACGACATGGTCGATCATGGCGCCGCGTGGCTGCAAGAGGGGCCACCCTGCGGGAGCGGTGCTGCTGGGGTACGTCGGGCACGAGGCGTCAGTCCCTTCTCGACGCGCCTGATCGCATCTTGCTGGTTGCGGCGCGTGGACTCGTTGGGCGAGAGCCCATCGCACCTCGAGCCAAGCTTCCGCACTGCGCGGGCATCACCCGCATCACAGTGAGACCCGCAGCGTCTGCAACAGTAAACACTGTTGCCCCTGATTACGTCGTGCCCGAGCGCGGCGAAGGCGTCCCCGACCTCGGCCAGGGCAGGTGGCAACGAGGCTGTGGGGGTCGAGGGCTGTGAGTTCCCTTCGAGCGCCAAGGCCGCGCCCAGGGCCATGCCAGCCCGCTGGTCGCCGCAGAGAACCCAGCCCTCGCCGAAGGCGCGGAAGTATTCGGCGTTGAGAGCACTGGCAACACGCGATGGGCGACGCACACGATGAGAATCAGCTTGCAGCGACTCGTGGGAGGGGCCCGTTGTGGCGGCCGTGACTCCGCGTTGGGTACATCGGCGCCGCCCGAGGCTGGCGCAGCATGCCCGATGCCTGGAAAGAAATCGCCCTCGGCCTCCATGGCGCTGGGTTGCTGGGCGCAGGTGTAGGACGGCAGGGTCGGGTCGGCCCGACTGTCGAGGTGGTCGCGAACTTGCAGGCGTAGGTCGCCGAAACTCTGTTGTAATTCAGAGGCCCTTTCAGGGGGCAAAAGGGTCCTTGAAAAAACCCGCGTGTTCTGCGCTCGTCGCGGGCCTTGGACATGGTCCGCCGGCTCCTGCCCCATGCGTGGGTCGTGTCTGCCCTGCGGGGGGCCAGGTCGGCAGCGTGGGGCATTCCAAGAAAACACGGCCCCGGCGTTCATCGGGCGCGAGGGCCTTCCCGCGCGCCTGACATGGGCATGGGCACGCTGAGCTTCACGCCCCTGCGGATCGGCATGGGTATGTTGTCAGACCATAGCGCCTGTAAAGCTCCAAGCTGCCTTGCGGCGCGGACACCCTTGACCGCATGCCTGAGCCCGCGGTGCCAGATGGGCGCACCAGCGTGGGAGTACATGTGGTTGGCGAGGCGGTCTTGCTGCCAGCGCTGCACGCCTTGCACCAAGAACGGTCGTAGGTCGTTGGTCAGCAGGGCGCACGCGGTGCAGGTCATACTGGTTGCCGAGGTCGTCCTGCAGAACGTGCGGCGCTTTCATGTCCCAGGCTAGCCACCTGAGCGTCAACCACGTCGCGGTCGGGGGACCTTTGGCATTGGCCCAACTGACAGGGACAACACGCTCATGGAACGCTGTCCAAGCCCTTTGAAGGCGGCTAGGGTACGTGCGCCCATCCCACATCCAAGCGGCGTAGTTCAAGGCCAGGTCCAGCGTGGCATGCTAGATGGGGCCGTACTCCACCGAATGGTGAGTAAACAGGTATGCCGTGACGCCCACATGGTGTTTGTCACTGCGCCCGTTTCGCACCGCGGCCAAGTTGCGCATCTCGCGTAGGGGCGCGTCCGCCAAACCCGACACTCCAGCACTGTGCCCTGCGGACGGCATGAGCCCAGGCCGCCACAGGGTGGAGGCCTTGCGCCCTACCGCGCGACGCAGCATGAGGAGTCGGTGCTTGCGCTCCCGCGCGACCTTCAGGCGCTTCTTCTCAACCTTCCTAAACACCCGAGGGCCATTCAGCTCATGGCCACGGTTGCGCATATGTCGGTCTTGGGGCGGAGGAGGAGGGAGGAGGAGGAGGAGGAGGAGGAGGAGGAGGGAGAGGAAGACGAGGAGGAGGAACAGGTGGAGGAAAAGAAAGAGGAGGAGGACGGGAAGAGGGAGGAGCAGGAGGGAAGGTGGAGGAAGGTGGAGGAGGAGGAAGTGGAGGATGAGGAGGATGAGGAGGACGAAGAGGAGGAGGTATCACGAGGAGGAAACGAAGGAGGAGGAGGAGGAGGAGGAAAAGGAAGGTTCGACGGAGGAGGAGGAGGAAACGGAGGAGGAGAGAGGAGGCGTAAGAGGAGGTTTGGAAGATAATGGAGAGGAGGGGGATGATAGGAGAGGTGAGCAGAGAACCGAAGAGGAGACGATTTCAGAGAAGAGGAGAGGAGAGGAGAGGAAAGGAGGGAAGCGGCAAGGAAGAGACAAGTGAAGAGAGGAGAGGAGAGGAGAGGAGAAGAACATACAGGGCGGTGGAGGAGGAGGGAAAGGAGGAGGAGGAAGACAAGGAGGATGACGAACAGGAGGAGGGGGAGTAATAAAGTTAGGAAGATGAGGAGGATATAGAGGAGGAGGAGGAGGAGGAGGAGGCGGAGGAGGAGAAGGAAAGGAGGAACAGGAAAGGAGGAGGAGGAGGCGGAGGAGGAGGAGGAGGAGGAGGAGGAGGAGGAGGAGGGGAGGGTAATGGAGAGGAGAGGAGAGGAGATGAGAGGATGCGGGAGGAGAGAAGAGACGGGGAGATGAGCGGGGTGGCGAAGAGAGAAGAGGAGAGGAAACCTGAGAAGAGACGAGGAGATGAGCAGCAGGACGGGGAGTAGGAGGAGGAGGAGGAGGAGGAAAAAAAGGAGCGGAGGAGGAGGAGGAGGTGCAGCATATGCAGCAGAGAGAGGAGGGGGTGCGAGCGGAGGAGGACTTTGAGGGAGGAGGGATGGGTTATGGTTGTTGCTCATGGTGCTGACGATTCTGGTGTCGATGATGATGGTGATGACGATGGTGATGTAAATATGATGATGATGATGATGATGATGATGATGATGATGATGATGATGATGCTGATGCTGATGATGATGATGATGATGAGGATGAGGATGAGGATGAGGATGAGGATGAGGATGAGGATGAGGATGAGGATGAGGATGAGGATGAGGATGACGATGACGATGACGATGACGATGACGATGACGATGACGATGACGATGACGATGACGATGATGAGGATGAGGATGACGATGCGGACGACGATGCTGGTGATGAGGAGGATGTGACGATGGCGCTGATGGTGACGATAGTGATCGTGATGGTGCTAGTAGGGGTGATGTTGGCGATGATGGTGATTGTGATGCTGATAGTGACGGTGGTTGTGATGATTCGAATGCTGGTGAGCATGGTGATGGTGATGATGACGTTGGTTGTGATGATGATGCTGCTGATGTTGCTGATGACGATGAGGGTGATGATGATGAGGAGGAGGGGGAGAAGTGAGGTGGAAAGGGTGGATGGAGGGTGAGGAGGAGGATGCGGAGGAGGAGGAGGAGGAAGAGGAAGAGGAGAGGTGAGGGCGGCGCCGCCCCAGCACTGGCCAGGCTGGCGGCAAGTCCATCACTGGACACAGTCGCGTCATGGACCGCGCGGCGGGGGGCAGGGGGAGGATCTTAGTTCGTTCGCGCTTGGGCCCACTCAACAAATGTTTTTCTTTCTTGTGTTGGGTTCTCATTCTGAGAGAGCACAGTTCGCGCGTCTCGCCAATACTGTTCCTCCCCTCTCCTCCTGCCTCCTGCCGCCTTGCTTCCCTCCCTTGTACCTTTCCTACTGGGGGGCTGCGACATGCGTAACGGTCGCCACGTTCGTTGGCTCCTGGGAGGTCGGTCCAGCGGAGTGGAGTTACACGTGGACCCATTGGGAAACTCGCTGCTCCCTGGGTGGTTGCGAACTGCGCAACTGTCACCATTTTCGAGGGCTCCTGGGAGATCCAGCGGAGTGGAGTCACACGCAGACCCATTGGGGACCTCGCTGCTCCTGGGGTGGTCGCTCACTGCGCAACTATCTTCACTTTCGTAGGCTACTGGGAGGCTCGGCCAAAGTCCCGCTGCTCCCTTGGTGGCTGCGACCTGCGCAAGTGTCGCCATGTTCTTTGGCTCCTGGTGGGCACGGCGAAAGTGAGGACATCGCAGATCCTTTTGAGACCTTGCGGCTCTCTCGTGGGCTGCATCTGTCGCCACTCTGGTGGGCTCCTAGGGCTCCTGGGAGACACGGCGTCGGTGAGGGCAGCGCTGATCAATTTGAGACCTCGCGGCTCCCTCGTGGGGTTGCGAAGTGTGCAGCCGTCGTCACTTTCGTGGGCTCCTGGGAGGCACGGCGGAGATGAGAGCAAAACAGATCGTGCATATCTGGCATGAGTTTTTTTTCATGGGGAGTTCATACAAACACTCGCCTCGCGCGGAGCAGGGGGTTGGGTGCGTCTGGTTTTGCTTTTCTGATAAAGCGGTGTTGTGGTTTGTATCGAATGGTATCATGGGTTTTCTGGCCAGGACAGCCTACTTCTGAGACATCACTTGTATGCGATGTCCCAAACAGTGATTGCACGGAGGGTTTCTTACTCCTGGTCTAAGGAATTGGGCCTGAGTGGCGGTCTGGCGGCTCCGTGCTCCCCGTCGACGCCCAATCGCCGCCTCGTTGCCGCTCGTCGTCTTGGCCAGGGTGGCGGTCTGGCGGCTCTTGACTCGCTGTCGCCGCCCCGTCGACGACGCGTCGCCGCCGGTTGCCTGGGCCTGGCTGGCGGTCGGGCGGCTCCGTACTCGACGTCGCCACCTCGTGGCCGCCCGTCGTCTGGGCGTTCGGGTACGGGATCGATTGCAGAGTTGATTTTCCCTACAGTTGGTTTGGCCAGATTCGACAAAGGTAGACTGTTCCGTAGAACTACGGAGTCTTGCAGGATTTGGTCGTAGGTTCGACGGGGAATCAATACAAGTGGGAATCAATTCTGCATTTGATCGCTTATTCGATGCTCGGGTGGCGGTCCGTCTGCGCCGTGCTCGCCGTCGACGCCCCGTCGTTGCCGTCGCCGCCCTGCAGCAGCCTCGCATATATTCTCCTTTCTAAAAAGAGAATAGACTCTACCCCCCCAGAATCATGTATGATTCTGACCACATGTCCATCCTTAATATGAATTTACACTATCCCAGGCCCAGGGGGGGCCGGTATCGACCCCCCTGAGGTTCCCTTGTAAAAAATTTTGCGCGGGGACATTTTTTGTTCTAACATAAGACTTGTTCACGAATCCCTTGCAACAAATGGTTCGAAGTGCACACGCGCGCGCCCCGTCGCGCGCGCATGCCGAAATCCTTCAAAAACCCTAGGTGTCGGAAGGAGTTCGCAATCGAGTTCCCAAAAAGCACACAAAAACACAGGGCTCCGTAACACTGATTTGCTAAAAAAGCTTACGCGCGAGCTCTTGCGAAATCTTAAGAAAACTGTGGGTTTTTCTCAAGATTTTCACCAAATGCTACCAAACGGGCTTCGCGCGCGCGCATGCCGAAATTTGTCGAACGCCCTTGCGCGTGTGCCGTCGCGAGAATCCTCTGCAAAAATTGAAACGAAGTGCGGACGCGCGCGTCGTCGCGCGCGTATGCCGAAATCCATCAACACCCATCGGTTTCGGGAGAATTTCAAAATCGTGTGTCCAAAAAACCCTACGAAAACACAAGGTTTCGAAACACGGATTTTCAACAAAAGCGTGCGCGCGCGCTCTTGCGTCGTCGTCGTCGTCGTCGCCGTCCTCCCTCCTCCCGCGTCGTCGTCGTCGTCGTCGTCGCCGACGTCGTCCTCTGTCTTTCCTCGTGTTCGTCGCCGTCGTCGTCGTCGTCGTTGTCGTCGTCGTCTTTCCTCTTCCCTCGTCGTTGTCATCGTCGTCGGCGTCACCGTCCTTCCTTCGTCGTCGTTCGCGTCGTCGCCGTCCTCCCTCCTCCCTCGTCGTTGTCGTCGTTGTCGTCGTTGTCGCCGTCGTCGTCCTCCCTCCTCCCTCGTCGTCGTCTTCGTTGGCGACATCGTCGTCGTCTTCGTCGCCGGCGTCGGCGTCGGCGTCGTCGTCGTCTTCGTCGTCGTCGACGTCGGCGTCGTCGTCGTCGTCGCCGCCGTCGTCGTCGTCGTCGTCGTCGTTGGCGTTGTTGACGTCGCCGGCGTCGGCGTCGGCGTTGTCGTCGTCGGCGTCGGCATCGTCGTCGTCGTTGTCATCGTCGTCGTCGTCGTCGGCGTCGTCGGCGTCGTCGTCGTCGGTGTCGTCGTCGTCGTCGTTGTCGTCGTCGTCGAAGTCGTTGGAGACGTCGTCGGTGTCGTCGTAGTCGTTGTCGGCGGCGTCGTAGTCGTCGTTGTCGCCGTCGTCGTCGGCGTCGCTGTCGTTGCCAAGTGCCATTTGTTACCCACCGTCACGGTCTTAAGAGATTTTGCAATCCAAGTTGCGGGTGAGTGGGTGGGATGTTTGCGCGAGCAGTGGAGGTGCTCAAGCGCGGTGCAGGGTAGTCAATTGCACCGCATATGTTGCATCGCATAAAGTGTATCACATAGATTGCACCACATATATTGCGCAGCATATGTTGCACCACATTGAGTGCACCACACATACTTCACAGCATACTTCTCACCACGTAGGCTGGGCCACATGCATTGCACGCTCTAGATTTTCCTTTCTACAAAGAGAATAGACTCTATCCCCCACAGCATTATCGGTCCCCGTTTCGGGTATGTAAATCTTTTCTGTTTCTGACCACATGTCCATCCTGAAATTGAATTTACACTATCACAGGGGGGCCGGTATCGACCCCCCTGAGGTTCCCTTGTAAAAAACGATACTCGGGGACATCTCTTGTCCTCACATAAGACTTTTTTTCACGAATCCCTTGCAACAAATGGGACGAAGTGCACACGCGCGCGCCGTCGCGCGCGCATGCCGAATTCCTTCAAAAATCTTAGGTGTCGGAAGGAGTTCGCAATCGAGTTCCCAAAAAGCACACAAAAACACAGGGCTCCGTACCACTGATTTGCTGAACAAGCTTACGCGCGAGTTCTTGCGAAATCTTAAGAAAACCGTGAGTTTCAAGATTTTCACCAAATGCTACCAAACGGGCTTCGCGCGCGCGCATGCCGAAATTTGTCGAACGCCCTTGCGCGTGTGCCGTCGCGAGAATCCTCTGCAAAAAATGAAACGAAGTGCGGACGCGCGCGTCGTCGCGCGCGTATGCCGAAATCCATCAACACCCATCGGTTTCGGGAGGATTTCAAAATCGTGTGTCCAACATCTTACAAAAACAGAAGGTTTCGCAACACGGAATTTCAACAAACGCGTGCGCGCGCGCTCTTGGGTCGTCGTCGTCGTCGCCGTCCTCCCTCCTCCCGCGTCGTCGTCGTCGCCTACGTCGTCCTCTGTCTTTCTTCGTGTTCGCCGTCGTCGTCGTCTTTGGCGTCGTAGTCGTTTCCGTCGTCGTTGTCGCCGTGGTCGTCCTTCCTCCTCCCTCGTCGTCGTCGTCGTCCGTCGTCGGCGTCTCGTCGTCGTCCCTCCTATTTCGTCGCCGTCGTCGTCGTCGTCGTCGTCGTTGTCGTCGTCGTCGTCTTTCCTCCTCCCTCGTCGTTGTCATCGTCGTCGGCGTCACCGTCCTTCCTCCTTCGTCGCCGTTCGCGTCGTCGCCGTCCTCCCTCCTCCCTCGTCGTCGTCGTCGTCCGTCGTCGGCTTCTCGTCGTCGTCCCTCCTATTTCCTCGCCGTCGTCGTCGTCGTCGTTGTCGTCGTCGTCGTCTTCCCTCTCCCCTCGTCGTCGTCGTCGTCGGCGTCGCCGTCCTTCCTCCTTCTTCGTCGTTCGCGTCGTCGCCGTCCTCCCTCCTCCCTCGTCGTTGTCGTCGTTGTCGTCGTCGTCGTCCTCCCTCTTCCCTCGTCGTCGTCGTCTTCGTTGGCAACATCGTCGGCGTCGTCGTCTTCGTCGTCGTCGTCGACGTTGGCGTCGTCGTCGCCGCCGCTGTCGTCGTCGTCGTCGACGTCGTCGTCGTCGGCGTCGTCGGCGTCGTCGTTGTCGTCGTCGGCGTTGTCATCGTCGTCGTCGGCGTCGGCGTCATCGTCGTTGTGGTCGGTGTCGTCGATGTTGTCGTCGTCGTCGTCGTCGTTGTCGTCGTCGTCGATGTCGTCGGAGACGTCTTCGGTGTCGTCGTAGTCGTTGTCGTCGGTGTCGTCGTAGTTGGTCTTAAGAGGTTTTGCAAACCAAGTTGCGGGTGGGTGGGTGGGATGTTTGCAAGAAAATGGGATGTGTCAAAACATGGGTAAACATCAATTTCACTACATAGCTTGCACCTCATAGATTGCGCCACCTAGAGTGCATAGGATATATTGCGCCACATGTGATGTTCGGCACATATCACCCAATGCATTTGTTCCAAAGTAGTTTGCACAACATAGATCGCACGACATGTATTGCACAACGCAGATCGCACCACATAGGCGGCACCGCATGGTTTGAACAGTATATTTTGCACCACGTGGATTGATTGCACCGACAGACACGCACTGTTTGCGGCCCGCGCTGGGTAACATGTGGATGTGGTATGTGTTGATCGAGCGCTCTTTTCCGCAACCAAAGCTTGAGCTTAGGGGTTATCATTTCTTTTCTCAGGATCTGGGCATGGGTGGTGGTCTGCCGGCTTCGTGCTCGACGTCGCCGCCCCGTGGCCGCCTCGTCGCCGCCCGTCGTTTGGGCCTCGCTGGCGGTCTGGCGGCTCTGTGATCGTCGTCACAGCCCCGTCGCCGCATTGTCGCCACCTGTCGCTTGGGCCTGGGTGGCGGTCTGGCGGCTCTTAAGTCGCCGTCGCCGCCCCGTCGTCGCCGTCGCCGCCCCGTCGCCGCCTCGCACAGATCGAACCGTATATATTCTATGTTTCTAAAAAAGGAAATAGGTTCTCCCACCTCCCCCCGGACAGATCGATTCCCCGGGAACTTATGCAAAACACATCCCCTTTCGGTTCCCTTGCAAAAAATACAATGCGCGCGCACTCGTTTATCAAAAATCACAAGTGATCAGGAATCCCTAGCAACAACAACGGGACGAAATGCACACGCGCGCGTCGTCGCGTGCGCATGCCACATTTCATTAAAAAAAGATCGGTTTCGGAGGGATGTCGAAAGCGAATGTCCAAACACATAAACAAAACAGAGTTTCTCAACACGGATTTTCAACAAAAGCGAGCGCGCGCGCTCTTGCGAATTCTTTAGAAAGCATTGCATTTCCCAACGTGTTTACAACATGCTACCAATCGGATTTCGCGCGCACGCATGTCGGAATCGTTCGATCGCCCTTGCGCGCGTGCTGGGGTGGCACGACCCGTCTCACACGATAACTCTCGCGCGTCTGCCGCGCGCGCATTTTGAATTCCTTCCCAAACGTTCACCACCGACACGAAGACGCCGTCATCGTCGTCGGAACGATCAGCATCGGCGCCTTCATTGGCTGCCCCTCCATCGCTGCCAGCATCGTCACCAACATTGCCTCTAGCATAATCGTGTCTACCGTTTTCGACGTTGCCATGACACCGTGCCCGCCCAAGTCGCCGACTCGTACTGAAGTGCCCGCTAGGATGTGCCGAGTGGTCAGCGCCACCGAGCGTCGGTCGCGCCAAACTAGCTGGCCGCTGCGCGCGCGAGCATGCGCGGGCTAGCGCGGCCGCAGAGATGTACCAGCCAACACCCAGCACCCATCGCAATTGCTTCCGCATGGGTTTTGCAAACCAAGTTGAGGTTGAGGGTGGGTAGGTGGGATGGTTGCGCGAGCAGTGGTGTTGACAAGTTCAAGTTCGGCAAGTGAAATGCGCCGCATCGGTTCTCCTTCCTAAAACAAAATAAGGTGGTAGGGGTTGAAGACCCCCCGGGAATCGATGCAAAACATATAGGATCCAGGCCCAAAGTCAATCCTACCTGCGAGTTCGTACTATCCCTGCACAGCGGCATCGACCCCCCCGTTAGCTTTTGCAACAGCTACTATGCGCGCGCACTCGTGTATCAACACTCATAAGTTGTCATGAGTCCCTTGCAGAAAAACAAAGCGAGGCGCACACGCGCACGCTGTCGCGCGCGCGTGCCGAAACCCTTGGAACAAAATGCATTCGGTTTCGGAAGGGTTTCAACATCGAGTGCCCAAAAGACATACAACAACACATGTGAACCAAAGCGTGCGCGCGCCTTTGCGTCGTCGTCGTCGACGTCATCCCTCCTCCCTCGTCGTCGTCGTCGCCGTCGTCGTCCTCTGTCTTTCCTCGTCGTCGTCGTCGTCGTCCTCTTTGGCGTCTTCGTCGTTTCCGTCGTCGTTGTCGCCGTGGTCGTCCTTCCTCCCCCCTCGTCGTCATACTCGTCCGTCGTCGGCGTCTCGTCGTCGTCCCTCCTATTTCGTCGCCGTCGTCGTCGTCGTCTTCCCCCCTCCCTCGCCGTTATCGTCGTCGGCGTCGATGTCCTCCCTCCTTCGTCGTTCGCGTCGCCGCCGTCCTCCCTCCTCCCTCGTCGTTGTCGCCGTGGTCGTCCGTCCTCCTCCCTCGTCGTCGTCATCGTTGGCGACGTCGTCGTCGTCTTCGTCGTCTTCCTCGTCGTCTTCGTCGTCGTCGTCATCGTTGACGTCGTCGTCGTCGTCTGCGTCTGCGTCGTCGTCGTCGTCGGTGTCGTCGTCGTCTTCGTCGGCGTTGTCATCGTCGTCGTCGTCGTTGTCGGTGTCGTCGTCGTCGTCCTTGTGGTTGTCGTCTCGTCGTCGGTGTCGTCGTAGTCTTGTCGGCGGCGGCGTTGTCGTCGTCGTTGTCGTTGTCGCTGTCGTCGTCGGCGCTGGTGTCGCTGCCAAAGTGCCATTGGGTACCTACCGTCACGGTTTGAAGGGATCTTGCGGCCAAGTTGCGGGTGGGAGGATGGGATGTTTGCACGAGCAGTGGAGAGGACAGCTTCAAGACAGCCAACGTGAATTGCACGACATATATTATTCTTCGCGTATACATGTGCCTGGCTATATATATATATATATACATACATACATATACATATATATATATATATATACGGCCCCACGGTTGCACTACATATACAGCACACCGTAGATCGCACCAGCCGGGTTCCCCATTCAAACAAAGTGGGGCAATCTATGTGGTGCAACTGATTTTTACCCATGATTTGACACACTCCGTGCTCTTGCAAACATCCCACCCGCTCACCCGCAACTTGATTTGGAAAGCATCTGAAGACCGTGACGGTGGTTACCAAATGGTACTTGGCAACGACAGCGACGCCGACGACGACAGCGACAACGACGACGACGCCGCCGACAACGACTACGACGACACCGACGACGTCTCCAACGACTTCGACGACGCCGACGGCGACGACGACGACACCGACGACGACGACGACGCCGACGACGACGACGACGACACCGACAACAACGACGACGATGACGACGCCGACGACGACGACAACGACGACACCGACGACGACGACGACGCCGACGACGACGACGACGACGCCGACGGCAGCGACGGCGACGACGACGCTGACGTCGACGACGACGACGAAGACGACGACGATGCCGACGCCGACGACGACGACGAAGACGACGACGACGTCGCCAACGAAGACGACGACGAGGGAGGAGGGAAGACGACGACGGCGAAACGACGACAACGACGAGGGAGGAGCGAGGACGACGACGACGACGTCAACGACGCCGACCACGACGACGAAGACGACGGCGACGACGGCGGCGACGACGACGACGCCGACGTCGACGACGACTACGAAGACGAAGGCGACGCCGACGACGACGACGACGACGAAGACGACGACGACGTCGCCAACGAAGACGACGACGAGGGAGGAGGGAGGACGACGACGGCGACAACGACGACAACGAAGACGACGACGAGGGAGGAGCGAGGACGGCGACGCCGACGACGACAACGACGAGGGAGGAGGGAAGACGACGACGTCAACGACGACGGCGACGGCGACGAAATAGGAGGGACGACGACGAGACGCCGACGGCGGACGACGACGACGACGAGGGAGGAGGAGGAAGGACGACCACGGCGACAACGACGACCTTCGTCTCTTTTTTTGTAGAAGATTCTCGCGACGGCACACGCGCAAGGGCGTTCGACAGATTTCGGCACGCGCGCACGCGAAACCCGTTGTGTAGCATTTTATGAAAATCTTGAACAACCTATGGTTTTCTTAAGATTTCGCAAGAGCTCGCGCGTAAGCTATTTTAGCAAATCAGCGTTGCGAAACTTTATGTTTTTGTAGATCTTGAAAACTTGATTGCGAAATCCTTCCGGCACCGAAGGTTTTTGAAGGATTCCGGCATGCGCGCGCGACGGCGCGCGCGTTGCATTTCGTCCCGTTGTTTGCAGAAAGGATTCGCGAAAAAGTGCTATGCTGCAGCAGAAGATGTTTTATTCGTATCGATTTTTACAAGGGAGACTCAGGGGGGCCGATACCCTTTCCCCTGGGATGGTGCAAAATCATGTTTAGCATGGACCTGTGGTCAGAACCATATATGATTTACATACCCGAAGAGGGGGGCGATAACGCCGGGGGGGTAGAGTCTATTCTTTTTTTGAAACGAGAACCTACTGGTGCAACTTATTTGGTGCAGTTCGCTTGCCGAAATTGAAACCGCTAACTCCAGTCCTGGCGCAACCATCCCACCCTCCCGCCCGTAATTTGGTTTGCAAAACCCATGCGGGAGCGAGTGCGGTGAGTGCTGGGTGTTGGCTGGTGCATCTCTGCGGCCGCGCTAGCCCGCGCATGCTCGCGCGCGCAGCGGCCAGCTATTTGGGCGCGACCGACGCGAACGCGGTAGTGCTGACCGCTCGTCGCATCCCAGCTGGCACTTCGGTGCGAGTCGGCGATTTGGGCGGGCGCGGTATCATGGCAACGTCGGCAACGGTAGACACGATGATGCTAGTAGCGATACGGGTTTTGATGCTGACAGCGACGATGGGGCAGCCAGTGACGGCGCCGATGCTGACCACGCCGGCGACGATGACGGCGTCTTCGTGTCGGGGATGAAGGTTTTGGAAGGAATTCGAAGCGCGCGCGGCAGGCGCGCGAGAGTGGCTCGCATGATAGTATTTGATACGGGTCGTACCACCCCAACGCGCCCGCAAGGGCGATCGAACGATTTCGACATGACATGCCCGCGCGAAGCCTGCGCGGCATCGAATGGTGAAGAGCGCATGGTTTTCTTAAGGGTTTACATGAGCGCGCGCACGCTTTTGTGGAAAATCCGTGTTGCGGAACCATGTGTTTTACATGGTGTTTTTGGACTCTCGATTTTGAAATCTTTCCAAAACCGGAAGATTTTGAAGGATTCTGGCATGCGCGCGCGACGGAGCGCGCACATTTCGTGCCATTGATTCGCAAGTGGTTCGTGAAAACATATTATGGTAGAGCAAACAATGCCACCGTTTAGTATATTTCGCGAGGGAACCGATGGAGGGACCGATACCAGCTTGGTTGCCATAGTATGAACCCACGGGTAGGATGGACATTGGGTCAGAACCATGTGTGTTTTGCATGGGTTCTTTGGGGGATCGAGGAGTCCGGGGGGGGAGGGTGGTAGAACCTTTTTTATATAAGAAATAGGTGGTGCAGTCTATGTGGTGTAATTTGGCTTTTGCAAACGAGTTGGCACATTCCACATCCCACCCGCCCAACCGCAACTCGGTTTGCAAAACCCATGCGGCGGCGATTGCGGTGAGTGCATGGCGTTGGCTGGTGCATCTCTGCGGCCGCGCCAACGGTCACCTATTTTGGCGCGACGACGCTGCCGCAGTGGCGCTGACCGATGGGCACATCCCAGCAGACATTTCAGTGCGAGTTGGCGACTTGGGTGGGCGCGGTATCATGGCAACGTCGACGACGGTGGACACGATAATGTTGGTTGCGATATTGGTGGCGATGTTGACAAAAAAAGGCGGCGCGGCCACTGACGGAACCGATGTTCATCACGCCGGCGACGATGACGGCGTTTTCGCGTCGGTGATGAACGTTTTGGACACAGTCCGACATGCGCGCGACGCGCGAGAGTGGCCCGCATGTTTCCCGGCGGAGCCGGGTGAAATTCCGTGCCCGCCGGCTGACTGATGACTGACTGAACGTGAGGGGGCAGCTCGGGAGACAAATTTCAAACCGCCCGCAGGAGCGCAACCCGGCGGCGGCAACCGCAACCCAACCGGGCGACACATTTCAAAGCGCCCGCGGGAGCGCGCAACCGCAACCGCAACCGCAACCGGGCGACACATTTCAAAGCGACCGCGGGAGCGCGCAACCGCAACCGCAACCGCAACCGGGCGACACATTTCAAAGCGCCCGCGGGCGCGCAACCATTTGCAACCCGGGCGACACATTTCAAAGCGCCCGCGGGAGCGCGCAACCGCAACCGCAACCGCAACCGGGCGACACATTTCAAAGCGCCCGCGGGCGCAACCGCAACCGCGACCGCAACCGGGCGACACATTTCAAAGCGCCCGCGGGCTCGCAACCGCAACCGCAACCGGGCGACACATTTCAAAGCGCCCGCGGGCTCGCAACCGCAACCGCAACCGGGCGACACATTTCAAAGCGCCCGCGGGAGCGCGCAACCGCAACCGCAACCGGGCGACACATTTCAAAGCGCCCGCGGGAGCGCGCAACCGCAACCGCAACGGCAACTGGGCGACACATTTCAAAGCGCCCGCGGGAGCGCGCAACCGCAACCGCAACCGCAACCGGGCGACACATTTCAAAGCGCCCGCGGGAGGGCGCACCCGCAGGGTTTCAAGAGGGTCGATTGCGCGTGCACTTGTGCGTAAGCTGCCCGCGGAAGGTGCCGCGTAGGCGCCTTAATGCGGTCTGCCGGGCGAGCGGCTTGCGTGATCCACCGCGCAAGGTCGTCGCGCAATCGAGTGCAACCCCCCTTCTGATCGTTTCTCCCTGGGGTTCAGGCGAGTGGAATTGCCTCAGCCACGTCTCGGCCACGCTCGTGGGACTGCCCCCCGCAGGGTTTCAAGGGGGTCGATTGCGCGGGCACTCGCGCGCATGCCGCCCTCGTAAGTTCGCGCGTCTGCCGCGCGAGCGGCCTGCGTGAGCCACCGCGCAAGGTCGTCGCGCATTCGAGTGCAACCCCCCTTCTGATCGTTTCTCCCGGGGGGGTTCAGGCGAGTGGAGTTGCCTCAGCCACATTTCGGCCACGCTCGTGGGACTACCCCCGCAGGGTTTCAAGGGGGTCGATTGGGGGCGTGGGACGACAAGGAGAAGAAGGAGGAGCCACTGGCGGAGGGCCCGACGACGAGCCCCCGCGTGGCCCGCGGTTCTCCGCCGGGACATTGCAGCGGGGAATCCCTATTCCACGCTGCTGCCCTTGATTTTATTTGGCACGGGTCGCGCGCCCACCCCCCACCCCCCCAGCAAGCGCGCAAGGGCGTTCGTATGATTCCGACATGCGGCGAGAGGCCCGTTTGGCAAAAATCAATAAACATGTGGAAACACCGATGTGTTCCTGCAGAAAAAAACAAATAGTTCGCAAGAACGCGAACGCAGACATCTTTTAAAATTTGTGTTGCGAGACCATGTGTTTTCATATGTTGTTTGGACGCTCGGTTTTGAAATCGCTACATAATCGTTGGTGTTTGACGGATTTGGGCATGCGCGCGCGTCAACGCGCGCGTGCGCAGTTACGTATAATAAGGTTTATGAAAGATTTTGGCATGCCCGCGCGACTTCGCGCGCATGCGCATTTTTTCTTTTTGAGAGGGGGTCAGGGGCTCTTGACACTTGATGACTTTTGATTAGCGTACGCGCACGTTGCAATTTCCGCAGAGGAAAGCGGGGGGTGGGGCGGATGCCAGCCCTGGAGGGTGCGAGCTCATGGGCGATGGGGCAACGTCGTATGCACATTGCGATACGAATCGGTGAACTGATAATCCGGAGGGGGGTCGAATCTACGCTTGGTTCTAGAAAGGGGAATCAGCCATCCCACCCACCCGCCCTCAATCTGGTTTGCAAAACCCATGCTCCGGAACCTGGTTCGTCCAAGATTGCCGCCAGGTGGCCGGAGGTATGGCCCGAAGCACGGCGCCAAGGGGATTGGAAACTAGGGGTAATGTGTGTGTGTGGATGTCATCGCCGGGGCTATCACATGTCCTACTTGTCATGGCCCCCTCTTCGTTTTTGAAGTTCCCTGGCGCCCACCTCGTCCGCGCCGCGCACATGCCTCTGGCCATGATTTCCAAACCCGCTCTTCCACGCCCCTTTTGGACGCCCCCGATGGGGAAAGGGCACTCGAGGAACCGCAATCGTGGATAAAGGTGCGTGGATGAGCGACGGGTCCCGCGTCCATGCGAAAAGTCGGCGCGTTCCATCACCAAGTCAGGCGGCACCAGTTTCATGCTTCGGGGGAGGCTTTTCCTGGTCCATGGATCTTGATCGCGGGATCATAGTCCATGCCAAATGCAGTCTATCCTTAGTCTCTGGTACGTGTACTTGCATTGGGTGGGAGGGGGGGGGGGTCGTGGCGAGGCCCCGAAGGAAGTCTGGATTTCACGCACGTCGGCTCTCATTGGCACGCCTTCTGGGGACAGCGGTGGCTGAAAAGGCAGTTGAGCCGGGGGTGGTGCGACGAACCAGCAAGACACACCCATACCCATAGGGGGGTCGGAGAGGGCCATGGGTGCGTGTTGTCAGATGGGGGTCCCCAGTCGAGCGGGAGCGTTCCCCAGGGTCCGACAACCCGCACCCATACCCATAGCCAATCCTCCTCCCAGCGACCCCCCTATGGGTATGGATGTGTGTTGTTCGTTCGTCATGGTGAATGTCAGACAGGCTCAGGGAACGCCTCGATGGCGGATGCGGGGGAGGAGGCAGCCCGACGCCTCTCCCGGTCCACGCCGGCATGACGCGGTCGCTCGAGGCTGGCGACGCGATGCGTTCGTGCCCGAAGGTGGGCGCGCGTGCGGAACAAAATGGGGCGGCAGGGCTGCGGCTGCGGCCCGAGTCTCGTGCGAGAGGAGGGAGGAGGGCGAGTAGCTGTGAGGAGGAGGAGGAGGAGGAGGAGGAGGAGGAGGAGGAGCAGGAGGAGGAGGAGGAGGAGGAGGAGGAGGGGGGGGAAGAGAAGCAGGTGGCGATGAAGAGGAGGAGGAGGAGGAGGAGAAGGAGGAGGAGGAGGAGGAGGAGGAGGAGCAGGAGCAGTGGCAAGATGATAGACATGACGAGCTGGCTATTCTGGGGTCCTACCCGACCATGTGCACAGAGAGGACCGGTCGAGCGCCCACTGGGCCCTCACCCAAATAATTAAGTGTCCCGGCCGCGGTCGGGCGCCGGCCCTTCCAGGGAGGGCTCCAGGGACGAATGCTCCGGATTTCGTAACAAAAAAGAGGGGGTCTCGAGTTATGAAAAAATCACGACGGTGGGTTTTTCATTATTTTTGGCCTTTGGGGGCCCCTACCGGCCCTCGGGACCGTCAAAAAACGATTCAGGACGAAAAAGCGGTCCCGGGGAATGGGTCGAGACCTCGGGGGGTCGACGTCATGAAAAAATCATGACGTCGGGGATGATGACTACTCCAGATCTCGTAATAAAAGGGAGGGGGTCTGGACCCTCCCAAACAAGCCATCTCAGACCTCCCCCGTGGGAGAACCCTCCAAAACATCGTCCCCAGACCCCCCCAGGCCCTCCAAGATAGCCTGGAAGAGACCCCCCCCCGAAATGAGACCCCCCTCCCTGTTATTACGAAATCTGGAGTAATCGAGGAGGTGTACGGCGACGAGGCTAGCGACGCGCGCCGACGCACGGCCGCCGCCAGGACATCCCGCCCACCAGCGTGCACCAGCGCGCCCGGGCCTCGGCGGCCCCAACCCAGGCGCAGCGCCGGCCGCGCCGCGCTCGGCCCGGGGGACGCTTCCTCTCTTCTGCCTCTTCGCCTGTTGCGCTACGGATATATATATATATATATATATATATGTATAGATGTGCATATACACATATATCTATATATATAGTCGTGCCTCTCTCTCTCTCTCTTTTTTTTTTCTCTCTCTCTCTCTCTCTCTCTCTCCCTCTCTCTACATATACATATATATATATATATATGTATGTGTGTGTCTTGCCTGGCGGCCGCGGTACGCAGTTGTTTCGTCGAAGACTCGGGCCGGGATGTCCAAGGGAGCACTGTCACATTTCGGACCTGGCGGCCGGGGTATGCTGAGTGTGCAGGGCGGGTCGGAAGTTCTTGCGTGTCGTCGAGGTTCAAATAATGATGTGTATATATATATATGTATATTTTTTTGGGGGGGAGGTCCACGCTGATTTCTTGGATCGGCGCTGGACCCTCTCCCTGATGCGTGGAGCGCGCCAGGGGCGGCGCTTGAGGCGCCGCCAAGGGGATGCCAGCGACCCAGGGGCACTGAGTGATGGGCAACCGAGGAGGATCCGGTCGTTTCCCAAACAGGAGGACGCACAGCGACGCAGCCGCGCCTCAGCGCCACGGCCCTTGGGGGACGTTCTACGCATGGTCTCAGCCCCCGCCCCCCCCCCGCGCCGTTCCCGCCTCCGCCTCCTGGTGTTTTTTCCATGTGGCCTCGTCCGCGACGTTGTTTGCAATCCCGCGGGCATTGTGATCGTTTTTGTATCCATTGTTTTGCCGATCGGCGCGGGCCTTCGCACCCCCCCTCCCCTCCCCCCCTCCTCCTCCTCCTCCTCCTCCCCCTCCTCCCCCTCCTCCTCCTCCTCCTCCTCTTCCCTCTCCTCCTCCTCCTCCTCCTCTTCCTCCTCCTCCTCCTCCTCTTTTTCCTCCTCCTCCTCCTCCTCCTCCCCCTCCTCCCCCTCCTCCTACTCTTCCTCCTCCCCCCTCCCCCCCCCCCTGGAGCAGATCTGCGCTGTTTCTGGCGCCTGTTTCGAGCAGGTGGAGTCCCCTCCTCATAGGACGCACTGTTGCAGACAGTGGCGTGAAGAAGACGTATGGAGCCAGACCCCCCTCTCCCCCCCCCGCTTCCACCCACTGTCGAAACGCCGAATAAGAACACGCTCACATGCTTGGAGTCGGATCTCCAGGCAATGGTTTGGGTCGGGTTGGCCACTCTTCAGAGCCCCGAGTCATCAGGGCCGGGGGTGGTCAGGGTTAGCCCCTGCCTCGTGCCTCCGAGAGGGGCAAAGCCGGAGCTGCGGCGGACCAGAGCTGTCCTGGATCACGCGG
The DNA here is from genome assembly GCA_963575745.1 of Prorocentrum cordatum. Taxonomy (NCBI): domain Eukaryota; class Dinophyceae; order Prorocentrales; family Prorocentraceae; genus Prorocentrum; species Prorocentrum cordatum. The sequence continues at coordinate 219,417 of CAUYUJ010015847.1, forward strand.
GCGACTATTCCCGAATCATCGGGCTGGGGGTCGGTGGCGGCCAAGGGGGGGGGATGACTACGGGGGGTGGGTATCATGGCGGGGGCCATGAGATCTCCCCACCATCTTCTCATTTCAATGCGTCCCCGCCCCCCCCCTGGGACGCGCACATGCCGCCGGCCATGAGTTGCGCCCCCCCCTTCTTGGATGCCCCCCTCTTGGCCGCCCCCCCCGAGGGGTGCTCAGGGGTAACTCTTGCTGCGTGCGTCTGGCGGCCAGACCAGAGTTACCCCATACCGGGTCATCTGGGGTAGCTCGGGCGTTCGAAGTCCTCGAGCTTCCCCCTTCGGTTGGTGCTCCTGCTCCTCCTCCTCTCCTCATCCTCGGTACAGCCCGCGTCGCCAGCAGGGATCGGCAATCGAGGGTCGGTGCTTCTGGGCTGGCGTCTGGCACCTACTGTGCCTCCAGAGGCCAAGGGGGGGGGGGGGAGGAGGGCTTTTCTGGGAGCGGCCCTTCCTTGCAACCACCTCCTCATGCTTCTCCTCCCCCCTCCTCCTCCTCCTCCTCCTCCTCCTCCTCCTCCTCCTCCTCCTCCTCCTCCTCCTCCTCCTCCTCCTCCTCCTCCTCCTCCTCCCCCTTCTCCTCATCCTACTCATCATCATCATCCACCTGCTTCTCTTCCTCCTCCTCCTCCTCCTCCTCCTCCTCCTCTCTCCTCCCTCCTCCTCCTCCTCCTCCTCCTCCTCCTCCTCCTCCCTCCTCCTCCTCCTCTCTCCCCCTCCTCTCCTCCTCCTCTCCTCCTCCTCTCCCTCCCCTCCTCCTCCTCTCCTCCTCCTCCTCCTCCTCCTCCTCCTCCTCCTCCTCCTCCTCCCTTCACTCCTCCTCTTCCTCCTCCTCCTCCTCCCCCTCCTCCTCCTCCTCCTCCCCTGCCAGTCTCTGTGGAGGGGCGCACGCGCGGGAGCGGGCCCTGCCTTGTTTTCATCATATCCGACACGGATGCGGCTAAGAGCGACGACGTGAAGGCCCTCCGCGGGCGCAGATGCACCTTTTGCGCAGTGAGGCCGCCGCGGGCGGCGGTTCTCTGTCGAAACGGTGCGGGTGGATCGCGGATCGGGTGCCGAAGTGTTCTCCACGACTTGTTCAAGCAGTGTGTGGGTCGTCGGCGGGTCGCCCAGCGTCAGAAGGCGAAAACCCACCCCCACCCCGAGTCCCGACGCCCATCCCCGAGCCGGCGATTCAAGGGGCGGCCGGGATAGGGGGGTGGGGGTGGCTTTTCTCCATTCCTGGACCCCGAAAACCCACCCCCACCCCCAGTCCCGACTCCTTGAATCGTGGGTTCAGGGATGGAGTCGGGACTGGGGGTGGGGGTGGGTTTACGCCTCCTCACAGCGGGCGAGACGCGGGGCGGGTCGCGGGTGGGTCGCGGGTGGCAGGTGGCGGGTGATTCATGGGAGGGTCGCGGGGCGGGCCGCGGGTGGGTTGCGGGGCGGGGCCGGCAACGAGGCCCCCCACGAGTCCACCACGTTCCCTTCCAGTCCCTGAGGGACAGGGCTGGGTCGGGCTGGGCCAGCCGTATCTCTCAGCTGAGCTCCGAGCACGAGCCTCCTGATGCCCCTCACCGAACCTGGGTCATGCACTGACCCACTCTCTCGATGGACTCGGAAGGCTCCGTAGCTGGCCCAGAGTCTAAGCGGCAGGAGCTTTCGAAAGGCGAGGGCGACGCCGCACAGCAGGTAATCTCGCGGCAGCTGTGCAGTGGTATTGGATAGCGCGCCGCCCCAGCCTGCGGATCACCCTGTCGTCAGCCGCAGAACCCCAGGAGAGGAAACACCCAGCAGGACCCGAGAAGAGCGTCAAGGAGCAGTGGTCCCTCATGGACTCGGCAGGCCAGCAGGCATGGACAGCCGCAGCAGCCGCACGAGTTCCGCCCCCAGGACAGCGCACAGTCGCCTTCTCTGAGGCAGAGCGCGGCACCGCGCAGGCGGGCACGCAGCAGGGAAGCGAGGGCGGCGGCGTCCCAGCAGCGAAGTTAGAGCCAAGTCCAGTCACGCAGTGTCCCTCGGCGGGAGCCCAGGCAGGCACACGCGCCGAATGCGACTCCCCATGACCGAAGTGCGACAGCCGCGGAGCGGGCGGGGCCTCGACGACCAGAGGCAGAAGAGCCAGCGGGCAGAATTGGACCCAGGGCTGACCGCGGCTCCCATTCAGCACGAGGCGCCTGGATTAGGCGGCAGCTCGCGCCCGCTCGCGGGCAGCATCCCCGCGGCACGGACCAGCCCTGCGACCTTCAACGCCCCGCCCTTCCTGGACCCCTTCGGGGCTGGGGAGTGCCCAGAACGGCGCGCCTTGCCAACGGGCTGCCAGGGTGCGAGGCCCAAGGGGCGCAGCCTTCAGCAGGGTGCTGCAAGGGCTGCTGGGACCACCTGCGACGTGGCCCCAGCGGTAGCGACGGAGGCCCCTTCAGCGCCCGACGCTGCCAAGAGGCACGCCAACTCAGCCACGGCGGCAGAAGGGGGTGACGCCTGGGTCGAGGAGCGGGGGCTGCGGCGCCTCCGCCACGATCGGCCCTCTGAGCGGCGGCGAGGAGAGGTTCTGCTGCGCCAGCTGCGGGGTCACGGGACTGACGTCCCTGACCCGCGTGAGCGACGCTGGCCTTCGGCCTTCTCTGCGGCGACTCCTGGGTCGAGCACTTGCCGCAGCCAGCGCCCCGTCCGCACCGGATCCCGCCCCGCCCCAGCACCCAGGGCGCGGCGCAGGGGGGGCATCGCAGGCGGTAGGCACGTTCTGCCCAGAACGGTCGCCCTGGAACCAGGCGGGGCTGGTCAGCCAGGCGGGCCGGGAAGGCTGGACGGTCCGCCGACGCCCCCAGGCTCCGCGACCGCGGGTGGGTGTGGCTCCTCCCCATTGGGGAGTTGCCCTCAGACAGCGACCCTCCTCCGAGCGCCCAACCACAAGGAGGACGCGACCGGGACCCCCCCGCCTTTCAGGAGGCGCCCGCTGGAGCTACGTCCCCAAAGATTCCGCCGTCCCGTCCGGCATCTTGATCAAGATGGGCGACGAAGAGAGAATTCTACACATGTGACGTTGCAAGCAGGGCCGCGCAATTTTCGGTTCCCAGGAAGAGTTTGGAGTTGACCCTGAGGAGTGTCGAGACGTGGACAACCCCATGGAACTCGGGCAAAACACCGACGGCGCCCGTGGCACAGCCACCTCGTCCAGCCCTACACCCGGCCAGCTGGCTCCTCCGGCAAATAGACCGACCAGAGCCTTTTTGCCCTGCAGTTGTGGAGCTGAACGCGGTTGATCTGGGTTCCCGCATGTTCTGAGCGGCGGTAAGCTTCAGCGGCCGAAGCCGCCGCAGGCGGAGCCCATGCGCAAGCCATTAATGTTTTGTCTCTTCTCTTGCTCTCCGCCTTCCCTCTTCGGGGCGTCGTGCTCGACCTCTTCGAACAACGCCGGCTGTCACGTTCAGCGTTTGTTTTTTTTACTTTACCAGGGTCGGTCGGCGGCACCAGCCGCAAGGCTCTTGCTACATGAATATCGGTTTTTCATAACCAGATCCGGCATGCGTCGGGCCATTTTCCGCGCTGTTGAGGTACACGCTCCCACCCCGCGCGGAGCACCGAGTTGTGGCAATATTCCGACCCGCAGCCGTTGTGGGGACAAGGGGAAAAGTCCGATCTTTCTCCCCCCTCTGCCCCTTCCCGCCCCCCCCCGTCCCGCCCTTTCCTCCTGGCCCACATGGGACTGGACCGGATCGGGCTGGCGGAGGCCTGCATACATGAATGTGTGTTTTCACGTTCGGTTCCCAGGTTTCACTGACATGCGATACACCACCACGTTTGGCAATCGATTGTTTCTGCTCTTGCAGATGTTTTGGATTTGTTTTGAGGCTCCAGGAGGCCTTGGGCGGGCCTCAGATGCGATCTCCAGAGGGTGGGCTTCGAGATCTGGAGAACATTTTGCAGAATGTTAAACTTGCAATAGACCGCGCAGATTTCTTGGATTGGCTTTGACCCCTGCTCTTGTTTACGTGTTTCTTTTCGATCAGTGTGAGAGATGGTGGGTGACATGGGCATGCTCCAACATTCCCCGCAATTCCATGATTTTCCAATGTTCCACACGGGCTGCAGGAACGGGAGCCGCTACACACCGTGGGATTTACAGGCGATGCTACCTGAGCCAATTGCACCATTGCCTCATCATCGTTAGTTGTTTAATGAGCCTTTACCGGTATATCCCGTTTCTTCCTCTCTCTCTCTCTCCGTCTTTCTTTTTTTTGTCTCTCTATATCTCTATGTTTTTTGTTGTTTCTATATCTCTCTCTCTCTTTCTCAAAAGGTCGGTTTTGCTTTTCAGCCAGGTATGTACAATAATATGTCACATTTCGTTTTCTCTCTCCCTCTCTCTCGCTCGTTTTTTTTGTTTCTCTCTCTCTCGTTTTCCTCCTAGAACAACCACGCAATACGAGTACAACTCCCCTCTGTTGACAACCGATCCTATCCATCGTAATTATTACCTCTTCTTGTCTCTTCTGTCTCTTCCGGTTTGCTTCCTTTCACTGATTGCTCCCGCCTCCGCTGAGGGCCCCTCGGCCGCGCCGATCTGTTCCCCGAAAACGCCGCGCCCGCCAGTCCCGCTGGGCGCCTTCCGCCGGATGGGTTTCCGATTCATCCTCAAATTGGTTGCGGAACGGGTTGATCCAACGGACCGTGCGACAGCTGATGACGTCAGCCTCTTTCGACGGCAGCGGGGTGAAAGCCTTCCCCATTGCCGGGCCGCAGCAGTCATGGACCTCGTGCCAGGAAGACCTAGACGCCTGGAAGCACAGTAGTGAACTAAAGCAAGAACAGCTTGGTCCTCACATAAAGTCAAGCGTTTTTCCGCAAGCGCCACTTTCAGCAACCAGGCCCGGTTGCTGGGCATGGCACGCTTGTCGTCCAATCAGAAAGATGAGATGGGTGCAACAGGTAAATCCGGATACAACTACCTTCTAGACGTTATGCAAAACGAGAACCGCACCAGACCCGTCATAGCTAAGGTTTCCCGTGTTTCTAGCTGGCTGCAGGTCCGGAGAGGAAGTTTAAAGATCGAACAGTACGTGGACGAATCCATGAGGTGGATCAAAGATTTTGAGCAAGACCCGTTCGCAAAGTTAGATGAGTTCGCGAAGGCTCTCATTCTCATCATTCACGCAGAACTCACACAGCAACAACTGTCGAAGCTTCGTACTCGACTGGATGTCGATTCTACTTCGACGTTGCAGAAAACGAAGCGCGCTGTCCACAAGGTTCTTGGCGATAATAGTTTGGCTAAGTCTGCAGAGGGCAGTTTTGCAGTAGACGAGTGGGCCACGAGCGGCCCCGAGTGGGTCTACGAGGAGTTTTCTTGGGCAGATGCTTCCTGGCAGGAGCAGGAAAAGTGGTCCGATGACGCCTGGTGCGGAACTGCTCGTTGTTTTCGCTGTGGAGATCCACGGCGCTGGATTGCCCAAAGTCCACATCCACCAAAAAACAAAAACGACACCCCCTTCAAAGGCAAAGGCTACGGCGCCTCTGGCCGGAACGCCGTTCCAGGCCGAGGTAAGGAAGGTAACGGGGGTAGAGGCACGAGCAAATCAAACAACTCGCCCACGCCAGGTTTCCAGGCAGGTAAGCCAAGCGGGAAAACAAGCCACAACGGTGGGGAAACTAGCTCTAGCAAAGGAAAAGTGCCGCAAAAACGGCCGCCTAACAGTGGAAAACAACGGCGTGCGTTCGCAGCTGACGACAGCAGTTGGTGGACGTATGACGGCGGGTGGTCTGGCGCTCCTGACTGGAGCGCTGGCCCATCCACGCACGAAAACCCAGATGTGCAACTTGCGTGGTCCTTTGCGGCGGAACGCTCTGGCGACGAAGTTGTTAAAAACCCACCGCCGCAAACCCCGCAAAAGAGAGAATTGCCAAGACTGCCGGCTGAACGCGCGCAACAACTACGCACTTTCAGGGCGCAACTACTCGACGACGAGCTGGCGTACCTCAGGCGCCTCGAAGAACAGAGGACATCAGAAGTACCGTGTCCTCCCTCCGCTGCCTCGACGGCAGCGCCCAGACAGATCCTGCCGAGCTTGGGCTTCCCGGCCGGCGGATCGAAGCCTGCGGCAGATGTCGTCGACAACGGTCTGCCGAGCTTGGGCTCCCCGGCCGGCGGACCGAAACCTCCCGTGGAGGATTGTGTTGGACCGTCGAGCTTGGGCTTCCCGGCCAATGGAAAAGCTTCCTCGTCGGGACACGGCCTCTCCTCGTCCAGCGCTGCTTCTGGACCGGCGAGCTTGGGCTTCCCGGCCGCTGGAAAGGACGCCGTGCCTGTAGGCGCAGGCCCTTCCAGGGCACCCCGCGCCGAGGGCTGCCCCCACCGCCTGGTGCGGGTCAGTTGCTGCAGCAAGGAAATGGCGCAGCACAAGTGCATGGCCCACGTGGAGCGCGGAAGCACGTGCTTTACGTGCGAGCCCATCGACCCAGTAGATTCGGAGCTCCGCGCACCTTGCTGGCGCATGGGCCCGCAGTCTTGCCAAAACCGGCAAACCGACAGCTACGGCGAGCGGAGCGACGACAGCGCCGACAGCGACGACTTCGACGAAGACGACGACAAAGACGCCAACGACCAAAAGACCGCTGAAAGACCGCAAACGAAAGAAGAAACTCTGGCGACCCTCGCTGCACGAGTCGATCGTTGGTTCCTCGGGGGAAAAGTCGGCCGAGCTGGCGCGCTTGGGCTTCCCGGCCGCTGGCGACGCTGTTGTTTTCGACGTGGAGTGGGGGAATGCGTTCAGGTTGGAAGCCGGTTCCCGCGTCGTTGCTGCGACAACGTTTACGGAAGCTATGGGAAGCAGCTTGCATATAGACATTGCCATCCACGAGGCGATTATTGATTCGGGTTGCTCCAAGGGAATGGTTTCATCTGAGCGTTTCGAAAAAATCCGGGCTCTCCTGGCTGCGGAGTACCCCCCTTGTCGCGTCCAGGTGTCGGTCGTCTAGTCGGTGCCGGTTTGCAGGAGGCGAGGCCAAAGCAACGGGAACACACAGCTACCGCGCCAGCGCCGAGCATCACATCGCAAGCGGATGTCGAGGTAGTCAAGGCATGCTTTAGTTTTCAAGCAACGCCGCTGTTGCTGCCAAAGCATCAATTGAACAACTTATGCGCTTTCATCGATTTCGGCAGCGGCACGAAGCATTGCAAAGCGGCCGGCAAAACGTCAAAGTTGAAAACATTATCTGCTAGTCATTACCTCTTCCCGCTCCTCGTTTTCAACAGCACTGCTTGCCCGGGGTCAGCGCCTGCCCTCGCAGCAGACGCCGCGAGCGGGAGCACAAAACGAGCGTGCGAGACCATCGCTGTCCAGGAACACCCACGTTCGTTTCAGGTGTCTTTGCCACCTCGGTGATCCAAGGTCCGGGAAAATCTTCAGAACGAGTCCGGCCTCCGAAAAATGCACGACCGTCTTGGGCGCTCCAGCGCAGAGCAGCCCGCGCGCAAAATCGCGTCCGTCTTGGAGCCACACTGCGTTCCTGCAGTCCGTGCGCTGGCCGAAAAATCACGTGCAGTTGCAAGATATGCGATCGATTCTCAAAGGTTGCCGCCCATCCCAAAACAGCGGGCATCACTGCCCGCACTGTGAATGATATCGTCCGCACGGACAGCTTTGGCTCTGCCGGTTTCATTTTCCAACACATAGTAGATAGTTTTACAAAGCACTCCCTTGAAGAGCACGCCTTGGATCGGGATTCCAACGGAACGTTGAATCCTCTTCGCGCTGGCAGTCGGTTTTCCGCTTTCTGCCACAATAGCTTCTCGCTGACGACGGCGGGGAATACAAGAACAAGGAGGTTGAACAATATATGGAACTCCACGGGGTAAAACATGTTTTGGCTCCTCCCCGGACGCCTGCTTCGGCTGGTCTTGTCCAGCGTCACAACGGCGTTCTTAAGCTTATTTTCTATAAGCTTACCGAAATGTTCAAGCAACCGATTTCGGATGGAATCCTCGCCCCAGCAGACGTCACGCTGCAAGCCTCCGCGACGAAGAATGCTGTAGTCAGACGGTGTGGTTTCTCTGCGCAGTCCCTACCTAGCTTGTGGGAACAACGCATTTTTCGGCGCTTTCGACGAAGCATACCCGCCGATGCTTCGCGATTCGCCGCGCGATCCAGCCAGCTGCGCGCAAGCACGTTTGCCCCTTCGCCGGGCAGCGCAGCAGACGGCGATCCAAATCCAGACTTGCTCAGAGCTACGAGAGATCTTCAAGTCTCGTCTCGCTGGCACTCTTGGGCCTCTCGACGTGGGCACAGAGGTTGATTTCATTGCAAACGAAAGTCCGACAGCCAAAACCACCGGCACAGCCTGGGAAAGGACTTGCGCGAGCTCTTGGCATGGAGTGCCAGCAACAAAATTGGATGCGCACCCGTGATGGCAACGCTATTGCTGCGCATCGCCTTCGCGTTCGCCCTCGCGAGAAGAATGGCGCAGTCGAGGTCCAGGTTACAAATCCCGCCGAAACGAAACAACGCAGCCCAGCCACTGAGGACGACGCTGAAACCCCTCCCACACAGACTGTGCAACCTCCGATCGCAGCACCACCGCCGCAGCCAGTGCAGCCGCTGCAACCGCCCCAGCGGCGGCCGACTGCTGCAACGCCGTCTCCGCCACTTGCGCCGCCGCAGTCTCCACCGAGCGTGCCGCCGCCGCCTGCGGTGCCGGCGGCGGTGGCACTGCAGGAGCCGCATGCGCCTCCTCCGGCGCATTCGCCGACAGTGCCGCCCAGACCCTTGGGGCGGATCACTGGCAAGAAACCGTGGGACGGCGAGGTGCTAGACGAGGAACCGCCGCATAAGTGACAGACGCACCCTCACATCCCCTCGGACGACGATTCGTTGGCAGCTGCGCACGACGACGCGGAAGATTCCCATCTTCCGCGAGCCAGAGCAGTGGTCGATGATGGCTGAGGTCGCGGATTTCTGTTCCAGCTGTCCTGAACACGTTGGTGTCCCAGGAAAGAGTTTTCTCGACGCTTTAGCTGCAGCCAAAACGTTGAAAACCACCAAAGAGGTCCCCCGCAGAATTGCCGAATCTGACCCTTCGGGAGCCTCGAGACGGGGGTCAATGCAAACGGGGGTCAGCCAGGGCGCCAGATCCTGCAGGATCCTGCGAAGATCCCCTCTGGCTGACCCGGGTTAGCGAGCCGCTCGTGGCCGCGAGGCGGCCGCGCGTATTGGCTGACCCGGGTTTGCGAAGATCTGCGTTGCTGTTTTTTTCTTGCATTGCAGTTTTTGGTTTCCACCTGACCCAGGTCTGGATTGACCCGGGTCAGAAGATCCCCGAACCTTGCATTCGAAGTTCCACGAATGCGCGAACTTCAGGCAGTGTCCGACAATTTCGAGGTCAAACCGCTCCCTCCTGGAGCCGTAGCAATCCCGTCCAGATTCGTGTAGACCGCTCCTGAAGGGGAGCCAGAAGCTCGTCTGGTCGTCCAGGGATGTTTCGAGCCAGGGAAAGATGACCACGTAGTGAACAGTCCGACTCTGCACCGACATTATGCGCGCTTCCTCCTCTGGCTGGCCGCCGACCAGGGCCGGGCACCAGAAGCGTAGGATGTCAGGAAGGCGTTTCTTCAAGCCGACGCGCCCGCAGACCCCAACTGGGAAAACAAGCCAGTTTTCGTCGCACTTCCGGCTGGCACGGATCTCCCGAATAATTGCGCATGTAAGTTCCGAATGGGCAAAACGCTGCGCGGTTTTCGTCGTGCCCCATCGCGTGTGTTTTCTTTTCCATATGCGTTCTCTTCTTCTCGAACGGGGTTTGCAGTCGATCCGGGGCCCTTGCGCGTTCTTTCGGTTCGAGAGCGGCCACCTTCAGGGCGTCGTCGGCCTTCGCGTGGATGACGCGCCGATGGCCGGCACAGAGGGATTCTGGATCGTAGTGGATTCTCTTCCTCTTCAGTGGGGTAGCCGTTCGCCTGGTGATTTTGTGTTTTGTGGGCTACATATCAGTCCGTATGCCGTATATCACCTAAGACCAGAAGGCGGACTGCATGAATCTATCCACGATCGGTGTTCCATCCCATCGCGCCCGTTGCCCAATTTCTCCAGTGACAGAGATCGAAAGGAACTCTCTTCGCAAAGAACATATCTGGGCGGTGGACCAAACAGTGTCGACAGGATCGTTCCACGTAAGCGCAATGGCATCCAAAGGTGCAGACTGCCACGGTTGCCACGCTGTTAGAGCGCAACAAAACGCACGACGCATCCGAAACGAATCTGTAGTGCTCAATGTTGGACCCATGTCGAAACATATATTTGCGTGTATTCGCATGGAGATCCGTCCAAAAGCAAGCCATCGCAGCGGGGAATGGTCACCTTCATTGGAGAAATGGCATAGGGAAACAAGCCTGTCGTCCGAGCGTTCTTATACCGATGGGCTCCCAAGAAACAAAAACGAACCCGCGCGAGCACGTTGGCAACAAAAACGCTGGCTGGTGAGAAGGCTTTGGATGTGAGCTTCGCGACGCGACGGCGCATTCAGGAAGCGCTGAACCTTTCGGAACCACTTCCGGGAGTGCTGATTTCTGAGAGTTGGTCTCTGGCTACGATCATCTATTCGACTACGCCACACGTGTCTGAGGAGGATTTGACCCCTCCCCTGCAGCGCATTCGGGACGCTACTGTTTTGTAGGTGCGTTTCCACAGCAGTAAGGTTATCCCAACAGATTTGTGGTGGTTGCCGGATTCCGACATGGTCGCCGATCCGCCTGCGATGCCAAACTCGAACTTTTTTTTTCAAACTGCTCTCTCCGATTCGATCGGGTATCTTGTCGTTTACTTCGGCCTGCAAGCCTGCCTCCGCTCCTCCAGACACCATTAGCAGCACGGGTCCAGCTAGACCTTCGCGCTTGGGATTCCCGTCCGAGGGAGCGGCGGATCCGGCGACAGCGATGGTAGCCACAGCCATCGGCGCACGCGTGCCCCGCGCGCCAGCGACGACGAGCAAGGCGCCCCCGCCTTCGCCCGGCACCACCAGCAAGGCGCCGCCCGGACGGCCACCTCCAACCAGGGCGCCTCTTGGAAGGCCCCCCCCTACAGTGGCAATTCCGGCGGCCGCAGAGCAGCTAGCCGCACTGCCGCCCCCGCGCCGGCTGAGCCCAGCAAAACGCCATCTGCTCACGGAGTCGCAACGCAGCTTCTGGGCACAGGTGCCAGCCAGCCCTGGTGCGGACGCAAGGCTCCCAGGACTTGAGTCGTCCGGGGCAGGCCGAAAGAGCTGTGGGCCTGGTTCGACAGCAGCTACATGTTCAGACCAAGCAGAACATTCTTTCTGAGCGTTTGGTTGTCGATTCGGAGCTTCGGACTGCTGGCGCACCAACAGCGAGCGAGAAATCCAACAACCATCGTTACCGCAGAGACGTGGATTTGTGCGGTCATTGGATGTATGCCAAGAAGCCCAGAGACAGGCGGAAGGCTAAGACGATGAGAGCACAGTTTGGAGTACAAGACCGGAAGAGAGCCGCTGAACAGAGAGTTGCCGTTTCGGTTACGACGCCGGCTCCCTCTTCCGAGCCGCCGGCGCCGCCGAAGACGCGGCCCAGGCTGTCTTCCGACATCAGCCTGACCGATAGTTCAGACGAGACGCTGAGCTGTGACGGCAACGACCGGGGCGACGCCCCAGCCGCCCAGATTGGCCACGGCAGTGCCGCTTTGGAGGACAAGGGCCGTGAAGGCAAGTTTGCAGTTCCCAAAGAATGTCCTATTCTGCGTCTCTCTTCTGACAGGCGGCTGAAACGCAACCCACCGTCAGCAGCTAGGCGGGCGAAGCGTGCCGAAGCCAGAACAGCAAAGAAGGCTGCAAAGAAGGCCGCCGAAGCCGCAACCAGCACCGCCCGAGACTTTTCTTGCCTTCCTTTTAAAGAGAGAAGGGTGAGGTTGACAACCGATCCCATACATCTTAGTTATTACCTTTTCTTGTCTCTTCTGTCTCCTCCAGTTCGCTTCCTTTCACTGCTTGCTCCCGCCGCCATTTGGGGCCCTTGAGCCGCGCCGACCGGTTCCCCGATAAGGCCCCGCCCGCCAGCCCTGCTGGGCGCCTTCCGCCGGATGGGTTTCGCTTGGTTTATCCTCATCTGTCTCCTCTCAATGTCTGGAGGATCCCGAGCCCCCCCCCCCGTGTTTTTCAACGCGCAGGATTGGCCGAGCTGTTGCCTTCGCTTGTGGTTCCGCGAGCTGCGCTTGCTTGTGTTTCGAACTCGCGCTCCCGCTGCAGCCCAGGCCTCATATATTCGGATCGGCGCTGCGCGCCCGTCGTTCAGCGTGGCCCTCGCGCCCTGGCGCGGGCCCCACTTTTCTGCATCCCGCCCCCCCCATTTCACCGTTTGCCCCCCTCCCGCTGTGCCCCATCATCCGCCGTTCCTTGGTCCGCCTGCCCCCCTTCCGCTCCCCCACTCCAGCTCCTCGACAGCCACTCGTCCTCCTCCTCTTTCCGCCTCCTCGGTCCTCCTCGGCCGCAACGTCCTCCTCTTGTGCACGCCGCCCCCCCAGTCCGATTGCGCACAGCACGCTGGGATCTTCTCCGGAGCTCCAGGCCACCAAGTAGCTGTGACGCGCGTCCGCGGATAGGGAAAGCATCCGCGCAATGGGAAGGGATGGGAAGGATATATAGGATGCCGGACATGGCGCCATCGCGCGCAGCTTGCTTCTCCACTCTCGCACATCCCCATGCTAAGTATTTTCTCTCTCGTGTATTATCTATGTCGCTCTTTCTCTCTCTCTCTCTCTCCCTCTCCTTCCATTTGATGTGATAGTGTCTTCTCTCTATCTATCTCTCTCTCTCTCTTTCTATACCTCCCCTCGCTCTCACTCTCTCTCACCCTCTCCCACACTCTATTCATTCATTCCTATATATGAAAGAGCGTGTTCTACCGCTGCTGGCGGAAAACCGGGGGGGGTCACTACCGGTTCGAACCCCTCCCCCCCCCCCCCCCCCCCCGGAAAAAACCGGGGGGGGGGTCACTACCGGTTCGAACCCCTCCCCCCCCCCCCCCTGCTCATAACCGGGGGGCGTCACTACCGGTTCGAAACCCCCCCCTCCCCTCGAAAACCGAGTGGGGGTGCGGACAGTGGTGGGGGCGGTGTTGGTGGGGACAGTGGTGAGGGGATAGCGGGACAGCGGTGGGGACAGTGGGACAGTGGGACAGTGGTGGGGACGGTAGTGGTGGGGACAGTGGTGGGGACAATGGTGGGAACAGGGGGGGACAGTGGACAGTGGTGGTGACGGTGGTGGTGGGGACAGTGGTGTGGGGACAATGGGAATGAGGTGGAAACAGTGGGACAGTGGAGGGTACAATGGTGGTGGGGACAGTGGTGAAGGCGGTGGCGAGGACGGCGGTGGGACAATGGGACAGAGGTACAGTGGGGACAGTGGTGGGGACAGTGGGGACAGTGGTGGGAACAGTGGGACAGCTCAGTGGGACAGCGGAGGAGTCAGTGGGACAGTGGGGACAGTGGGGATAGTCGGGCAGTGGTTGGGGCCGTGGAGACAGTGGGGAGAGTGGAACCGTGGTGGGAACAGTTCTGGGGACAGCGGGGACAGTGCGACAGTGGTGGGGCCACTGGTGGGGACAGTAGGGGCGGTGGTGGAACCAGTGGGGACAGCGGTGGTGAGGACAGTGGTGCTGGGAACACCAGTGGGGGATGTGATGCGGACGGTGGTGGGGACCGGGAGTCGTTTGCTGGCGGTGAGTAGGGGGGGGGGGGGGGGGGGGGGGGGGGGGGGGGGAGGGGGGGGGGGGGGTTCGAACCGGTAGTGACCCCCCCCGGTTTTCCGGATCCGGAGGGGCGGGGGGGGGGGGGGGGGGGGTTCGAACCGGTAGTGACCCCCCCCGGTTTTCGAGCGGGAGGGGGGGGGGGGGGAGGGGTTAGGGGAGGGGGGGGTTTTGCCGGGGGAAGGGGGGGGGGGGGAGGGGTTCCAGCAGGGGGGGGGGGATTTTCGGAGGGGGGGGGGGGGGGCGACCCCCGGGTTCCGGAGGAAAAGGTTGGCAATTTTCCACAGTAAAGCGGCGGTGGATCACGCTTTCTCCTATATATATATATATACATACACACACCTATGTACCTATTCCTCTTCCTTCTGTTTTGTTTTATTTCCCTCTCTTTCTCTCTCTCTCTCTCTGTATCTCTTTCTCTCCTGTCTCTCTCTCTCTCTCTCTCTCTCTCTCTGTTTTCGACTTTTCGCCGCCTGTCCTTGACCTTCGTCCCCCATGTTTCCCACCTGCCACTCGCCGCTTTGAGGTCCCCATCATCCTGGGTTCGCCCGACGACGTGGACGAGTGCTACGCCTACTACGACAAGTGCAAGGACCCGTCGCTGCAGGCCACGGGCCCCGCTTCCCCCCTCGTGCCCTGTGGAGGAAGCTGGGGGGAAAGAGGCAGATCATGGTTTTGGGGGACCGGGGACCTTCCTAGGGGCAACCTCACGGATATGTTCGAATATAGTTTGTCTGGATTTCGATTATAATTTGGTTCGTGTTCGGCTCGAGTCGACGAGCGCTCGACGTAGCATCGACACATTGGTGGAGGTCCCCAAAACGAGCATTTGAGGAGGGGTGAAGGTAGCAGAGCAGAAGGAGTTTTCTCTTTGCGCCCGAACAACAAAATTCACGTGAAGAACAAACTCTGCAGTTCCGCGCGGATTTCTTGAGTCGGAGCTGGACCCCTTTGCGGCGCCTCTGGCGTGGCCTCTGGCGTGCTCCGCACGCTGCTCCGACATGCATCGGGGAGGGTGCGTGGGGAGAAGAGTGCGCGATTGGCGCCTCTCCAGGGAATTCTACGAAGCACCGCGCAGCTGCACGTAGGAGTGAGGGCGCTAGCGCTGGGTGGGTCGCGGGTGGGTCGCGGTGTCGGTCGCGAGTGGGTCGCGGGGAGGGCGACGACGACCACCACGTACAGCAAGATCAAACCACAAGAACCCGGGCCACGGAATCCTCAACCTGTGCCAGGCACCCAGGGACAATGAATGACCGTTTGGCCCCTCGCTCTGATACCATAAGACGTCGCAGAGTGACTGACTGTGCGTGGTCAGCGACTCGACTACGAGGCGGAAACAAATGGCAATGGGGGGAGGAGGGAGTAGCAGGAGGGCGGGGGGCACGACAGCAGAACGAGGTGAACCAACCGTAGATGTTTTTTGCGTCATCCTGTGCACATCGGCAGCCCACTGCTGCTGGGCTGGCTGCGCCCCCGGTGCTCCACCTAGTTTTTTGGTTTACCGTCAACATTCCGTAGCACTGACGTACCAGGGACTGAGGCCCGCTTGATGCGATTCGGTGGTATGATGTCCTTTGTCTTCCAAGCAAGAGTTGGGAAAGTGATTTGGCGCTGGCTCTGTGCAAGACGTCTGCGTTACTCAGTTGCGACGGAAAAGACCGGAATTGTCCAGGATGCGCCACAAACAGCGGCTGTGAAGCGCATATTATTACGTCCGTGCATGTTTGCGCGATTGTTTCTTATTTGATACTCGTCCCTCTCTCTATTCCCCCCTTCCACACCGTCAGTATCCCTGAGAACGCCCTAGGAGCGCTCCGTGAGCGCCCTGGGAGCGCTCTCGGAGCGCCCTGAGCTCCTCTGGCTTCGCAGGTGTATCATCACGTGCATTCAGACTCGATCCTATTGCATCAGAATGCACAGACATCTTTCCAGCGACTCGCCCTCCATCCGTGCAAGAACCTGGCAAGGAGCTCTCAAATAGCCGACGCGAGGCCACGGTGTCGAAGAGCAGCGCGTCCTGCTGAGAACTCCGAGGCCCAGGATGGGATCAGCATTACGGAGTGCGTCAGGCCACAGCAAGGTCTTGGAGCCGGAGCTCCGCAACGACCTGTGCACCCGTTCGAGCATACACTGCCGACCAACCCTCGTAAAGCAGGAGGGGAAACAAAGCACACACAGACACAATGAATCGTCGACTCCCAGGAACAGAATGGGAAGCTGTGGGAGTCGGTGGGGAAGACAGACACGCAGAACCTGCGGGGAAAAATAGGGGGAGAGTCCTGGGATTTGGGGCATTCGTGTGTATTTTTTGGTTCGTGCGTCCCTGGGCCCCTTCGTCACCACCCACCAAACCACCCCAACCCAACCCGAAGGCTCAGATTTACCCTCCATTTCCAGTGGGGGGGGGGGGGTCGGGAAACATCGGACAAACACGTGTGGAACCCTTACCCCCCCCCCCAACCCGAAATTCGGGTCTTCGGGTTGGGTTGGGGTGGTCTGGCAGGTAGTCACTTCGTCCCGCCACTCGCCACGTGACCTAACAGCTTGTGACCTCCCCTCCCCACTCGACCCATTCGTGACCCGACCCATACCCGCAACCCGCCCGGGGACGCCGACGGCGAGACCCCAATTGTTTCGAAAAGGCAAACTTGGCATCGCTCGGGCGTGTGCACTTTTCCTCAGCGAGAACCGCCGAGGAGCATCCCAGGCCGCCGTGGGGAACAACATACGCGCGCGAAATCGAACCACACACACGGGGGATGGACGCTATGGGGGTGGCCCGGGCGCGCGCCGGCTCGCGAGCGCGGCCCGCCATCCGTCTGGCCACCGGGGCTGCAACAGAAGGGCGCCTCCGGGCTGCCCTCTCGGGAGGGCCGCCGCCACGGGCGCCTCGCCTCGGCCCCTCGCCCCCCGGGGGCAGGAGGAGGAGGAGGAGGAGGAAACGAGGAGGAGGAGGAGGAGGAGGAAACGAGGAGGAGGAGGAGGAGGAGGGGGAGGAGGAGGAGGAGCAGGAGGAGCAGGAGGAGGAGGAGGAGGAGGAGGAGGAGGAGGAGCAGGAAACGAGCAGGAGGAGGAGGAGGAGGAGGAGGAGAAGGAAACGGGGAGGAGGGGGGGGGGGGGAGGGGGAGGGGGGAGAGGAGCAGGACTCCCAAGCGAGGGTCCCAAATGCAGCCCACCTCTGCCACGGGCATCGCAGGCACCCCCCCCTGCGGCAGACACGTCCCGCCCGCCGTCGAGAGCGAAAGCCGCGTCTCGCGGCACATCTGGAAGCGAGGGCAGCATGCAGAACCCATGTGGCCGCGAAGCGGCTCCGGAACATGCCTCGGGCTCCCGCCTCTTCGCTTGCTCATGTGTCGGAGGTGGACAGACCTCCTACCCTGACACGTCGATTAAGGAATTGGCCGTTTTCGGTTCGCGAGAGGACGTCGCGGCCGTCATTTTTGCGGGTCCAGGTCCGTCGGTTTCGGTCCCAGGCCGTTTTCACTAAGGGGAGGTTTACTAAAGGGAGGTGTGTCCAACGCCGAATGTGCAAGTTCTGCCGCGCGCTCTTCTTCGCTGCACAAGGCCCCCAGCACTTCCCGCGGCGGCCGTGCCCGCCGCGAGCAGTGCGCTTTCCCGATTCGCGACGAGTGTTCCCCCGTCCTTTGCGGCTCGGCACGTCGCAGGCCTCACGCACATGCTTCACGTCAGTCGTCACGTACAGGCCGCATCGGGTGCAAAAGTGCATTCGGTACTCGGCCGAATCGCTCAGCACATGAGACGGGTGTATCTCCGCGCCGAAACCGTCGGGGCACACCGCAGTGCTCCCGCGAGGCTTGGTCGAGGCAATCGGGGCGCTATCTCGCACCACACCCTGACATCCACTGGCACAAAATTCAGCCACATACTTCTTATGCACTAATTGCTTGCAATGTCGGCATTGCCACTTGCAACCCATTTTCAGGAGGCTGTGGGCTGAGGCCTCCATCAAAAGCTTGAGGCGGGAGGGGGGGACCTTCCTTCCTCCAGGCCTCTCCTCCCTCTCCGCTCGCTTGCTGTCCGCCTCCAGCAACAGCTCAAGGGCGCAACGTGCGCGGGCGCGGACCAGACCTGCAGTGGCGTCCCACGGATCAGTCCTCTCCGCCGCGTGGATATAAGTTTCCGCATAGAGGAGGAGGAGGAGGAGGAGGAGGAGGAGGAGGAGGAGGAGGGGAGGAGGAGGAGGAGAGGAGAAGCGGCAGGAACAGGAGAAAGGGGGGAAGGAGGCCATCCCGCCCCGCCTCCTCCCTCGCCCTGCGCCGGTCAACCCTCTGCTTGGTTGCCCTTCTCCGCAGGCGCTCGTCACGCCGTCGTCGCCCCCCGCCACTCTCCGCCGTCGTCTCCGCCGTCGTCGCCGTCGTCGCTGTCGCCACCGTCTCCATTGTTGACGTCGCCGTCGCCGTCAACGTCGTCGTCAACGTCGTCGTCAGTCGTCGCCGTCGTTGCCGCATTGCTCGCCGTTGTCGTCGCCTTCGCCGACGCCTTTCGCCATCGTCGTCGTCAACCTCGTCGTCCACGTTGCCGTCAACGTCGTTGTCGCCGTTGTCGCCGTCGTCGCCGTCACCGTCGTCATCGTCAACGCCGCCATCGTCGTCGTCAACCTCGACGTCGTAGTTGCCATCGTCGTCGCCGTCGTCGTCGTGGCCGTCGCCGTGGTCGCCTTCGTCTTTCACGTCGCCTTCGTCGTCGTCAACGACGCCGTCGTCGTCGCCGTCGTCGTCAACATCGTCGTCGCCATCCAGCCGTTGTCGTCGTCGCCGTCGCCATCGTCGCTGTCGTCCTCGTCGTCGTCGTCGCTGTCGCCATCGTCGTCGTCAACGTCGTCAGTGTCGTCGCGGCCGCCTTCGCCGTCGTCGTCGCCGCCGCCGCCGTCGCCGTCGCCGTTGCCGTCGTCAACGTCGTCGTCGCTTCCAACGTCGCCATCGTCGTCGTCGCCGTCGCCGTCGTCATCAACGTCGTCGCCGTGGCTGGCGTCGTCGTTATCGCCGTCGTCGTCGCCACCGTCAACTTCGGCACCAGCGTCGTCAATGTCGCCGATGTCGTCAACGTCATCGCTGTCGTCGCAGTCGTGGTCACCGTCGTCGCCGCAGTCGTCGCCGTCGCCGTTGACGCCGACGACGTGGCCGTCGTCGTCGCCCTCGTCGCCGTCGTTGTCGCCGTCGTTGTCGTCGCCGTTGTCGTCGCCGACGCCTTCGTCGTCGTAAGCGTTGTCATTGTCGTCGCCAACGTTGCCGTTGTCGCGTCGTCGCCGTCGTCGTCTCCGCCGCCGTCTTCGTCGTCGTCGTCGTCGTTGTCAT
This sequence comes from Prorocentrum cordatum, assembly GCA_963575745.1. NCBI lineage: Eukaryota > Dinophyceae > Prorocentrales > Prorocentraceae > Prorocentrum > Prorocentrum cordatum. Next base: position 238,496 of record CAUYUJ010015847.1, read on the forward strand.
CACCGTTGTCATCGTCGTCGTCAACGTCGTGGTCGCTGTCGTCGCCGTCGTGATGCCGTCGTCGTCTCCGCCGTCGTCTCGCCGTTGCCGCCGTCGTCACCATCAACGCCGGAACAGTTGTCGTCAGCGTCGCCATCGTCAACGTCGTCGTCGCCGTCGTCGTCGCCGTCGTCGTCGCCGTCGTCGTCGCCGTCGCCGTCGTCGTCGCCGTCGCCGTCGTCGTCGCCGTCGCCGTCGCCATCGTGACCGCCGTCGCCATCGTCGTCGTCAGAGACGTTGGCGTCGTTGCCATCTTCGGCACGTCGCCGTCGTCGCCATCGTCGTCGTCAGCGACGTCAGCGTCGTCGTCGCCTCGTCGTCGTCGTCGTCGCCATCGTAGTCGCCGTCGCCGTCGTCATAATCGTCGTCGTCGCCGCTTCAGTCGCCGCCGTCGCCGCTAACGTCGACGTCGACATCGGCTTCGTCGCCGGTGTCGCGGCCTTCGTCGTCAACGTCGCCAACATCGACGTCGTCGCCGCTGTCGCCGTCGTCGCCGTCGACGTCGCCGTCGTCAACGTCGCCATCGTCGTCATCGCTGCCGTCGTCGTCAACGTCGCCGCCGTCGTCGTCAACGTTGTCGCAGTCGCCGTCGCGTTGTCGTCGTATCTGTCCACGTGTCAACGTCACCATCGTCGTCGTCGTCCACGTCGCCGCCGCCGTTGTCGTCAACGTCCTTTTTCGCTATAGCGTCGCCGTCGTTGCCGTCGCCGTCATTGTTGTCGCCGTCGTCGCCGTCAACGTCGCCATAGTTGTCGTCGCCATTTTCGTCGTCAACGTCGCCGCCGTCGTCGCCGCTGTTGTCGCCATCTCCGTCGTCGTCATCGTTGCCGTCGCCGTCGCAGTCGTCGCCGCGTCCAACGTCGCCATCGTCGTCGTGCATGGCTCCGTCTTTGTCGTCGTGGTCACCGTCGTCGTCGCCGCCGTCGTCGCGTCGCCGTCGTCGTTGTCAACGCAGTTCTCTTCAACATCGCCATTGTTGTCGTCAACGTCGACTCCACCGTTGTCTCGAACATTGTTGTTTCCGCCGTCGCCGTCTTTATCGTGTGGTCGTTGCCGCCGCTGTCGTCAACGTCGTCGTTGTCGTCGCCGTAACGTAAGTCTCTGTTGACGTCGCCATCATCGTCGCCGTAGTTGCCGCCGTCGTCGTCAACATTGCCATCGTCGTCGTCGCCATCGTAGTCGCCGTCGCCGCCGTCGTCTTTGCCATCGTCATCAACGTCGTCGTCGTTGTCGACTTTGTCGTTGCAGTCGTCGCCGTCGTCGTCGTCGTCGTCGCCGTCGCCGTCGTCGTCGTCCACGTCGCCGTCCCCGTGGTCGTCGTCGCAGCCGTTGTCGCCAACGTCGCCATCGTCGTCGTTAGCGTCGCAGTCAACGTCAACGTTATCGTCACCGTCGTCGTCAACGTTGTCGTCGCCCTCGCCGGCACCGTCGTCGTCGCCGTCGCCGCCGTTTTCGTCGCCGTCGCCATCGTCGTCGTCAATGTCGCCGTCGTCGCCGCCGTCGTTGTCAACGTCGTCGTCGGCGTCGCCGTCGTCGTCGTCGTCGTCGTCCTTGTCGTCGTTGCCGTCGCCGTCGTCGTTGTCAACGTCGACATCGTCGTCGCCATTGTCGTTTCAGTCGTCGTCGTCGTTGTCGGCGCCGTCGTCGCCGCCGTCGTCGTAGTAGTCGCCGTCGTCGTCGTTGTCGTCGTGGTCGCCATCAACGTCTCCATGGTCGTAGTCGTCGTGGCCGCTCCCGTCGTCACTGTCGTCGTCGCCGTTGTCGCCGTCGTCGTCGCCGTCGTCGTCAACGTCACCGTCGCCGTTATTGTCGTCGTCGCCGTCGTTGTCGCTGTCGTCGTCATCGTCGCCGTCGTCTTTGTTGTTGAAGGCCACCGACGTCGTCGTCGTCGCCGTCGTTGTCGTCGTTGTAGTCGTTCCTGTCGTCGTCCCCGTCGACTCCGCCGCCGTCGTCGTTGCCGTCGCCGTCGTCGTTGTCAACGTCGACATCGTCGTCGCCATTGTCGTTTCAGTCGTCGTCGTCGTTGTCGGCGCCGTCGTCGCCGCCGTCGTCGTAGTAGTCGCCGTCGTCGTCGTTGTCGTCGTGGTCGCCATCAACGTCTCCATGGTCGTAGTCGTCGTGGCCGCTCCCGTCGTCACTGTCGTCGTCGCCGTTGTCGCCGTCGTCGTCGCCGTCGCCGTCGCCGTCGTCGTCAACGTCATTGTCGTCGTCGCCGTCGTTGTCGCTGTCGTCGTCATCGTCGCCGTCGTCTTTGTTGTTGAAGGCCACCGACGTCGTCGTCGTCGCCGTCGTTGTCGTCGTTGTAGTCGTTCCTGTCGTCGTCCCCGTCGACTCCGCCGCCGTCGTCGGCGCCGCCATCGTCGTCGTCACCGTCGTCGTCGCCGCCGTCGCCGTCGTCGTCGTCGTCGTTGCCGCCGTCGTCGTCGTCTTGGAAGGCCGCCGTCGTCGTCGTCTCCGCCGCCGTCGCCCTCGTTTGTTGTCGCTGTTTGCTGTCATATTGCAGTCGTCGTCGCCGCTCGCCGCGCGGCACAGGCGCGTTGCGAGGCGCGCCTGAACCCCAAGCGCGCCGCGGCTGCCGCCTGAGGCCCGCGCGCCCGCGGGCTCGCCCGCGAGCGGCATGGCATGGTTCGGTTGTGTTTGTAACCGAGGAGGGAAAACTACAGAAACACCAATTGGAGAGCCCTCACGGCCGGTGCCGCCGACCCTGAACGACGACGACGACGACGACGACGACGACGACGACGACGACGACGACGATGACGATGACGACGACGTCGACACCGGCGGCGGCGGCGACAGCAGCGACGACGGCGACGACGACGTTGATGACGTGACGACATTGACGTTCACGACGACGATGACGACGACGACGATGACGAAGGGCGCTCTCTGGGGCCTCTTGGGAGACTCTTGGGGCCTCTTCGGGGCCTCGTGGCGGCCACCTTGGGCTTCCTGGGGGTACCTTCCGTAGCCATTTTGGCTCAAGCTGGCTTGGGCGCGCGCGTCGCGGGCGCGTGGGTGATGGCGACGGGGGGCTACCCGCCCCGGAGGCGGCCCATGCGAGTCGTGGAGACGGAGCTGCTCGGGGCCTCGGCGGCGCGGCGCGCGGCTAGGCGGCGGCGGCAGCTGGCCCTCGAGGCGGGGCTCAGGCACGCGGCGGGTTTTCGCGGCCCTGCCGACCCGGTATCGTGGCAGGATCGTGAGTTGGCCGTGCGGCCGGCGCGCCAGGAGGCGGCTGCTGGACTGCGCGTCAGTGGCAGCAGGCGGTACCGCCGCAGTGCCGCATGGCATGCGGCGGACGTGCCCGCCGCAGGTTTCGCCAGGGCTACGACATCTACGCTCGCCGAGGTCGTTGCGGGGCCGCGGCTCGGCGCCTTCGCTCGGGGTGGCGGCGGCGGGCGAGGGCGGTGGCAGGCGTGCAGGAGCAGCGGGCTCGTGTGGGCCCTGGCGTCAGCTGGGGGCAGTTGGAGCCCAACATCAAAGTCGTGCGAGTCGCGGAGCTGGAGGCCCAGCTGCTGGCGATGTTCGACG
>CAUYUJ010015847.1:247065-299565 GCA_963575745.1 Prorocentrum cordatum
ACTGTCAGTCGGGCACGTCCCTCCACGGGGGGGAGGCTCAAGAACACAGTCAAAAGCGAGGTCGGGGCACGAATTGCTTTGAGCTCCTCTGCATCTCCTGATGTTGCTTGGACTCTTTCCTTGGTTGTCGTCCAAGCTCCGCCTGCACGGGGGACATGCCCGACCGGAGGCCAGGCGTCAGCACGCCCCGCCCCGCCTCGCCAGCGGCCTCCCTGGCGCCGCAGCGACGTGCTCCTCCGCCGCCGCAGCGGGAGCCGAGGGAGGCCCTCGCCCGCTCCCACACTGCGCCTCGCCGCACTGGCGGCGCTTCCGCAGCACTTCTCGGAGTGCTCCTCCTCGTCCTCCTCCTCCTTCTCTTCCTCGTCCTCGTCCTCCTCCTCCTCCTCCTCCTCCCCTTCCTCCTCCTCCTCCTCCTCCCCCTCCTCCTACTCCTCCTCCTCCTCCCTCTTCCTCCTCCCTCTCCTCCTCCTCCTCCTCCCTCCTCCTTCTTCTCCTCCTCCTCCTCCTCCTCCTCCTCCTGCTCCTCCTCCTGCTCCTCCCCTCCTCCTCCTCCTCCTCCTCCTCCTCCTCCTCCTCCTCCTCCTCCTCCTCCCCAATCTGCCGCTCCCCTCACCTCGACGAGGCCGCCGCCAAGTTCCGGCAATCCCCCTCCGCCAGGGGACACAGACCCCACCACTGCACCCCGTTCAGTCCGCCGCCGCGGCTCCTCCTCTCCTCCCTGGAAAACGGGCACCCCGCTGCATCCCGTCGAGGTTGCCGCTGCGGCGGGGGACGGGCACCCCTCTGTCTCCCGTCAAGGCCGCCACCATGGCGCGCCCCTCCCTCCTCCGCGCCGCCTGACACCTCGGCAGGCTGGCCATAGACTCCCTCGCCCCTCATCCGGTCGCGCCGTGCAGCTCCTCATCCTTCCTGGTTCTACCTTCTTCATCCTTCTCGAGTGCTCCCAAATCTGCCCGTCGCCAGGATTCGAGCCGCTTCTGCAGGCGAGCCCTCGCCGTCTCGTCTCTGTCAAGGTTGCACACACCCGCTTTGGGAGTCCTGGACGTCGCAACCCCTTCCAGCCTCATCAGGGACTCTTCGAGCATGGCAGCAGCTAGCCCTGGCGGAGCTCCCCGTAGAGCCCACCCCAGTAGCATCTGCTCGTCATCTGAGGGCCCTCGTCACAGCGGCTGATCCTCCCATTCGCTGCCCAATCTCCTCAGCACCCAGATGCCTCACGCCAGCCAGAGTGTCCCCGAGTCCATCACCAGGACCCGTTTATCGGGGTGCCCGCTTGCAGCACTCGCACGCAACCCCGGAGCCGGTCGCTTCACGCCGTACATGATCTCCCTGGTGCCTTCTCCCTTCTTTTGCCAGTGCCCGCACGGCCTGGGGCCGTTGAGTTCTCCGAGCCTCGGCATTCGCGGTCGAGCACCATTTTTCCCTCCTGGTTGGTGAGCAGCTCCGCGTGAGGCCCGGTCCGAGCCAGGCATCTGCTCCTGCTCTGCGCCGCCTCCTCAGCGAAGATGCGGCGCCCCTCGGTCGTCTCCCTCTGCCCTCGGACGACCACCGCGAACCTCCTCCCCTGCTGCCGCGCCCCCGAAGTCCGAGCAGGTGACCTCGGCCTCCTCCCAGCCGTAGCCTGCCTGCCCCAGGCGGACCATGGCGCAGCGAAGTACGGCCGTCCTGGGGCCGTCCCGGATGCGTCCGCCACCGCCACCTCCGCGTTCACCTGAAGGACGAACTCGGCCCAACTCCTTGCTTCTTCGCCAGCAGCCTTGGTGAGGAACGCGGCAGCGAAGTCTGCGCACTCTCGCTGGCTCCGCTTCCACTCCGCAGCCCCTGGCGGCCATGCCGCCCCCCCCTGGGCCCGGACCCACTGGCGCGGGCGCCATCCACACCACCGCTGGTTTCGAGAGCACGCATTGCACAAATGTTCGTATAACGCGGCCGGTCTCGCGAATCGAGGGGCCGTGTTCATGTACATACGGTAGGTTCGCGTCGTGTCGACCGGCGGCGACCCCAGCGCGGGCGTTCAAGGTTGAACGCCGCCGGCGGCCCAGAATCGGTCGATGTTGAACGATCGGACGTTGCGGAGACGGCCGATCGTTCAAGGTTGAACGATCCAGCGCGGTGTCGGGAACCAACGCCGGGGTCGACACGGCACGAACCTGCCGTAGCTGGGCGCGTACGTCCTTTGTGGGCTCCCTACACACCACCGCCCTTTTCTTCGCCCAAGCCCTGCACAAGGACTCCCCCGAGCTCTTCACGCAGCCAGGACCACCGCCCCTGCAGGCCGGGGGCCTCGGCTCTCCCTGGCCGGCCGCGGGCCTTCCTCCCGCGAGCTGCAGCGCCGCCTGCTGGTCAGAGACCTCCTTGCCGCTGCCGAGCCATGGCGCCATGCAGCCACCCCCGATAGAACGACGCGAGGATCGGGACAAAATCGGATCGGGATAACTCGAAATCTCTGAGAATCGTCGGGTTTGGAGGATGTATTGGGCGCCGCGGCCGCTCCAGAGCGTTCCGGAACGCTCTGAGAGCGCTCCGGAACGCTCTGGAGCGATTTATCCCGATCCTAGCCCTGTTTTACCATGCAGCCACCCCCGACTCAGATGTTCGGACCAACCCAGCACCCAGTCGATCGCCTCCAGGCCTTCCAGTTGTTCCCTCCCTTCTTCGAAGGCCAAAACAGCAGGTTCCCATAACTTTGCTGGGCATCTTCCGGCAGCTTTGTTGTGTACGAAGGAGTCCAGAGGAAACAGGGATGTCGTTCGTGACAGCGTCGGCCTGCCGCGTGCGGTTGGTTGTGGCAGGTCCTGAAGAGGATGGCCAACCACACGCCGAAACGCTGAGGGCGAACTGGACCAGGGGTGCCCGAATAGTTGGGCATACTCAGTCCGAGACCAAAGGAGGATCCCAAGACCAAGAGAATGCCGATTGTATTGCACTTGTGTTGACATGTATTTGCTTTAAGAATCCTTCCGTTCAGAGTTGACATGATGTTGCACGTGTTGTGATATGACAGGCAAATAACGGGTTATCAGCCGAAGCTGTCCAGGAGCTCGTCTTCGGCGGCGCAGCCTTTTTCCCATCAGTCAGAGAGATTCCGGCATGCCTGCGCGTGTTGCAGAGAGATTCCGGCATGCCTGCTGTGAAGTCGGCTCCGCCGTCTTGTGCTCCAGTCAGTGCTCTGGTCACGGGGGCGGGGGGTCAGACATTCAAGGACAAAGGGGGCACCTGCGGCCAGTCCGCCAGGTGCCGACGGTGTCGCGAAAGAGGGGGCAGTTGTTCCCTCCTTTCTTCGAAGTCGAAAACAGCAGGTTCCAATAACTTTGCTTGACATCTTCTGGCAACTTTGTTGTGTACGAAGGAGTCCCAGAGGAAACAGGGATGTCGTTCGTGACAGCGTCGGCCTGCCCCGTGTGGTTGGTTGTGGCAAGTCCTGAAGAGGATGGCCAACCGCACGCCGAAACGCCGAAGCCGAATTGGACCAGGGGTGCCCGAATAGTTGGGCATACTCAGTCCGAGACCAAAGAGGCATCCCAAGACCAATGCCGATTATATTGCACCTGTGTTGACATGTAGTTGCTTTAAGAATCCTTCCGTTCAGAGTTGACATGATGTTGTACTTGTTGCGACACGACAGGCAAATAACGATTTCTTCTCAGCGACCTGCCTCGCCTCGGCGTCCTGGACGCGCGAGAAGGTGTTGGCTGTGACGTTGTGGTAGGTCCTGACGTACGAGCTGGCCACCTCGAAGCCGTCGACAACCTCCAAGCCTCTGTCGCCATGATGAGGAAATTCGCATATCGGTTGCGTGCCCTCCTGCTCTGGATCCAACAGTGCACGTTGTAGTTATCTCACCCGTAAATGCCACACCGCCAGCCAACCAGCCGAGCCTGTGGCCTGCCTTCGCGGCGAACGTCGCCAGATTCGAGAATTTTGCAATGGCGATCATGACGTCCTCATTCCCCTATACACCTACAGCTTCCCAAAGAACGCTCGGGGAGACCACGACGTCGTGAAACGAGCACTTGGAGTTGACCCAATCCGCCGTGGCAATGCGTCTGGCCGTCGCATCACATGTGACCTAGATGACGCGTTAAGTCGAGCCTGGCAGCGCCAGTTCGTCGTTGATGGTGAGCTTGCCCTCCAGTTCGCCAACAAACCTAGCCTTTCGCTTGCTCTTGTCTTCTATAAGCAGTCTTGCCGCCTCCCACTGCTGGAAGTCCTGCCAGATCAGGTCCCCCCGTTATCCTTTGGTTTTGCCCCCCCCCTTCCCCAGCTGCGAGATTTGCTATCATAATCGCGTCCGTTAATCCGACGATGCTCCTCATGGCCTGCATGACCAGGGTCCAGTACTGCTGGTTCCCGCGGGTGACCTCTGCGGAGTTCCACGGCACCTCTTTGCACCCGTAGTCCAGGGCAGGTTCGACCAACAAATACGCCGCCTTCTCAATCTCGGGTTGCGCCTCTCAGGGCTGTGCCAGCATCTATATATATATATATATGTGTAGATGTATATGTACATGTAGGTGGAAACAAGCATCTATGTATACATATCCACATATTTATATATGTGTATATATATATACGGGTGGTCTCCCAGCTTCCTCCTTCGAGGTCGATCTCCTCGTTGATCACCTAGGCCCCTTGGGCACGCCCGTATTCGCTCTATGGCCTTCACACCGTTGTGGCTCGTCCTCCTGCCTATACCAGGCTCAACGAGGACCTGGTCGTCCATAGCGGACGAGCTATGGAAAGGGACGACATAATTTCATCGCTCGTCTGATGGCCCGAAAGCCGCATGGTTACAGTGTGCTGGCAATGGCCATGTCATCCATACTCCGGAGCTGCCCGTCCAGCTAAACGTGAGCAACATGCACACCGCCGTGATCAGCTCGGCCACTTTTCACTTTCCCCCCTCGAGGTCCGCCCCGAAGAAACGCGCGTCCATCTTGTGCATGGCCATCCATCCAGCGGAAGGCGTCTGTCACGTCTTCCTTCGCAATTCAGAGGTCGATCCCGGGCTTCTTGGTTTTCCACCATGCGTATGATCCGCGCCAGGTCCTCGCGCCTCAGCTGATCCGCCAGGAGACGGTCCTCCTTCGGGCAGTTCTGGTTCGGCAGTGTGCCGTCCCATGGCAGACTACCCTTGTCTCTCATGGTGCGGTCAGGGTCTTGCTTGGGTACCGTCGCCAAGGGTGCGCTCACCACCCTACCAAGCAAGTGCTCGTGGACTGGCGCACAACAGGACTACCCTTCGCCGCGTCCTTGCAAATTACCCCCGTGACCTCGTCCACGTAGTTCTTGGCGCCAGGGTGCGGCAAAGCCACGAGGCAGGCAGGTTTGTCACGATACCTCTCGGTCGTCGGGCCCTGTGTCTCCTTCTCCCTCGATCGCTCCTGCGCGATATCGCCGTCAAAAAAAAAGGGGGGAGGGAGCTCTGGTCCGTACTGCTCGCCCCCCCCCCTCTCGTGATCCAGCCTGCCACTTCTATGCCTTCCGCCTTCCTCAGCCTCCGCCCGCCGTCTTGGCCACCAGGTCCGCCATCTCCTGGGAGTAGGTCTCGGCGCGCTTCGTGATCGCCTCACCTGGACGATGTTGATCCGCAGTCTCGCGAGGATGATCGCGTGAGCAAGCGAGAACAAGGATCAAGGCGCGTTGATATCATCGACGGTTTTCGCGTCCATGCGAAATCGGCGCGCTCCGTCGCCAAATGAGGGGCACTGCCCCTCGTGTTTGGAGCCGCACCTGTCCAGACCCGTGGCTCTGGCGGCCGCGCGCCAGACCCACGGTTCCTCAGCGTGCGCCCGACAGGTTGCCCACAGGTGCGTGAGGATGGTCGCTCTTGCTGGATGCCGGCCATCGGGGGGAGGACCAGTTGCGCGAAGATATGATCAAGCTTTGTGGACGTTGACCAATGGAGAGGAAGCATGTTGCCAAATAATTGCCAGATGTCCACATGATGTTTACAGCATGTCCTAAACATGGAGAACACATGATTACATCAGTTTAAGAACATGTTTCGAACATGTTAACCACAGTTTAAATTCAATGATCGGATTGTTAAGGTGTCCATTGTCATGGCATTCGCAAATCCAGCTCCTGGCGCAGCTCGAGGCTCGAGGCTGGGTGGCCTAGAACTCTTCTCCACCCTCCAACTGGAGGGCTCCACAAGGTCGGCGGCGCCCAAGGTTTCAGTCGGGTGCGTCCCTCTATAGGGGGAATGTTCAAACATAGTTTTTTATACAGAAAACACATCAGGGGACTATGTTTCTATTTTTTGTGCAATGTTTGAGACATGTTTGTTTTTCGCCCCAAATCCTACTGTACAATGAGCGGCTTGAATAAGGAACACTTGCGTTTCAAAAGGGGCTTGGTCGCTCCTTAGGCTTGAATGCGTTACTTCGTCGTTTCTTGCTGCGTTATCTATGATCTCTCGTTACCCATGCGTTTTTCCCTGGAAGAAAAGAGGGGCCTTGTTCCTTATTTGGAGTTCCTGAGGTCACCGCCCCCACTGTAGGAGGACACGCCCGACCTAACCCAAGGTCGGAAGCAGCGGGGCCGTGCCGAGCCCTTGGGAGTGTCAGGCCGTCGCACGGCCTGCCCACGGGCCGCTCAGGCTCGGGCGACGAGATCTACACCTCGACGTCCATCGTGGGCCGGGGGTCAGTGTATACACCCTAGGCGATGCTTAAGACAACTTGAGTTTTTGGCCAGAGTCTCGACTATTCTTAACGTTTCAAAGTCTATCTTAATATTGTAGTAGACATGTTGGGTTTTTATTCATTCAAGTTCTGAGACTATGAATTTCTTAACGCATGATTTCTAAAGCATTTTGCAGGGTGTATATGATTCACGCCGCTGGGGCGCACACGGCGCTCCCATACCCCGTTTGTTGACAGCGGAGCGTCTCGACGGGAGGCTTTCCCGTGCTCTCGGCTTCCAGGGGTCCGCACGGGGCCCTGGGACCAACAGGAACCGACGCGTCTCCTCCCGCGCGCTTCGCTTGTGCGCCCGCCAATTGCGTGCGGCACCATTGCAGCGTACGGCCACTAAGGCACGAGGCGGCCATCCCATCGGAGGCGCTGCAGCGACGAGCTCAGACTGCATACTTTTCCGGGAGTTCGACGGTGCTGCCCCATGCCTTCGGGGCAGGGGGTAGTATAGCCGCCTGCCCACAATCATGGTAGCGCCCATCAGCACAATCACACCGTGTGAGCACCGATGACGTCGTAAAAATTCACAGCAGCACCAACAACAACCATTGTACTATCATGCTCCATGCTTCCACATGTCACATGCATGATTCTGGATAACACGCCCCACCATAATGGCATTTTGCTGACACGCGGGGCCCGATATTCCTCACCCAGATTTCCCGCCCAAAAGTATTGCCGCCACCTCTTCCGATGAACTTCGGCATCCGCAGCTCGGACAGCACATCGCCATCGCAATCGCCTTGCGCATTCCCCGCATCCCGGAGGAGGGGGAGGCCGAGGAGGGGAGGGAAGATAAGGGAGAGGAAGAGGGAGAGGAGGAGGAGGATGAAGGAGGAAGAGGAGGAGGGGGGGGAAGGAGGAGTAGTTCTAGTAGCAGTTCCTCCGTGGACAAGGCGGTTCTGACTCCCCGTTCGAATCCTTACGCCGCCATTTTGCGGCCTCGGCGCGTGACCCTGCACGTTCACGCCCCCAGGATCTGTCGCCCCCATGGTCGCATCCGCCACTTTCCCTTCCACACCCTTTCAAGGAATGGCTGACGTCAACCCTTCGACCCTCCATCCTCGGAGTCCCTGGAAGTCATCCGTCCTCCTGCTCCTCCTCCGCATTATCTACGCCTTCCAAAACTGATTGTTCTTCAATAAGTAAGGTTCAGCAGGGATGTTCGGAAGCCCCCCAAAGGCGACGCCGAAACGAGGGCCCCAGTCTCGAGAGGACGGTGAGGAAGTGTCAAACGGTGGCGACGAGGGGAAACGGAAGGGGAAGGGGGGGGAAGCAAGGGGGGGAGGAGACGAGAGGGGGCGAAAAAGGGAAAGAAAGAGAGAGGACAAATGGGCGGGAAAGGGAGGAGGGAGGAGGGTGAACAGGAGGGGGCGCAGGGAGGAAGAGGGAGGAAGAGAGAGGGGGAATGAGGGAAGGGGAGGAGGAGGAGGAGGAGAAGGATGAGGAGGAAATGGAGGAGGGAGAGGAGGAGGAGGAGGGGGAAAAGAAGGAGAAGGAGGATGACGAGGAGGAGGGGGAGAAGCAGGAGGAGGAGGGGGGGGGGACGAGGAGGAGGAGGAGGAGGCGAGGAGGAGGAGGAGGAGGAGAGGAGGAGGAGGAGGAGGAGGAGGAGGAGGAGGAGGAGGAGAGGAGGAGGAGGAGGAGGAGGAGGAGGAGGAGGAGGCAAAAGAGGAGGAGGAGGAGGAGGAGGAGAGGGAGGAAAACGATGGAGGGGGCAGGAGGGAGGAAAAAGGGACGGAGGAGGGAGGAGGGAGGAGAGAGAAGAGGAAGGGGTGGAGGAAGGAAGAGGAAGGAAGAGGAGGGAAGGGGGGAGGTGGGAGCAGGAGCAGGAGCAGGAGCAGGAGGAGGAGGAGGAGGAGGAGGAGGACGAGGACGAGGACGAGGACGAGGACGAGGACGAGGACGAGGACGAGGACGAGGACGAGGACGAGGACGAGGACGAGGACGAGGAGGGCGAGGAGGGCGAGGAGGGCGAGGAGGGCGAGGAGGCGCCAGTCCAGCGTAAGGCGGGGGGGAGTATCGGGCGGGAGCGCCAGTTTTGTCGGGGCGGGGGCAGTCGGCGGCGAGCAAGAGCACCGCCTTGAGCAGAAAGGGGTGAAAGTCTCGAGCGACAGCGTTGTTGTTGATGGGGGGCGGTTCCGATGAGAGTAAGAGCAGCTTGCCTGTCCAAGGTAAAACGGGAGGGAGTGTGTCGAGCGGGAGCGCTGGTTTTGTTGAGACGTTTGCTTTCGACGGCGAACAAGAGCACTGGCCCTGAGTAAAAAAGGAGGAAGTCTCGAACGGGAACGTTGTTGTTGTAGGGGGACCGATTTTGGCCTTCCCCAAACCGCTCGAGCGTGAACCTCATTAGCTTGCTAAGCATGCCAACCTCCGTACGTCCGGTAGGCCACATCAGAGTCTATTCGCACCGCAATCCGCGAGTTCATCAGCCCGGTCGCTCAGGAACAGTCCCGTGTGAGATTCCACTTTCCGCCACAAACATCGCCATAGGTTCGCCATGGGTCGCGCCATAAACAGCGCCATGAAACACCTTTGGTGCTGCTCGGCGAGGTGTTGGAGGCGAGGAAGAGGGAATCGGAAGGAGGAGGGAGGCGGCCCGGGAGGCGGGAGGAGCAGGAAGGTAAACGTGCGACGTTCGAAGAGGTCCTTGGCGAAAACGTCATTCCACAAGGAAGTCTCGGGCGGCAGCCCACAACGGGCGGGCGATCCTGTGACGGGCGGGTCGGGCGGGTGGGACATGTAAGCGGGGGCCCTGAGCAGGGCGGGGGCGCGATTAATAAGTAAATTGTGACGGCGTCGTTGGCGCGAGCGTGGTGCTTGAGCGTAGATAGCGCGATGTCTGAATAAATTGCGACAGGGTCACAAGCGAGAGCGCAATTTTTGAAAAGAGGATGTCTGGCGGGAGCGGGGGTTTAGACTAAAGCGCACGGAAATCATAACCGGGAGCGCCGTTCTTGTGTAAATTGTGAGGAAGCCTCAGATGGGAGGGGGGGCCCTGAGTAAAATGCGAGGAGGTCACTGGCGGGAGCGCCGATCTTGGGTAAATTGGGGGGAAGTCTCAGGCGGGAACCGGGCTCTTGAGTAAAGTTGGAGGAAGTCTCAGCCGGTCACCGTTGTTAATGTAGTCCGGGGGAGCAACAATCCAGTTTGACCCGGAGTAAATTGTGAGGAGGAAGCGGGAGCGCCTTTCCGAGTAAAGTGGGAAAAAGTCTCAGGCGGGAGGGGGGGTCCTGAGTAAATGTGGAGGAAGTCTCGGGAGCAATTGTTGTTGTAGTCCGGAGGGCCAGGGGCGCAGTTTGACCAGGAATACTTCCCATGTCAAAAAACTGGGTGCGAGCGTCGAGGGGCACACTTTGACGGAGAAAAACAAGATGCACGGGTTAAAGGGGGACCAACAATAGTTATTGTTCAAAATGTGAGAGTTCAACACAACAACAACGACAGCAACAACAGCAACAACAACAAAAACAACAACGGACCCAGACAATGGGTCGAGACCTCCGGGGGGTCACGCTCACGGGCAAATTCGCGACGTCGGGTGTGCTGGGCACCTGGGCCCAGGACGGGCCCAGCCCGGGGCAGGGGCTACGTTTTTAAAGCTTACGTCCGCGGTTCAAGAAGTGGCGAAGCGTTTTGGGTCGCCCATAGGCCCACCAAAGAATGTTCTAAGAACCTTTTTTCACGGCCTGCACGAGATGTTTGTCGAACAGTTCTGGTTGATATTGTCTTGTTTCAACACATCGGGCATCTGTTCTAAAAACGTTGTTTTGGTTTTTTAGACCATGCTCGCATTCTAAGAGCGTGTCGTGAAAGGCCTATATCGTGGGTGGGTCGACCTCTTGCCCTGACGCGTCGATAAAGGAACTGGCCGCTCTCGGCTCGCGAGAGGGCGTCGCGGCCGTCATGTTTGCGGGTCCAGGTCCGTCGGTTTCGGTCCCAGGCCGTTTCTACGAAGGGGAGGTTCACGAAAGGGAGATGTGTCCACCGCCGATGAATCCGCAACCCGCGGCCCTCATTAATCCTTGTATATCTTCCTCCGGGGGACTGAACGTGGCCCAATGGCCTCAAGAGGCGGGGAGGCCGAAGTTTTTCAGCATCCCCTCCAAAGCTATGCTCGAAGCTCCGATCGTCATCTCATGCGTAGCGCCATTCAAACTCCCATCCTGACACCCAAAACTGCTGTAAAAGTGAATTATCCAGCCTGGACCCCGAACTTTATTGTTCCCAGCAGACTATTCTCACCAGTATAGGGCTATTGGGCTCGTTGCGTCTCCTCTGACTCGATTCGATTTGATTTCGACCGATTCCGATTCTGATTCGATGCAGGTTCGGATTCCGATTTGGAATGATCTCAATGGAGGCCTTACTAGCCTTCCGATCTCCTTCGATTAGACTCCCCCCGGCTTACTGCCGATTTCCGCCGATCCGAGTCATTTCGATAGGCGATCCGACTTATCGATTCGATTCTGGGCCCTGCTGGGAATAGAAGATAGTTTTTGTCTACCCCCTGGTGATGGCGGGCGTGACCGCGGGGGGGGGGAAGGCGGGCCGGCCACGTCACGATGCGCGCCGCCGCCGTCTGGGAATGTTGATATGAATGGCTCACTCTCAGACGGCGCCGTCGCGAATGGTGACGTCACCAGGGGGGTCGGGGGGACGTGGGGGGGGGGCTGTCACGGGCGCCAGCTCGAATAATACAAAAAAGTGGGCTCTAGGCTCAGGGGGCTGACGCCCAGGTGGGGGGGGGATCTGTTCGGGGTTTGAGGTCGGAGGCTTGCTCGAGCGTTCTCGTTCGTTCTCGGTGCACTTCCAGCCCCGAGGGATGCCTTGCGGCCACTGCGCCTCGCCGAGATCGTTCCTCGGGTTCGCGGATCGTCCCCAACGGCCGCCCGAGGCCCGCGGACCCGAAATTTCCCAGGGGAGTTTTCGGCTCATGGGGTGACGGATCGACCCCGAAGCACCCACTGATCGCCGAGGGGGGCCCAGTGGCCCACCCCGCCCAGGAACGTGCGGTTCGGCTATCGGGGGCCCGTCGCCCACTCGTCGGATGCGTATCGCCGACTGAGGTCGATGTCTGGCATCTTCTTCGCGTAGCCGTCCCGCTCAGGGGCGAGCCGTTTTGCAACTTCTCTGGCTCTCCTGCCCGGCTTTTCCGTGCAACCCATGGTGAAATGCAGCTTCACAGGCTTTTGGCGAAGCACCTCGCCTGGCGCATGCAAGCCCATCAGAGCGATCCAGTAAAAACATGTGCTGCCTCAGGTGGGTGTCCTCCCCTGTCGCTGCCCCTCAAGGTTGAGTCGGGCCCGTCCCTCTGCAGGAGGAATGCTCAAACACAGTAAAACATAGAGTCGTTGGGTAATTTATCGAGCATTTTCAGTTTGGAGTTTTTGTTCGATGAGTATTGGTATGTCTCGTCGCAAATCCCCCTGCAGGGGACACGCTCGACTTGACCTCGGGGCTGGTCCGCCCCGTGTGTTTCTCCGTCGCGCCCCGTGCGCGCTCCCCCGGCGACGCCAAGGGGGTGCTCGCCGACGCCGGCCCGGCCCCATGCTGCCCCCACGATCGGCGTGTACGCCTTCTGGTTGGACACCCGAAATGGGTACGGTAGGTTTGCGTCGTGTCGACCAGCGGCGACTCCAGCGCGGGCGTTCAAGGTTAAACGCCGCCGGCGACCCAGAATCGATCGATGTTGAACGATCGGACGTTGCGGCAGCGGCCGATCGTTCAAGGTTGAACGATCCCCGCGGTGTCAGAAACCAACGCCGGGGTCGACACGACGCGAACCTGCCGTACGGAAAGAGTGGGCACTATGCCCAACAACAAATGTTGTCCCAAGCCAACAGCGGCCGCTGTTGGGCAGGCGGCCTTCTGTCTCGAATGGACACAGGCCGCGGCGGCGTGGACAGCGAATCCTGTTGAAAATGAACAGGAATTGTTGTTGGGCATTGTACCCATTCTTGCAGTACCCATTTCGGGTGTCCAAATTCTGGTTGTGGAGGACTCAGGTGTGGACAGACCTCCTTCCCCGACACGTCGATCAATGAATTGGCCGTTTTCGGTTCGCGAGAGGGCGCCGCGGCCGTCATTTTTGCAGGTCCAGGTCCGTCGGTTTCGGTCCCGGGCCGTTTTCACGAAGGGGAGGTTTACTAAAGGGAGGTTTGTCCACCGCCGGAGGACGACCAATGAAGAGGACGCATGTTGCCAAAGAATTTCCAGATGTCCCAAACATGTGTTCAACATGTTTTAATCATGTAACAAAACATGTTTGAAACATGTTTAACGCATTTTCAGACATGTTGAACACATCTTAAGTTCAATGATAGGACTGTGAGGGTGTCCATTGTCGTGGCATCCACAACTTTCTGGACTGGAGGGCGTACCGATCCCTGGCACGGGACCGGCCTTGCCAGGGCCAGTGCATGTGCAGTTGAATAGGGAACGAACAATGACAAGAATATAACTAAGAGCTCGGCGGTCTGGGCGGACTTCTCGGATCGGCGCTGGAGGCGCCGCCGGGGCGGTCCAGCGCGGATCCGAGAAATCCGCGCGGACCTCCGGTTTTGTTATGTTTGTGTCACTGTTTGCTCCCGTATAAAAGCTGATAGCCAGAACGCACGACTGTCCATAGGGTATCGAGGACGCCGGCGGCGCATCACCGGCCGCTCCCTGGGAGTTTGTCGAAGCGGTGCGCAGCATCGAACGTCGTGACGCTCTAGGGGCCTCTTGGGGGCGTCCCAGGGGCTTCTTGGAGACTTCTTGGGGCCCTCTTGGGGCCTCTTGATAGCCAGAACGCACGACTGTCCATAGGGTACCCTTGCGTCCTTGCCTCTGCGGCCCGTCCGTCGCCTGTTCACTGGCCAGCCCCTCCGGGCACCACTGGGGGCGGGCGTCCACAGCCCTTGCTTCCTGATACCGCCCGTCCTCAGGGTACACCTTAGGCGATGCTTAAGAAAACTTAAGTTTTCGGCCAGAGTCTCGATTATTCTTAACGGTTCAATGTAAATCCTAAGAGTTTGATAGAAATGTTGGTTTTTTATTCAAGTTCTGAGACCATGAATTTCTTAACCCATGATTTCTTAACCATTTCGCGTGGTGTAGGCTTTGAGTGCGTACAGCCGGCTTCGCCCGGGCACTTCCGCTTCTTGTGGGAGGGCGCACCAGGTTAGGGCTCGTTTCGATTCCTCCAATTCGGTCAGATTCGATGTCGATGGCTTCCGATTCCGATTCGATTTGGCTTCGGATTCCGATTTGGGCTCCGGTTTTTTGTTGGAGGCCTACTAGCCTGCGATGTCCTCCGATTCGACTTCTCCTGACCCGGCTGCCGATGTCCGCCGATCCGATTCAAATTCGATCGCCGATTCGACTTACTGATTCGATTCTGAGCTCCTCTGCCAGGTGGTGCGAATCTCTGAGCGCACGAATGTGGCATTTTTTCGGGGCGCCCCCCCACGTCCAACGCAGGACTCCCGCCGACATGACGGGAGATTTACATTCCGAGAGAGAAAGCACATCATGCATACATATCGTCGGGGTTCCGCGCAGATTTCGTGAAGCAGCGCAAGGCCTCTCCCTCCCTGGCGCGCTCCGCGCGCCAGGGGCAGCGCTGGAGGCGCCGCCAGGAGGGCCCAGCGCCGATCCAATATATCTGCTCGGAGATCCGAAAGGTTATGTTCATGCAGTTGCATTTTCTCTGTGCGTCAGAGTGTCCCGCCGTTTTTCTGGCGAGCGCAGTCCTCGCCACCCACCCATCAGGTGCGAGAGCCAACTCTTCGTGCGGCGAGCTAGCCGCCATCGCCGGTGGATTAGATAGACTCGAGGGCGGCAGCCCCTGGCAGTACATACTCAGTTGCCGCGTTGCCGAAAAGAAGAAGAAGGGGCCCGGCACGGCACGGGATGGCAGGATCCACTGGGCGACTACATTGGATGTGGTTTCGCCGGGTTGTGGCTGGCGATCTGCGCCGTTGGGGCTCGGGGGTCACCATGATGCGCAGAAGGTTTTGATGAGTCCTTCGCGGGGCGCGGCAGGCATCCTTGCGCGGAGTGCAAACCGCATCCTCTGCAAGCCACAGCTTTCGGAGTCGCCGATCAATTTCGATCTGATCGATCCGATCGGTTTCAATCGAGGAAGAGAAACGGCATACACATAGTTCTCTGCTCCGTGCGGATGGCTCGGATCGGCGCTGGGCCCTCCCAGCGACGCCTCGGGCGCCTTTCCTGGTACGTTCTGCGCGCGGGGCCAGGGGGTCAGCGCCGATCCAAGAGATTTGCGCGGAGTTCCGAAATGTTATGTTTATGTAGATTTCTGTTGCGCTAGGTCGGCTATGACCAGATCGATCCGAGTGATCCGGTCCAGCCAAATGCTTGCACGGCGCTCTTGTACTTCTTGGCGCAGAAGATGCGATTCGATTCCGCCGTTGTGCCGACCGACGCAGCTCGATCTGACACGCGTTTCGATTCGATCCGATGTTCCCCATGCGATGCTGACTGATCCTGGAGGGTGGATTGCGAAGCCGCGCCGGAGGCGTGTCCGCGCAGGAGGGAGGAGGAGGAGGAGGAGGAGGAGGAGGAGGAGGAGGAGGAGGAGGAGGGCTTGACAGGTCAGCGGACCGACGTGGGGTTGAAACCAAGGGGGGCAGTGATTGGTAGCAGTCCAAGACCAGTTTGAGAATTCGCTGTCGGTTTCGCTGCGGGCGTTGTCCGCTTTGGACAAGCATCGACGGCGCGCCGAGGGCCTTGGGCGAATTAGCCTGACGAAGGACCCAACCATATGCAGCTGTGAGTGCCGCATTTTGGGTGCTGCTTTCGGTCTAGTGTTGACGCATGCAGCCTGTGCCACTTGGGCCTTCGGTGTAGCTCCCTATGGGGTCACGAAACGCTGTCCTGGGTGGCGTTGACGCATGCGGGCGGTCCCACTGGGACCTTCGGTGAAGCACCCTATGGGGCCACGAAGCGCTGTCCTGGGTGGCGTTGAGGCAAGCGGGCGGAGCCATTGGGGCCTTCAGTGGAGCCCCCTAGGGGGCCACGAAACGCTGTGCTGGGTGGTGGTTGACGCATGCGGGCGGTCCCACTGGGACCTTTGGTGGAGCTCCCCACGGGGCCACGAAAAAGCTGTACTGGGCGGGCGAAGCGCAGGGAGGAAGGAGGAAGGGGAGGAGGGAGGAGGGGGAGCAGGAAGGAGGCGGGAGGAGGCGGGAGGAGGAGACCGCGGGGCGCCGTCTCTGCAAGACGGGGACCCGACACCACAGGATGGCTGGGGAAAGCGCATCCGTGTCCGCGGCCTCGCGGGCCACGAGCCCCCGGGCCACGAGCCCGCGGACACAGGGCGCGTGGCTCGCTCGCTGCCCCGCGCGAGCGCAGCCCGCGCGATCCCGCGCCTCCGCGGGATCACGCCCCCCTTCGCTGCACCGTGCCCCGCGGGAGCGCCTCCGTGCGACCCCATTGGCAGGGGAACAGAAACTCGGAGGTGGACCATCTTGGAGTATTTGTTTACTTTTTTTTCCCTCCACAATCCCCCAGTAGGGGGACACGCTCGACTTAAACATGAAAACTCGGAGGTCCGCGCGGATTTCTCGGATCGGCGCTGGGGCCCCCTGGCGGCGCCTCCGGCGCCGCCCCTGGCGCGCTCCGCGCGCCAGGGAGGGGGGGTCCAGCGCCGATCCGGGACATCCGCGCGGACCTCTGAGTTTTTATGTTTATGTCACTTTTTGTTCCCCTACCAATGGCGCGGATGCGGATATGTTCGCAGCTCGCGAGAGGGTCAAGGGGGGCAGGCTTTCTCAGAAGGCGGCGGGGCTTCCGCTGTCGGGGAGGAGGCCTGGGCATCCTTTCTGAAGGCGGGTGGCCTTCTGAGCCCTGTGAGAAGGCCCACCGCCCCCCTGCCTTCCCCCTCGTGAGCGCACCGCCAATCTCCCTCCTCTCTCCTTCCTTCCTTCTCTCCTTCCTCCCCCCTCTCTCCTTCCTTCCTTCCTCCTTCCTTCCTTCCCTCCTCCCTCCTCGTCGAACCTCCCTCCCCTCTCCCTCCCTCCTCCCCGCACTGGGCGCGCCCATCCACGAGCACCCTGTGCCCGACAGCGGCCGCCGCTGCTCTCGGGCCGCGCGTGTGCGCCTGCAGGCACGGCCCCCACTGTTGCCGATGCCCCCACTCGCAGCGTGTCCAGAGAGCGCGGGCGGCCGCAGGGAGACCTCGCCCTTCGGCCGCCCTCTGAGGGGGAGCAGGGGGACGGGAGAGGGGGAGGGGGGGGGGGGCAGGAGAGTGCAAGGGAAGGGGGGCCGCGGAAGGAGAGAGAGGGGGGAGGACGGAGAGGGAGGGAGGGAGGGAAGGGGGGGAGAGAGGAGGGAGGGGACGGAGAGGGAGGGAGGGAAGGGGGGGAGAGGAAGGTCGGCTGGCGTGTTGGCGCCCGGGTCAGGGGGAGAGCTGGCGGGCCTGCGGGCACGGCATCCTGTGTGGTCGCCTCGTGGGGGAGGGGCGCGCCCCGTCCCGGGCTGCTGCACCTGCCATAAGAGTCCGAGGGCATGGGCCTCCTGCTCCTGCTCCTCCTCCTCCTCCTCCTCCTCCTCGTCCTCCTCCCCCTCCCCCTCCCCCCCCCCCCCCCCTCCTCCTCCTCCTCCTCCTCCTCCTCCCCCCCCCTCCTCCTCCTCCTCCCCTCCTCCTCCTCCTCCTCCTCCCTCCTCCTCCTCCTCCTCTCCTCCTCCTCCTCCTCCCCCTCCCCCTCCCCCTCCCCCTCCTCCTCTCTCCTCCCCCTCATCCTCCTCCTGCTCCTCCTCCTCCTCCTCCTCCTCCTCAGGCGGACGAGGGGAGGATTGCCATGAGGCGGCGATGGAGGCCCCCAGCGCGTCGAAATCCCAAGACAGCACACGCCTGCTCACAGCATCTCTCCCGCGGGCCGTCTGGCCAGGGGTGGCCCTGTCCCCCATCCCGGCACCAAGGAGCAGTCAACAGGTGAGTAATGTTCACCGAGCGCGCTCCACTGCTCGCAAAGTGCCTACTCGCAAACGCCCGAAAAAACACATGTCTGCTTTGATGTAATTTATCGCAGGCCATTTGCGAGTAGTCACTTTGTGAGTCGTGGAACGCGCTTGTCTAAATGCGTCACCTGCCGTGGCCGCTCCAGCCCGAAACCCGGACCGGACACCCATGCGCAACACGCTCGCGTGGGGACGCGCGCAGAGCAAGCGCGGGCCGCCGGCTGGGGGGCGCGTGAGCCGATGCGGCCCAGCCTCGGTACCGCACTTGGCCTTGCTGTTGGGGACAGGAGGTCCGGATCCGCCCCGAGGGAGAGAAGGCCCAGTCTCGGGCCCGACGAACGGGGGGGGACAGGGAAAGGGGGGGGTGCGAACTCTGCTGCGTGCCGCTGGCTTCGGCCCCGCCGCTGGGCCCCCTCCTCGATGCCTGGGCGCCTCCCGGCGCCGGGAGGGGCGCTGGGAAAGCCGGCTGCGCGAGCTGATTCTCAACCCCCCCCTTCTGATATCCCCCCCATTTTTGCCCGGCCCGACAGTCGGGAACGGAGGCGCGGGGCAGGAGGGTGAGTGCTCTGCCGCATCAGCCTTCTCGGTCCGCCGGGTCTCGCGCGTGCGTCTCGGAGCGGCGAGGGGGAGGAAGAGGCGATGGGGCAGGGGGAAGGGAGGGGCCGACTTGGAGCCCAGTGGGCCCCCCTTGGAGCTCTGGACGGCAATATTTCGTCATCTTGAGATCTGAGGAGCCCACTTGAAGCCAAAAGGCGAGAGTGCCAACAGCGTTGGTGCTCATGTGTGTTGGGGGGATGCTGGCCTCTCGGGGGCGTCATTGGGAGCCGTCTTGGAGCGCTCTTTGGTGCCCTTGGAGGCATGTTGGAAGCTACCTTGAGCCATCTTGGGCAGTTTTGTGACGTCTTGAAGGCCATCGTCAGCTCCTCTAGAGCCGCCGTCGACGACGATCGGAAACCAGAGCATGCGCCAGTCAGGTGCGCGAGGTGCGCCGCGCGTGCCAGGGCACCCGGATCCCCCCTGCCAGATGATAACGCGGCAGAATGATCGCGGATCGCCCGCGCATGGTCCAGGATGTTGCAGCGAGGTGTGCATCGGTTTTGATCAGGATGGTGGTCCTGCACGCACGAGGCAAGATGCTGCGCCCCCCCCCCCAACCGTCCCTGTCAGAAAGAGCATTTAGATAAATGCCTGCGGGCCCACCGCGCATGGCCCAACAGTTGCCCGCAAGGCGCACTTCGCATGTATGATCAAGTCGGGCGTGTCCCTCTGCAAGGGGAATGTTCAAAAACAATCAAACATCGTCTGGGGACGGTTTGTTTAGTTTTGTTGGCCTGACTTTTCAGTAAAAAGAACAACCGCCCAACATTCGCCTGTAGGAGCACACGCCCGACCTACTTGTATTTTAGCTGGGGTGATTGGCGTGCGCCCTGACAAGAAGCAGACGACATGATCGCGCGGCGTCCGAGCATGATTCGGAATTTGCCGCCGTGTGCATCGCGTCGTTCGTTTGTTCGACAGGGACGATGGGGCGGTGGCATTGCGTCGGATTAGGGGCAGGCCGAGTGGGAAGGGGGCCTGTACTGATACTGAACAGTGATGAGTCGCTCCCCGAAGGGGAACTGGTGGGTCGGACGAGGAATCGCTCAGGCAACGTCAGCCCTGCAGAGCTGGTCCGATTGATGCCAGCGGGGTCGAGTCCTTTACAAGGGCCTGCATGCGCACGAAGGCCACATCAGCTCCTGCCGCGGCGCGCCTTCAGCACCGTACCAGTTCGAGGCTCTGTGTTACGAGGCTGGTTCCTTCTCTGCCCGTTATTTCCCTTTGTTTGGGCCCCCACTTTTTTTTTTTTTTTTCTTTTTTTTTGTTTTCCGTTTTTCGCTCCTGCCTTCCGCTGCTCCTCCTCCTGTGTCGCCCCCTCCCTTCCTCGCTGCCACCCCCGTCCCTCCATCCACCCCTCCGTTCATCCCTCCGCCTCCATTCCCTCCCCCCCCCTCCCCCCAAACCTTCCTCTCTGCCTTTTTTCCTTGGTCCCTGCACACACACACAAACACGTCCTGTGCCCATGGCTTGCACGACCTCCCCAGAAAAGTCACAGAGCACCAGAGATGCACGAGGCCATCTCCTCTCCAGCTCCCCTCCCTCCCGCACTCCCTCCGTCTCTTCTCCTTCCTCCCTCCCTGACTTCCTTCCCCCCCCCACCCGAGCACCAAAGCGGGGATCTGGACAGGGAGACGGGGGAGGAGGAGGAGGAAGGGGAGGAGGAGGAGGAGGAGGAGGAGCAGGAGCAGGAGCAGGAAGAGGAGAGGAGGAGGAGAAAGAATGAGAGGAGTGAACTGGAGGAGGCGGAGGAGGAGGAGGAGGAGGAGGAGGAGGACAACGACGAGGAGGTGAGGGACGAGGGGGAGCAGGAGGAGGAGGAGGAGGAGGACAGCCACGGAGGAGGAGGACGAGGAGGCGGAGAGGGACGAGGATGCAGAGGAGGAGGTTAGGGAGGATGGAAGCCGCTCCTTCCACCCTCCCTCCCTCGTGGCTCGAGCCGTAGCCGCAGCCGTCTTGACCCTTTACCCGCACACGCTCGCGATTCGGGCCCAGCATGCCCTTTGCGAGTGCGAGTGATCGCGTCGCCGTGTATGAGGCGCGAGGCAGAGGCTGACCCTTGCCTCCTCCGCCTCGGCGGCCTGCGTTGCCAGCTCGACCAAGTGCCGCACCGGCGCCTCTCCCAGTGTGGCAGGGTGCTGCGGCACCGCCTCCGCCTGCGCCGCCGCCACCCAGAGTGTGGCAGGGTGCTGCGCCTCCTCTGCCTCCGCCACGGCGCCACCGCCGCCCGTACCACCTGCCGCTGATCGTCCAGCCGAAGGACACGCTACCAGACATCAGCCAGCGGGCATTATTGTTCTTCCACGGCTTCCGCTGTATGTCAGGAGCGAAAGAAGGACGTACACGTGCATGAATCCACGCTGGTTTCGAGAGTACGTATTGCGCGATTTTTTTTTGTATTTTGCGGCCGGTCTCGTGGATCGAGGGGCCGTGTTCATGTACATAGTTGGGCGCGTACGTCCTTTGTGGACTCCTTATTATGCACGTAGCTTGCAAGTCCATGGAGATGGACCTTCCGCTCCGTTGCCAATTCTTCCGCCGCCGCAAGCCTCGATTCCGAGGGCAGCACGGCCAAGGCTTCGCGTACAGGAGGTCCACCTGCTGTGCATCACCTCGATCGTTGGCACCGTTCGCCGTCGGACAAGTCCAGTCATGCCCGCAACACGAGTGCATGTGATAGCCAGCGTATGGTGGAGGGTTCCCCCCCCTTGTGCGTTTCAATGGGACGCCCCGGATCGACTCGGCAGGCCCCCCCCAGCTGTCCTAGAGAGGGAGTCGCCAGGCGCCGTGCGTTGAGTGCTCTTACTGTGGGCAGTGCAGACATCAGGAGGGGAAAAAACACACAGACACAATGAATCGTCGATCCCCAGGAAAATATGGGAAGTGAGAGGGAAGACAGACCCAGAAAATATTGGAAAATATGGGGAATATGTTTATTTGTGTGTATTTATTTGTGTGTCCTGGGGCCCCTTCAAGACAGCAGGCCAGGGAGTTCCGTCGATCATTTCCGACGGCGGTTTCTGTCTCAGCCCTCCCCCGTGCCTGTCCTCAACGGGCCGCCCCCTCCTCGTCTCGCGCTCCCGATCCCCTCGATCGCAGGGTACAGCTGGCAGTCGCGCCCTCAAGGCTGGCACGGCTGCACTGGAGCACGTTCCGCTTGACATCGGCGCAGCCAGGAGCTGCTCGTGGGAGGCATGAGCCTGGCATCGCTCGGACGTGTGCATTTTTCCTTCGGCGAGGACCATCGAGGAGCATCCTTGACCATTTGGCGAAAAAACCACGCACGAACACCAAAAAAGCACACGGAATGGACGTCCGAGCGATGGCGAGGCCACCAAAAAAGCACACGGAGTGGGCGCTTCCAGGCCAGGCGTGGTGGAGGTTCCCTCTGCGGCCTTCTTGCAACGCGGCGCGCTGCCGGAGCACGAGAGGCCTCCGCTGCCCGCGCGCAACGGCTCCCGGGGCGCGCAACGGCTCCCGGGCCCTTGCTCTGCAGCCGCAGCAGGACGCGAGGCTCGGGAGCGGAAAAGAGGGTGGTGATGACTAGGGGGGGGGGGGGTATGGCGCGGGCCATGATTTTTCCTCAGATTTCATGGCGCCTCTTCTTATTTTATTACGCATCAGGCCCCCCCGCTGGGCCGCGCACGTGCCAGCGGTCATGATTTGCACCCCCCCCCTCTTGGGCACCCCCCTCTTGGCCGCTCCCGAGAGGCAAGTTTATCGCTGATCATGCTTCCACCTGCAGATCCTGCACGAAGAGGTCGTGGCCCCGTTTGCGAGCGAGCAGCGGTTGGTTCCGTTGCCCCACGAGTTGTCCCATTCGGCCGCCAGCGTGCCAGCTCCGTGGACACAGCACTCGACGGTGGACGTTGCCGCAGTCAAAGTGTTCTACTGCCGTGCTTGTTGCACCGAGGCTTCATCCACAAGAGAAGGATGTTCTGATAGCCTGACCCGGTCGTGGATCACATGAGTTCCCGGACATCTGTCCAGTGCCGAACAACAAAGCCGTCGAACCCTCATTGATGCTAGGCACGGGCCTGCCCATGCATGCGAGCCCCTTTTTCATGGCGCTCTCTTTTTCAGTTTGGCATGGTGCTGGAGGTCTGTGGAGGTTATCCGCCTGTGGGCCGCCCCCCGCTAGGGGTTCGAATCGTTAGCATTCTCTTGGACCCAGTTGCGATCTGCGATGCGCAGCCGTCGTGCTTTCGCGGTCGTGGCCTTGCTTCCAAGCTGGCAGTGCCATCGCGAGCATTCGGCAGCGCTGTGTGCGGGGCGCTCGAAGGCCAGTGACTGGCCGCCCGTGCAGTCTCCACCTGAAGCGCAGCCATTGTAAGATGCCGATAATCCCAGGCGCGCACCATGTAGGCCCTTGATGGGGGGCACGCTCACTGGGCGCTGAAGTGGCGAGCTTGGTTCCTGCTCCAAGTCGCTATCGCCGTAGCTCCTTCCAGGCACGCACCGACTTGGTTCACGGCTCAAGGCCGGTCGATGCGGATGGTTCACGCCTGGGGTGTGGCCGACCTCACGAGGGTCACAAGCCACAGGCCGCCACCTCAGCATATCAGCCGCCCACGCCGGCCAGCTCCTCCAAGCAGATCCTGCTGTGCATGCCGAAGTTCGCCGGGCGAGGAGATGGACAACCCACGTCCACGCCCGACACGCCCCCCAGAGGCTGCACATGGTCAAGCAAAATGCCCTACCACCTCTGGGCGAGCGCGGTGTCTGATCTTTAGTCGCTGCGCACGCCGGTAGCCACCGAAGCCGCATGCCGGCGCCCGCGCGCTACACCTGCACCCTCGTTGAGGGAGATCAGCAACTGCCTCTCATTGGCCATCTGATTGTCCGGCCTGCGCTGCTCCACGCGGTGCCCCGGACGCTACCGTCGCCCAGTCGTGCCTTTCAGCTCGGGGCGCTTTCCCGCCGGCTTCCCCCCTGGGTCCCCCCCCCTGCGCCCCTTGGCCGACGCCCGTGCTTGTGACTTTTCGAAATTGCTGCCTGCACTGCGCACGTCCTGTCTCCGTTTTTTTTCGGTGACCCTCTCTGGTGCACGCGTGACTGCTACGAGCAGCTCAGCGTTGACTGTCCGTGCCTGCGCTGCACAACTGGGTTTGCTTAGCTGTCCTTTGCAGGTGTAACAGTTCAGCAGGCAGCCTGACGGTCCATGTGCTGTATCGGGCCTCTCTGTTCCAAGTGCCGCGCCATGCTTCTCTCCCTTCCGGTGGCCTCCCCCCCGGCTGGGTTGGCGCGCGCCCCATTGGGCGCGCGAACCCCCCATTCTTGCCTCCATGGCTGGTCCTTCGAAGCCTTTCATCACGGCGACGGCCGTCATTCGCGCTGGGTGCGGCGCCGCGCTTGGGTCCGGGGCGCCTGCCCGCAGGCATATTCGCATTTAAAAGTTTCGCCTCGTACATTTCGTACGTGCGTTTCTGTTACGGGCTGCTGGTGAGCCGTCGTTCCGATCAGATCCCTTCTTCGAGCCAAGTAGACTTCGGCGCCCTGGGCACTCCAGGACACATCCTCCATCACTCCCTCCTTCGCCACCGCCTTCTCGCCACCTCCCCTCCCCCTCCCTCCCCGACTTCTCCCCCCGTCCTTCCCTCACGCTCGGGACAGCCCGTTCCTCGTGAGGCTCGGAGTCCTCAATGCCTCGTGCGCCCGCCTTCTCGTCTGCTCGGCAACTTCATTCGTGAAGCTTTGCGGGCCACGGCCGGTACACCCTAGGCGATGCTTAAGAAAAGGTCAGATTTCGGCCAGAGTCTCGATTACTCTCACTGTTTCAATGCAAATCCTAAAAGTTGAATAGAAAGGTGTGGTTTTTTATTCAAATTCTGAGACTCTGAATTTCTTGACCCATGATTTCTTAAGCATTTCGCAGGGGGTAGCATCTGAGATCCCCCCCCTCCCTGCTCCACATCTTCTGCGCGCCGTCCCCCTGCCTTGCTTCCCCTCCCTCCCCTTCCCCCCTTCCTCTCTCCCCGTCCTCCCCTATCTCAGGAGGGGAAAAAACACACAGACACAATTCTTGACGCTTCGCGTATCCCCACCAGCCTGGCTCCTGCTTGGCTACTTGTCTCGCCCTCTGGGCGTTTCCTTGCAGGCCGCTGGTCAAAGGTATCCCCACCTGCTGGGTACTGGCCCTGTGCGCAGTCTGCCAACAGTTTGTGGCAGTTCCGCTTGCGAGCTGGCGCCGTCAGGGCGTCTCCTCGTCGGCTTCCGCTGGCATTCGCTCAGTGGTCTTCTGCATGTGCACTCTGGCCGGTCTCGGCGCGGGCTCCAGCCGGCGATCTGTGGGCTCGTTGTATTTGCTTGCGTCTCCTGCTGCTTGGCAACTTAAATATGGTTATGTGCCCCAGCCTGCCTGATGACACGCCCTCTGGACTTCTCCTTGCGGGCCGCCGAACAAGAAACATCCCCACCAGCCCATCCAGAAACGACGCCCAGGCGAGTAGAGGTGATCATGGAAGCGGGGCAGCGTATAGAGGAACAAGGGGCTGGGGAGGCCGTCGTGCCCCAAGGGGGGGTGGGGATGGATGGGGGAGTCGGGGTGGATGAGGAGGAGGATGATGAGGGTGGGGAGGGAGGAATGGGGAGGAGGAGGAGGAGGATTAGGCGGATGATGATGTTGATGTTGACATTGCTGATGCTGATGATGACGATGATGGTGGTGGTCTTGACGATGGTGATGGTGATGGTGATTGTGATGATGGTGATGATGATGATGGTGCTGATGAGGGGGAGGAGGAGGAGGATAAGGGTGATCAGAAAAATCAGAAGCCTCTTGAATGCGTCGCGGAGTCTCTTGGGATGTCTCTTGGGATACTCTTTGAGGTCTCTTGGGGCGTCTTGGGGGCTTCTTGGCGGTCCCGGGAGCTTATTGGACCGTCTTGGGTGCCTCGGGGGAGCCTCTTGGGGCTTCTTGGGGGCCTATTGGGGGTATTTTGGGGGGACTCTTGGAGGCCTCTTGGGGCCTCCTGGTCGCCTCTTGGGGCCTCCTGGGCTCCTCTTGAGGCCCTCTTGGGGCGCTCTTGGGAGCCTTGGGAGCGCTCTTGGGGCCATCGTGGAGGTGATCGATCAAAGGAAGGGGGTCCCTCAATTAGCACCCCCCCTCGGGAGCTTCTAAAATCGGCCAAAACCTCCCAGCAAAACCGATGATGTTGGTATCCTCGCCGAGGCCGTTTTGGACGCTCCAACTACGAGCGAACCCCCCGTCCAAGTCCAGGGGAGGGGGTTGGGGTGAGGGGTAAACCCCTCCCCGAAGGGGATGACGAAGGTTGGGAGAGGAAACTCCCGGAACCACCTACGCCCAAAAGGCTGGTGGGATTAATCGTCGATTCCCCGATTCCCCAAATATGGGAAGTGGGGGGGAAGACAGAAGCCCTGAAAATATGGGAAAGATGGTCATTTGTGTCTATTTACTTGTGTGTCCCAGTTCCCCTTCACCTATCTCCGCCCCCCTCCGTAGCAGGGCCCACATGGTTGCCCGTGCGCTTGTCACTGGCAGTTGCACGACTGGTCCTGTCCGCCTGCCGCCTACCCCTTCCTCCCCGAACGCCAGACTTCCGAGGTCATGACCTGTTCATGACGTCGGCCCCCAGAGGCCTCGACTCCCTCCCCGGGACCGCAGTTTCATCGAGCCTGTTTCTTCATTGCTTGGGCCAGAACGCGCGTTATGGCCCCCCCGCCCCCCCCCCCCGACAACGTAACGCTCCGGCCCCAAGTGCGCCCCCCGGCCTTGCCGCCATGCGCATAGGAATCCGCATAGGAACCCGAGTAGCGATCCGCAAAGCCATCCACACAGAACTCCGCACAGGGATCCGCATGGGGATCGCATAGAGATACCCATCGGGATCCGCAGCGTGAGTTGCATCGGGATCCGCAGAAGTATCCGCGCGGGGATTCGCACAGGGATTCGCATGGCAACTCGCAGTGGCGTCCGCATAGGGATCCGCATTGGGATTCGCATAGGCATCCGCATAGGCATCCGCATAGGGATGCGCATGGGCATCCGCGCAGGGATCCGCACAAGGATGCGCATAGGAATGCCCAGAGGCCCCCCCGCAGGGATCCGCGCAGAGGGCCGCACAGGGGCGGCGGTCTCGGGCAGCTCGTGGTGCTCTCGGGCACCTGTAGCGTTCGCAGGAAGGCGACGACAGCGACGACGACGACGACGGGGAGGAGGATGGAGGGGCTAAGGAGCCATCCCGTGCCCCCGCCGTCCAAGCCCAATGGATGGGGGCGCCATCGTGGGCGGGACACATACAGGGCAAGTGCAGACTGAACATCGCAACGAGAGAATTGCGAAAGTCGAGCACATGCTGGTGAATTTTTGATCGCGACTGCAAAGGGCTAGTTCCAAACAGTCGCTGTTCGTATCGTTCGCGCACCCACTTGTTCACCCTTCCGCGCGCTCCTCCCCGCACCCCTCTTATCCCCGAGAGTTCCACGTCTAATTTGACCATACAACTTATACACCACGTGGAAGCCAACGACGCCTTTGCAGGCATGTGCTCGCCACAACTCCTCGTCGCTCTCCGTTGTCGGTCGTCGTCGTC
Source organism: Prorocentrum cordatum (assembly GCA_963575745.1). NCBI lineage: Eukaryota > Dinophyceae > Prorocentrales > Prorocentraceae > Prorocentrum > Prorocentrum cordatum. Next base: position 273,884 of record CAUYUJ010015847.1, read on the forward strand.
GTCATCATGATCATTTTCGTTGTTGTCGTTGTTGTCGTTGTCGTCGCTTTTCGTTTGCGGTCGTCGTTGTCGCTCGTCGTCGTCGCCATCGTCATCGTCATCGTCATCGTCATCGTCGTCGTCCACATCATCTCCGTTGTCGTCGTCGTTGTCGTCGGTCGTCATCGCTCGCGGTCGCTCGTCGTTGTCAAATGCCTTCGACTGCTTTCGCGGGCCTTTTTGAGGCCTTCGGATGACCTCCAGAAGGCCTCTAGAGGCTTCCAGTGGCCTCAGGAGGCCTCCGCAGGCCTCGAGGAACCTCTGGAGACCTCCAGAGGCGTCGCTCGTCGTCGTCGTCGTCGCTCTTCGTTTTCGATCGTCGTCGTCGTCGTGATCGCTCGTCGTTGTCGTCGTCGTGATCTCTCGTTGTCGTCGTCTTCGTTGCCGTCGTCGTCGTCGTCGTCGTCGTCGTCGTCGTCGTAGTCGCCCGTTGTCGTCGTCGTCGACGTCGTCGTCGTCGCTCGTCGTTGTCGTCGTCGTGAGCGCTCGTTGTCGTCGTCTTCGTTGCCGTCGTCGCCGTCGTCGTCGTCGCCGTCGCCCGTTGTCGTCGTTGTCGTCGGTTCGTCGTCGTCGTCGTCGCTCGTGGTGGACGTTCGGCGGCTTTGTTGTCTTTGTCGTCGTCGTCGTCGCTCGTCGTCGCTCGTCGTCGTCGTGTGCGCGGGCGCTGTGGTGGCGCCGGAACCGCACGGCGGGGGGGGGCGTTACGTGATACCCTTCCCGCCCCCCCTCCTCCTCCTCCTCCTCCTCCTCCTCCTCCTCCTCCTCCTCCTCCTCCTCCTCCTCCTCCTCCTCCTCCTCCTCCTCCTCCTCCTCCTCCTCCTCCTCCTCCTCCTCCCTCCTCCTCCTCCTGAGTGAAGAATGAAGAGGCGTCCACCTTGAGCCGTTTTTGTTGAAACGGCCCCGAGGCCCAGGCGGGGCCCCCAGAAGAGATTGGAGGCAACGGGAAACTCGCCCTCGCGGCTCGTTGGCGCCTGTCATGGCTCGAAGGGGTCTGGACGTTTCTCCCCCCCCGGCCAGCTGCCCCCCCCGGGGGAGGAGGAGGAGGAGGAGGAGGAGGAGGAGGAGGAGGAGGCGGAGGAGGAGGAGGAGGAGGAGGAGGAGGAGGAAGAGGAGGAGGAGGAGGAGCCCCCCCCCCGGCCAGCTGCCCCTGCCGGCGCCCCCCGTGTTCCTCCCGCGGGCGAGACCGGCGCCGCCGCCGGAGGCCTCCCTGCGCGAGGGCGTCCCGACGGCGACGGCGAGCAGCGATCGGCGGCGTCGGTGGGTGACGTCGTCCTCGTCCCCGTCCTCGTCCTTCCCTAAGGGCTTATCGACTTTTCGCCAATCGACTTGTGGGAGTCGAGCCAGATAGATCTTGGTAAAAGCAAATGAATCGAGATAAATCAGGGTAAATCCATGCAAACCGAGATACATTTGGATAAATCCAGATAAATCCAGAGATCTCCAGGGAAAGTTGGAGCAATTCGGGGCCGCTCCAGCGCGAGTCGAAGGACGGCAGAAGTCGTTAAGCCTTTAACGAGTCCTCCCCGTCTTCGTCCTGGTCGTCATGGTCGATCGACGTTGATCGGCGACGTCGTCGTCGTCCCCGTCCTCGTCCTCCCCGTCTTTCGTCCTGGTCGTCATGGTCGATCGACGTTGATCGGCGACGTCGTCTTCGCCCCCGTCCTCGTCCTCCCCGTCTTTCGTCCTGGTCGTCATGGTCGATCGACGTTGATCGGCGACGTCGTCGTCGTCCCCGTCCTCGTCCTCCCCGTCTTCGTCCTGGTCGTCATGGTCGATCGACGTTGATCGGCGACGTCGTCGTCGTCCCCGTCCTCGTCCTCCCCGTTTTCGTCCTGGTCGTCATGGTCGATCGACGTTGATCGGCGACGTCGTCGTCGTCCCCGTCCTCGTCCTCCCCGTCTTCGTCCTGGTCGTCATGGTCGATCGACGTTGATCGGCGACGTCGTCGTCGTCCCCGTCCTCGTCCTCCCCGTCTTCGTCCTGGTCGTCATGGTCGATCGACGTTGATCGGCGACGTCCGTCGTCCCCGTCCTCGTCCTCCCCGTCTTCGTCCTGGTCGTCATGGTCGATCGACGTTGATCGGCGACGTCGTCGTCGTCCCCGTCCTCGTCCTCCCCGTCTTCGTCCTGGTCGTCATGGTCGTCGATGGTCGATCGACGTGATCGGCGACGTCGTCGTCGTCCCCGTCCTCGTCCTCCCCGTCTTCGTCCTGGTCGTCATGGTCGATCGACGTTGATCGGCGACGTCGTCGTCGTCCCCGTCCTCGTCCTCCCCGTCTTCGTCCTGGTCGCCATGGTCGATCGACGTTGATCGGCGACGTCGTCGTCGTCCCCGTCCTCGTCTTCGTCCTGGTCGTCATGGTCGATCGACGTTGATCGGCGACGTCATCGTCGTCCCCGTCTCGTCCCCCCCGTCTTCGTCCTGGTTGTCTGGTCGATCGACGTTGTCGGCGACGTCGTCGTCGTCCCCGTCCTCGTGCATGGTCGATCGACATTGATCGGCGACGTCATCCTCGTCCCCGTCCTCGTCCTCCCCGTCTTCGTCCTGGTCGTCATGGTCGATCGACGTTGATCGGCGACGTCGTCGTCGTCGTCCCCATCCTCGTCCTCCCCGTCTTCGTCCTGGTCGTCATGGTCGAAAGACGTTGATCGGTGACGTCGTCGTCGTCCCCATCCTCGTCCTCCCCGCCTTCGTGCTGGTCGACATGGTTGGTCGGCGACGTCGTCGTCGTCCCCGTCCTCGTCCTCCCCGTCTTCGTCCTGGTCGTCATGGTCAATCGACGTTGATCGGCGACGTCGTCGTCGTCCCCGTCCTCGCCCCCCCCCTGTCTTCGTCCTGGTCGTCATGGTCGATCGACGTTGATCGGCGACGTCGTCGTCGTCCCCGTCCTCGTCCTCCCCGTCTTCGTCCTGGTCGTCATGGTCGATCGACGTTGATCGGCGACGTCGTCCTCGTCCCCTTCCTCGTCCTCCCCGTCTTCGTCCTGGTCGTCATGGTCGATCGACGTTGATCGGCGACGTCGTCGTCGTCCCCGTCCTCGTCCCCCCCGTCTTCGTCCTGGTCGTCATGGTCGATCGACGTTGATCGGCGACGTCATCCTCGTCCCCGTCCTCGTCCCCGTCCTCGTCCCCCCCGTCTTCGTCCTGGTCGTCATGGTCGATCGACGTTGATCGGCGACGTCATCCTCGTTCCCGTCCTCGTCCTCCCCGTCTTCGTCCTGGTTGTCATGGTCGATCGACGTTGATCGGCGAAGTCGTCGTCGTCCCCATCCTCGTCCTCCCCGTCTTCGTCCTGGTCGTCATGGTCGAAAGACGTTGATCGGTGACGTCGTCGTCGTCCCCCCCACTGATGAGGGGAGCCCTTTCACCATGCGAGGCCCCACAGGAGATTCAGGTTCTGAGGGGAGCTGTGTTCAAGTTTGATGCGCCAGTGGATTTCGGCATCCCCTATATTTCCTCCCGCGCGAGAAGCATGGCTGAGGACAGACAGTAGGAGGGGGGTTGGGCCGTACTGTCTCTTCTCTGGTTTCTTTCGTTGTCTCTTTCTTTTTTTCTCTCGCTCTCTCTATTTCTCCCTGCCTCTTCCAGTCTCGGCTCGAGGACCTTCTTCAGTACGAGCCCATACGCTGAGCGTCCCGAGTCCTTTGTGGCTTCGCGAGGTCGTGAAAGATTGGGGCCACATCCCTTCGGCCCCGCGCGCGCCATGGCTACGAAAGGCCCCCGCCGTGTGCCCCGTGCAGCACGGCAGCCCACACCACCAGGCAAGCACCATCAAAAAGCAATCTTACCGGATAGCATCCTGTCCCGAAAAAGGAGTTTGCGTCGCCGCATTCCAGAGCCGCGGCGGCGTCGACCGTCGCCGCTGCATACAATGAATTGGCTTACAAGCTGCACGCCGATCCCGATAGCATCTACCAGCAACACCGCTGCGACCAACGGAGCTTCTGGGGGCGAACTAAATGAGACTGCGCGAGACAACCAATATCACCAGACGGGCTCTCGCACACCACCGCGACAGCCAATGCCGTGCTCGAATTTCTCGCCGGTCTCATCGCCGAGGCGCGCACCATCAGGGGCCTCTCATGTGTCGGCTGGGCCCGCGAGGTCGCGACGAGAAACATTTCAAAAAGGCCCGCCACTTGCGCGCCCACGCCCACGGCCACCAGGCCGGGATTCCAACCGAAACTGCGCGACTTCGGCGCAGCCATCTCCGGCGTGCGCATCAGTGCCACTGCCCAAGTACGGTCTTGGGCAATTAATTCCACCGTGCACTGGCAAACCGAGCTCGTCTGCACGGGCATCATCTCGCCGCGCGGCATCAGCTACACCGCTGCCCGCAATGCGTCCGAGAGGCACGGGGTGGCACGCTCACCGGCGCGAGCGCCCCCGTCGGCCGATTTGCACACCTTCCTGAGATTCTCGCTCAACAGCAGACCGGCGGAGCTACGTGAATCAGGGGAGACGCTGCAACGTCGGACTGTGTCATCTTTCCGCGGCTCGCGTGGGACCTCGCTGAACCGTCCAATATACTTCGCACGCGGGGTCTTCTTCCTCGCTGCCAGGGTCGAGAATCTCGGGCACATACCCAATGTCACGTGGGCTCTCGCACCAGGCCCGCGGCGGGGGACGGCGGACGCGAGGTCACCAGACCTCGCCTACTTCCGCGTCCTTTTCTGCGCGCTCGGCCAACGACTGGACAGGCTGAACGCCTTGCGACGGAAGGCCCGATCGTCGCGCTGATGCGCGAAGCCAGACCAGTCCCAGGCGGAAAAGGGGACGACAACTTCACTGCGGGCCACCGCGCCGCGCGGCTCGCACATAGCCTGCGGTCCTTGCTCGATGGGGCGCCTCGCGTTTCGAGACGCAGTCCCGCCTCGCGCCCTCGGGACTCGGGGGCGCAGGTGGAGTGGGCGACCGCGCCCGGGCGCGAGTCGCAGCAGGGGCCGCCGACGCGGGCGCTTCCCCTCCGCTGCCGACGCCTTCGGCCGCGAGATCGCCAGGGGCAAAATCTGTAAGCTCCCGGGCCAGGGCCCCGCGGGCACGGCGCTCTTTCGGAGCCCCCCGAGCGGCGCGCGGAGGGGGCGGCGCGCCTGCCGGCGGCACGTTCCCCCGACGTTCCCTCCTCCTCCTTCTCCTCCTCCTCCTCCTCCTCCTCCTGCTCCTCCTCCTGCCCCTCCTCCCCCTCCTCCACCTCCTCCTCCCTCTCATCCCTCTCCTCCTCGCGGCGTCGCACCAAAACTTGAAGCCCATCGACCTGGGCGATGCGAAGCGCAGGGGCGCCGGTGGACGCGTCAGCGCATACCCGGCCCTCCAAACAGCTCGTCAAAGAGAGAGACCTCGCGGGCGCCAGCGCGCGAGGCCGCGCCGTCGCCCGACAGGGAATCGCACGTCACGGCTGTGGGGTAAGCAGTCGGTCTCCACGCGGGGCCAGCTGCCAGCGCGCGCAGCCTGGGCTGCCAGCGATGGGCACCTCGCAGGCGAGCGGCGACCCAGATTGGGGGTTGGGGCGAGCGGCGCGGGCGACCCTCTGGCGGCCGCCACGAGCCCGCCGAACCCCGCCCGCGGCAATGCTCAGAGGGGGAAGCGGTACCCATACCTCTGCCCTCCCCACGTTTTCCCATTGTTGGGCCTCCTGGGCCTCCGTCGTCGCCGCCGCTGGATTCGTCCCGAAATCCTCGTCAAAACGCACCCCAGGAGAGGTCCAGGGAGTAGCGGTATCGGTACCTTTTGGTTTCCCCAAGTGCACCCGCGCCTCAAGTTCTCACGGGCCAGGCGAGCCCGATCTGCCTAAGGTGTTTGCCGGGGCTTTTCAAGCTCGCACCTGGAGAGCGCGCAGGCAGCCAGCACCTCTCAGATGGAGAGAGCTCCGAACGCTGCGCGGAGGCCATCTGCTCGTCCTTCGACAGCAGCCAGTGCGAGCTGGACGCTGACAGGCTCACGGGTGAACGCCAGCTCGATCCCACAGCCAGGGTCCACCGCGCGTCCCATTGGGATTCTCGACGCATCCCCGGCACCGCATGCGCGCCAGGATGGCTTCTGCACGGCGCGCCCGACGACCGCCGAACGCGATGGCTCGCGCCCGCCGTCTACGGGCGCAGAAGGCCAACTCGAGATTCCACTGCGAGGCCGCCTTCGCAGTCCGCGGCAGGCCCTCGCGGGCGACAGGCAAGCGGCCCGCGGCCGGGCATTTCTTGCCCGTCGACGTTGGCAGCGCTGGCGCTCCCCTCTGGCCGCGCAACCTCAGGGGGCGGGCCATCTGCTCTCTCCTGGCTGTCGAGGCCAGCGACGGGCGCCGGGGCCCCGACGCCCCGCGGCGCAGGCGGGCCACCACCAGCGACGAGGTCCGCGGCCGATGGGCATGCCCCAAAGCCAGCTGCCCCTGTGTGGCGTGCCCTTGCTGTGCCCAAGGACTTGCTGCACTCTCGGCGAGCTGGCCGCGCACTGCCTCGCAGCGCAGGGCGCGGGCGCCGACGGTGTCCCGCGGGGTGGCCTTCCAAACGGCGCCTTACCAGGGGCGGCAACAGCTCCCGCGGCGGCCAAGACGGCGTCGGTGGGGGACTGGTGCCAGGGGTCGGCGATGCTGCGCGAACTGCCCGAGCCTGAGCGGCTGGCCTCTGCTGCGCCACCTTTGGGGCCGTTCTTGTCGCCGATGCCGATGCCGCCGCCCTTTGGAAACGTCCTTGCTGATGGCACCGCCGCCAGCCTTGGAGCCGTCCTTGCCGCCGCCGGCGCCTTTCTTGTAGCCAACAGCCCGCGCTCCCCACGGTGGTGCTTGCTCCACGACGATGATCGGCTTGATTGGCGAACGGCAGCCGTGGCACCAGCTATTCTTCTAAAGTTCCAGGCGTACCTGCAGCTTTTGCACGCCACGACCTGCGTGCGGCGGCGATCGCCCATGATTGCAGGGGGGCGAGGAGGACTGCCGAACACGCCCGAAACAATCACTGTCTTCCTCGGAATGAAGGTCTTCATTTTCTTTCCAGGGGAAAGGAACATCTTGGGCCAACATGGCTACGGTCGAAAGAAGAGGAGGAGGAGGAGGAAGTGGAGGAAGAGGACTATCAATAATAAGACTAATAATGACACCAAGAACAAGGAACAATAAAACTGATAGTGATAAGAGTAATCAACAGCAGCAGTAACATAATAATAAGGCTATGAGGACTCGGAGTAATAGTATGAATCGAACGAATAATAATAAGACGCATGGGAACAATAATAATCAGGCCGAATAAGAGGGATCAACCTGATAACAGTACGAACATCAAAAACAATAATAATGAGACACACTAAAAAAGACGAGTCATATTCATCATCGTAATCAACCGAAAAAAAAAGAGGAGGAGGTTGAAGAGGAGGGGGAGGAGGAGGGGAGGGGGAGGGGGAGGAGGATGTGAAGACGGAGAAGGGGGAGGAGGAAGAGGAGGAGGAAATGGAGGAGCAGGACGAGGAGGAAGAGGACGAGGACGAGGACGGAGAACGAGGAGGAGGAGGAGGAGGAGGAGAAAGAGGAGGAGGAGGAGGAGGAGGTGGAGGAGGAGGAGGAGGAAGAGGAGGAGGAGGGGGAGGGGGACGGAGAGGAGGAGGAGGGAGGGGGAGGAGGAGGAGGAGAGAGGCGCTCGGCCTGCCTGCCTCTCCAGGGATTTGCCCCCCCGAACGGCGCGCGCGCGGCGAGCGCGCGGAGGCGGCGCTGCCCCGCGCCGAGGCCGCCGCCTCGTCGCAGCCGCCGCACGACAGGTCCTCGGGGGGGTGAGCCGGAGGAGTGGCGGCGACGACGACGGCGACGACGACGACGACGACGGCGGCGACGACGACGGCGACGGCGACGACGACGACGGCGGCGACGACGACGACGACGGCGGCGACGACGGCGACGACGACGGCGGCGACGACGGCGGCGACGACGACGACGGCTGCTGCGGCGGCAGCGGCTGCGGCGGCTGCGGCTGGACCGGCGACGACCGACGACGACCGACGACGAGGGCGCGGGCCCGTTCCGGCAAGCCCGTGGGCGCGGTGGGCGCGGGGCGCGCCCGCGTGCCGGTCGTGCGGGCACGGCTCGGAGCCGCTGGCCCTTCCCTCCCCGGTGCTCGGGTTTCTCGTCTGTGGCGCTCGCGCACGGTCGGCAAGACATAAGGGTGACCTTCCGCCGGAATGATCTATGGTGCGGGTTGATTTTTACCCATGATTTGACACATCCCACGCTCTTGCAAACATCCCACCCACCCACCTGCAACTTGGTTTGCAAAACCTCTTAAGACCGACTACGACGACACCGACGACAACGACTACGACGACAACGACGACGTCTCCGACGACTTCGACGACGACAACGACGCCGACGACGACGAAGACGACGACGACGACGCCAACGAAGACGACGACGACGAGGGAGGAGGAAGGACGACGACGGCGACAACGACGACAACGACGACAACGACGAGGGAGGAGGGAGGACGGCGACGACGCGAACGACGAAGAAGGAGGAAGGACGGCGACGCCGACGACGACAACGCGAGGGAGGAGGGAAGACGACGACGACAACGACGACGACGACGACGGCGACGAAATAGGAGGGACGACGACGAGACGCCGACGAAGGACGACGACGACGACGAAGACGACGACGAGGGAGGAGGAAGGACGACGACGGCGACAACGACGATAACGACGACAACGACGACGGAGGAGGGAGGACGGCGACGACGCGAACGACGAAGAAGGAGGAAGGACGGCGACGCCGACGACGACAACGACGAGGGAGGAGGGAAAACGACGACGAGACGACGACGACAACGACGACGACGACGACGACGACGGCGACGAAATAGGAATGACGACTACGAGACGCCGACGACGGACGACGACGACGACGAGGGAGGAGGAGGAAGGACGACCACGGCGACAACGACGACGGAAACGACCACGACGCCAAAGAGGACGACGACGACGAACATGAGGAAAGACAGAGGACGTCGTAGGCGACGACGACGACGACGACGCGGGAGGAGGGAGGACGGCGACGACGACGACAACGACGACGACGTCGCAAGAGCGCGCGCGCACGCTTTTGTTGAAAATCCGTGTTACGAAACCTTGTGTGTTTGTAGGTTTTTTGGGCACGATTTTGAAATCCTTTCGAAACCGATGGGTTCTGAAGGTTTTCCGCATACGCGCGCGACGACGCGCGCGTCTGCACTTCGTGTCTTTTTTGCAGAGGATTCTCGCGACGGCACACGCGCAAGGGCGTTCGACAGATTTCGACATGCGCGCCCGCGAAGCCCATTTAATAGCATTTTGTGCAAATCTGGAAAAACCTATGGTTATCTTAAGATTTCACAAGAGCTCGCGCGGAAGTTTGTTTAGCAAATCGGTGTTGCGAACACCTGCGTATTTGTATGTTTTTGGGAAACTCGATTGCGACATCTTTCTGGCACCGAAGGTTTTTGAAGGATTTCGGCATGCGCGCGCGACGACGCGCGCGTGTGCACTTTGTCCCCTTTGTTGCAAAGGATTCGTGGAAAAATGCGATGTTAGAACAACAAATGTCACCGCATAGTGCGTTTTTACAAGGGAACTTCAGGGGGGGATATGGCCTGGGACATTGTGCTTTCATATTTAGGATGGACATGTGGCCAGAATCAAATGTGATTTACATACCCGAAATGGGGGGCGATTGCTCCCGGGGGGGTGTAGAGTCTAGTCTTTTTTTAGAAAGCAGAATTAATCACTTGCCGAACTTGAAGTTGTCAACTCCACTGCTCGCGCAATCATCCCACCCACCCACACGCAACTTGGTTTGCAAAACCCATGCGGGACCGAGCACAGATATCGCTCCGGGGTCGTCTTGGAGCCCTCGGGGGCGTCTCGAGAGCGCCCCAAGAAGGCCGGAGAAGTAAGACGGCCGACGACGACGACGACGTCGACGACGACGACGACGCCGACGTCGACGACGACGAAGACGACGCCGACGCCGACGACGACGACGGAAACGACGACGACGTCGCCAACGAAGACGGCGACGACGGAGCAGGGAGGACGACGACGGCGACAACGACGACAACGACGACAACGAGGGAGGAGGGAGGACGGCGACGACGCGAACGACGAAGAAGGAGGAAGGACGGCGACGACGACGACAACGACGAGGGAGGAGGGAAGACGACGACGAGACGACGACGACAACGACAACGACGACGACGACGACGACGACGACGACGGCGACGAAATAGGAATGACGACGACGAGACGCCGACGACGGACGACGACGACGACGACGAGGGAGGAGGAGGAAGGACAACCACGGCGACAACGACGACGGAAACGACCACGACGGCAAAGAGGACGACGACGACGACGAACATGAGGAAAGTCAGAGGACGACGTAGTCGACGACGACGACGACGACGCGGGAGGAGGGAGGACGGCGACGACGACGACAACGACGACGACGATGCCGCAAGATCGTGCGCGCACGTTTTTGTTGAACATCCGTGTTACGAAACCTTGTGTTTTTGTAGGTTTTTGAGACGCGCGTGTTTGAAATCCTTCCGAAACCGATGGGTTCTGAAGGTTTTCGGCATACGCGCGCGACGACGCGCGCGTCTGCACTTCGTGTCTTTTTTGCAGAGGGTTCTCGCGACGGCACACGCGCAAGGGCGTTCGACAGATTTCGACATGCGCGCGCGACGCCCGTTTGGTAGCACGTTGTGAAATTATTGAAAACCTACGATTACCTTAAGATTTCACAAGAGCTCGCGCGGAAGTTTTTTTTAGCAAATCAGTGTTGCGACACCCTGTATGTGTTGTATGTCATTTTGAGAAACTCGATTGCGAAATCTTTCCTGCACCGAGGGTTTTTGAAGAATTTCGACATGCGCGCGCGACGACGCGCGCGTGTGCATTCCGTTGCAAGGGATTCGCGAAACAGTGCGATGTTAGAACCAAAGATGTCACCGCATAGTGTTTTTTCACACGGGAACCTCAGGGGGGAGATACCGGTTGGCATGGGACATAGCGATTCCATATTTAGGATGGACATGTGGTCATAATCAAATGTGAATTACATACCCGAAATGGGGGGCGATAGCTCCGGGGGGGGGTAGAGTCTATTCTTTTTAGAAAGGAGAATACATTGGAGTGCCCCGATCGCCGAACGGAATGCGGTAGTAGCGTCTCGCGCGCCTGTGGTTGGTCGCCCCGCGGCCCCCAAGAAGCAGCGCACCAAAGGTCACTCTTACCCAGGGTCACTCTAGCGTGTAGCCGAACGGTCCGGCCGGGGGAAAGCTTTGGGAACAAACAATGACATAAACATAACAACTCGAAGGGTCACGCGGATTTCTCGGATCCGCGCTGGACCCCCTGGCGGCGCCGTCCCTGGCGCGCCCCGCGCGCCACAGAGGGGGGTCCAGCGCGGATCCGAGAAATCCGCACGGACCTCCGAGATTTTTATGTTTAAGTCATTGTTCGTTCCCCTCAAACAGGAGTGCCGGGCCTGGCGAAAGCGCGGACTGGAGTCCTGCATCGGCTAACCGATGCCGGGCGCTTCGCGACGCCTAACACAGCGCAACGAAGGCAATGGCACAGCCCAGCACGGCACAGCGCCCCCCCTCGTCCCCTATTCCCCCTCCTCCGATGTTCCTCCCCCCTCCTCCCCCTTCCTCCCCCTCCTCCCCCTCCTCCTCCCCCTCCTCCTCCTCTTCCTCCTCCTCCTCCTCTCCTCCTCCTCCTCCTCCTCGTCCTCCTCCTCCTCCCCCTCCTCCTCCTCCTCCTCCTCCTCCTCCTCCTCCTCCTCCTCCCACTCCTCCGTTCTTGCGTGCGGGACACAGTGGGGGGCCCATGCCAAGAAACGCCCTGTTTGCTTTTGGGGTGCCCTGGGCTTCTCGGGTTCTTACATGGTTTTGCGCTGGAAAAGGTGGCGTTCCCACACCAGGAATCAATGGACGCCCTAGGGTCTCAGGGTTGGGCTTCTTGTGGAAGGTCTCTTGTGGTCGCGCCCCTCCTGCAATTCGCAACGCCGCGCCCCGGGGTGCTCTACGCGCCAGCGGATCGCCTGTGCCGCGCCGCGACGGCACAACAGTGTGGATTCTTGACGTTTCCGCACGGTCACGCCAGTTCCTTTAGAGTGTTGTGCCATCGGTTTTTGCCCCACTTCGTCTCATTATTCGGAGTCGTTTCGCAGCCTCCTGTCCGACGAAGCCTGGAGTCACAGTGAAGGACATCATGAGTCATGCTGAGCTATATTGGGCCATGTTCGAGGCGATCTTGGATTAGATTGGAGCCATCTTTGGCCAACAAGATCAATCTGGCAAAACGCCCACACACCAGTTAAGATCCAGGGAAGGGGGTCGGGGCAGGGGTCAATCTGACCCCAAGTCGGACGCCGCGTCGCATACTCCCACCCACCTTCCCACTGCATAAGTAGCACCCGAGTCTCAGCACAGGCATGGGCCACTATCGACCTGCATTGGGACCGTGTGCAGACGCCAGCCAGGTGCGCGATGCCCGCAAGGTGCGCCGCACTTGCCAGGTGCGCCACACTGGGCAATACGTCGACCGCCGCACCATCCATGTCAAAGTCCAATACAGCATGACGGTGGGTTTGTGAGCATTGTCTGTTTGGGTGTGGGTGTGCGCCCACAGTTAATTCGGTCTTGTCCCACATGTCCTAAGATTTGGTTATGTGTTTACTCAGGCTTTTCACGAGAAGGTGCACCCTCCTCACTTACATATTATGGAAAGAGCGCCAGTGGATCACCTCGTAATTGTAAAGGGGGGTGCTCCCAGACCTCCCCCCCCTTCCCCCCTTCAAGAGGGGAGACATTTTCGAACCCCCCCCCCCCCTTGGCCCTGGAGACGGGGGGGGCGATTTCGGACCCCCCCCTTCCCCCCTTTGGCCAGGCAACGGGGGGGGGAGGCAGGTGGGAAGGCTCTCTCCGCTCTGGAGCGCTGGAGGCTGGGGTTAAGGTGGTGGTTAGGGTAGAGGTTAGGGTTAGGGTAGGGCTTAGGGTAGCGTTTAGGGATTAGGATTCGGGCTTAGGGTTAATATTAGAAATTAGGGTTAGGGCTTGGGGTTAGGATAGGGTTTAGGGGTTAGTGCATAGGGTTGGGGTTAGGATTAGGGTCAGGGTTAGGGGTTAGGGGTGAGGGGTTAGGGGCCAGGTTAGGGTTAGGATTTAGGGTAGGGGTTAGGGTTAAGGTTAGGGGTTAGGGTAGGGGTTAGGGAAGGTCTGGGGGTTAGGATTAGGGTTTCGGGGTTTGGATTAGAGCTTAGGGTAAGGGTTGGGGATTAGGGTCAGGATTAGGTGTTAGGGTAGGGTTTAGGGGTTAGGGCTAGTTCTTAGGGTTAGGGTCAGGAGTTAGGGTAGGGGTTAGGGGCTAGGGTTAGGCGTAAGGGGTAGGGTTCGGGTTTAGGGTAGGGGTTAGGGTTAGGGTAAGGGTATTCGGGATTAGGGGTTAGGGTTGAGGTAGTGGTTAGGGTTAAGGTTGGAGATTAGGGGTAGGGTTAGGGTTTAGGGTCGGGGTAAGGGTTAGGGTTACGGGTTAGGGTTGGGGTTAAGAGTAGGGGCTAGGGTTAGGGTAGGAGTTAGGGTAGGAGTTAGGGTTGGGATTAGGGGTTAGGGCCAGGGTTAGGCTTAAGGTTAGAGGTTAGGGACGGACCGCTCATGGTCCAAACGCTCCCCTTCTCTTTTTCCGTCCGGCGCCGCTCGAGCGTGTGGCCCGCGCGTCGGTGGGCGGTCGTCTCTATGACGGCCGCATCACTGTGGGCCACAGCCTGCAGCGCCTCCCTCCCAACAAGTTGGACCGGAAAAGACAAAAAACAAGTAATTCGCCCCCCATCCTCATTCTCCAGCCCCTCCTCTTCCACCCCTCCTCCGCCGTCCCGCCCCCCTTCCTGCTGCCCGCCACTCTCCCCCCGTCCACAACTTACTCGGTATGAGTGCTAAAGGTGTGCGTGTGTGTGTGTGTGTGTTTGCAATACGGCTTGTTTCAGTCGGAGCCTTCCTGGTGTTTAGAAAGGTGGTTCCCGATGTAGCGTTGGCTTCGTTTTAGGATCGGCACTTTGCTCCCGCAGTTCAGAATTGCGCTCTCGCCCCAGCGCGGGCCACAGTGCTGGATCCGAACCTTCCTCGTCGTTGTCGCCCCGTTCCCTTCCCCTTCTCAGTCTCCCCCGTCGATTTTCTTCTCCTGCTTCTCCTCATGCTCATCCGCTGCCTCATCCTGCAATGCTCAGCGGCGCGCATAGGGGGGGTAGGGGGAGGGGGGAGGCTTCTTAGAAGCACCCCTGCTTCTTAGAAGGCGCGGGCCTCCTTTGTAGATGTGAGGCCGGCGCCTTCTAAGAAGCAGCCTCCTGCTAAGAAGCCTGCCCCCTCCCCCTACCCCCTTGTGCGCGCCGCCAAAATTCGCACGGCCCCTCTGTTCATAATGCGCATCACGCGATGGCTTCCTCTGGGAGGTCCCAGGTCCGCCATGGCACCCACTGGCGAATCGAGAAGCACGAACGCAATGGGAAAGGATGGGTGGGAGGGGGTAGGCCGGTGGCGCGAGCGCACCTGGCTTGCCTACCCCCATCATCCCCAGCCCCCAGGGCGCCAGGGAACTCGGTGGAAACTCCCCCCCCCCTCTTCGGTTTCCAGGTGCCTCCCCCCGTCTCTCTCCCCCCATCAGGGCCGTCCAAGCGGGGGGGGACGTGTTGATGTGCAGCGGGGGGGGGGATCTCATGGCTGGGGCAGCGATGCCCCCCCAGATTCCGTGGCGCTTCTGTTTATTCAATGCGTCCCCGGACCCGCCCCCAGACCGCGCGCATGTCTCGGGCCCCGGGCCCTGCGCAGTGAAGCGCGAAAAAGAGGGGGGGGAACGTGCACCTTTGGCGCCCCTTGTGGGCCCCGGGGGGGAGCCTTCGGGGCCCCCCGCAGGCCACAAGAGGTGCAGCTTGCTCCGCCCCCCCACCGCGCACCCCCCCCCGCAGACGCCCCTCTTTTGGGCGCTCGGGCGCCCCCCTTCTTTCGGGGCTGGAGAGACCTACCCTGACACGTCGATTGAGGAATTGGCCGTTTTCGGTTCGCGAGAGGGCGTCGCGGCCGTCCTTTTTGCGGGTCCAAGTCCGTCGGTTTCGGTCCCAGGCCGTTTTCACGAAAGGGAGGCTTGCTAAAGGGAGGTTTGTCCACCACCGATTCTTGAAGGGCCCCCTCTTTGGACCCCCCTGGAGGGCACCGTGCTTCTCGAGGGCGGCGGAAAGAGAGCGCCCCTGCCCTGCGCCCCGCCCCCTGCCGGGCGCTCTCCTTCCACCCCCGATTCTTGGAGGGCACCGTGCTTCTCGAACGCCCCTCTTAGGATCCCCCGCAAGGCAGGGGAGGGGTCCGGCCCCGCCCCCCTGGGCCCCGCGCGCGCCAGGCCGCCGCCCGCGCAGCGCGGCGCCCTCGGCGCGCCCGCCCCCGCGCCCCAGCAGTGGCGAGGTGTCCCGTCCTCCTCCCTCCTCCTCCTCCTCCTCCTCCTCCTCCTCCTCCTCCTCCTCCTCCTCCTCCTCCTCCTCCTCCTTCCTCCTTCCTCCTTCCTCCTTCCTCCTTCCTCCTTCCTCCCTCCTCCCTCCCCCTCCTCCCTCCTCCCTCCTCCTCCTCCCTCCTCCCTCCTCCCTCCTTCCTCCTCCTCCTTCTCCTCCTCCTCCTCCTCCTCTTCCTCCCCCTCCTCCTCCTCCTCCTCCTCCTCCTCCTTCTCAGTCTCTTTGCCCTCGAGTGTTCGAGAGAGAGTTGCGGATACGCGCTTCAGAGAGGCGCCGCGTTTGCGAGCCATGTTCGCTTGGTCCCCCGCGCAGTGGACGGGGCCCGATGTACTTCCACGGCCGCATCTCCCCCTCCTGGGGGTGCGGCAAAAGCGGTGCAGCGGGCAGCTGGGCGAGTCGCCCAGATGCCGTGGCTGCGGGAACGGAGCCCCCCCACAAAGTGCAGCAGGCGGCCCAGCAGGCAGCCAACTGGGTAGTCGAAGGCCAGACTGTCAGATTGGATTGGGCCCCAAGGGCCAATCTGGCCCGGCCAAACTGGATGATTTGGGTTATTCGCCAGACTGGATTCGCGTTGGCTCCCTCGCCAGATCGCCCCCGTTTGCCAGATTGGGCCTGCCAGATTGGCGCCAGATTGGCTTCGACTACCCAGGCCAAGTCGCGCCAGAAAGGTGGACGGAAGAGCATTGGCGGCAAAGGATCTGGTCGCTCGAGTCATTCACTGGATCAGGGGGAGATCGCTGCCGCCATGCACGAGAAGTTCGGCATGCTTCACGAACAAGAGGAGAAGTCCACCGCGGCCCCCGCTGGGGGACAGCAGCAGCAGTTATCAGCAGGAGGGCCCAGCTCGCTTTCGTGCAAAGATGCGTTTGTTTTCGTCAAAGACAAGAAGTGCGACGAGGTGGTCTTGCAGTCGGTCACCAAGCGCCAGCAGCGTGAGCAGGCTGAACACCCACCTTCGGTCGTCACAGCGAGGTGGAGAGTCGAGAACCTACGGAAGAAGCCCGAGAAACAGGACCTCCAGCTCCAGAATATCAAGGAGCGCCGCGAGTAGCTCCCCGCGGCCATCCAGGACACCAAGACGGCCCTGGCAGCGGCAGAGGCCTTGTATGTTCGCGCTCATGCCGTTGACATTGATGACGCGGTCAAAGCCACGACTGCCGCGCTCGATCCCAGCCTGCCTGCACACGAATGCGGAGGCCAAGGCCGCCATGGAGGTGCTTGCGAAACTCCAGCAGACCGCCTGGACCTCAAGACCTCTGCGGGGATGGCGCAGGAACTTCTGCTGGCTGGCGGCGGCGCCGCCAGTGCTCGCGGTGGCGCTGGGGCAGCTGGCAACAGGGCGCTTGCCGACACTCCTGCAGGGGAGGACGACGAGGATGACGACATGGGCGCCCTCGGCGCTGTGAGCTTCGAGGAGGGCGCGGCCGGGTTCAAGGCTGCGGCTTAGGCGCTCCGCACAGCAGCTGCTGCGCTTGGGATCAAGGGGAAGCGGTGCCTTTGATGCCGGCTCGGCGAACAACGTACTGCGCCGTTTCTGGGACCTCAACGTCTTGGGCGCGAAAAGTGGGGCCAGCTCGGGCCCGGCTTCGAAAGGTCCCCGGCCTGTTGCCCAGGCCTAGGCAGGCGCCCTCTGGCGCGCTGGACCCGCCCACGCTGCGCCGCATGGCGGCTCGAGGGTCAAGCCCTGGCAGGCAGTCTAGTGGAGGCGTGGGCGCGGCGGGTCGATCCGCGCGGGAGATCGGCCAAACTTCGCGCGAACCGCTGATCCCTCAGCGGCTTTTGCCAAAGCCCCGCACCGTCACGGCGCAGGAGGTCAGTGGTACTAGAACGCAAGTCCCAGCCATGTGGTTTGCTGGGGCCTGCCCCCAGGCGCACCCGAGTCGCCGTGGGCAGGGGCTGAGGCCGGATTTTTTGTTCTGACGGGGCGACGCAGGTTGAGTGCGGACGTCGCGGGCGCGGGCGTGCAAAACGAGGTCTTCCCATTCGGGAAGCGACTCGCCTACCCGAATCATGCGCGTTAGACGCCGCAGCGTCCGCACTGCAAGGGTCGCTCCCGCCGCAGACTGCGCGAGCTAGGCACGGCGTGGCGGGGTCCGCCTTCAGCGCGGTCTGCGGCCGATGGGCAAAGTCCCCGGGGCGATCTCGCATCGCCCCCTTGGCGCATTCGGCCATGTCGAACGCGAAACCGTGCGATATGTTTTGTTCAATTGGCTTTGGCAATTGAGGCTTTCGTTTGCGCGTCGCGTGTGTGCCCAAGCCAGGGGGCACCGATGGCCACTGCTGTCTGCTCACTGCAGGGTCCGAGCTTTCGGCGCGCCATTTGTTTTAGGCGCTATTTTTCGACGGCCGCGTTTATGTGTCCGTCGCGCGTGCCGCCTCTTCCTGCGCTATTGTTTTATGAGTGGCGCGGCGTGCCCCGAGGACAACGCGGCGCGATTCGGCGAGCAGTCGGCTTGTGATTTCTAGCGCGTTTTGTTTCGGGGCCGTCTGCGGGCTGCAAGCGCGCGCAAGCGTGCCGCCCACTCTTAGCAACGGCGTCGCATTCGCGCGTGTTCCCGCGCCCGAGTTGTTGCTTTCATAGTGAACGTTATTGTACATGTCTAGTTGTTTGTTTTTTGAGTGTGTTCTTGTTGTTTTGTTGGGGTGGTCGTGGGTTGCGCGCTATCGTCTCTCGGCCGATGTGCCATATAGAGAAAGTAATAGTTGAAAAAGATCGTCATCATCGTAGTCTTCGGAGTCATCGAGATCATGATCATCATCGGACCCCTACCAGCGCCGAGAGTCGGCAGCGTGTGGGGACGGTGGGGCGTGTTCCACGGCGGCCTGGCTTCGCGAAGGTCCGCTTGGGCGGGCGTGCCGGTCGAGCTAGGCTCGCCCGTGTTCCGCGTGGAGCTAGGCCGCCTTGGACGACACCCCTCCTGTTCCCACACGCTGCCGCTGCCAGGGGTCAGGATGACGTGAGTTCACAAGACCACATATGCGTCTTCCTACTAGGTCTGGGGACACGGCCTAGGAGATATTAAGTCTCGCCGGGATGTGGGACTTGTTCCATGTCCACGATTTAAGAGCTTTCCGATGGAGGCGTTGCCGGAATAGCGACGGCGACGGCGACGGAATAGCTTCAACACCCAGTCCCCCGAGTTGCGGATAAGAATGAGGGGGCGCCCGACCACGCACCCAGGAACTCTGTAAGAGCGCTCGGCCCCGTCACTTCTGGTCCTGGCCTGAGGCTGAGCAGTGCAAGAGTACAGACGGACAGGGGGCAGCCGTCCGCAGCCTACACCCCCACTTCCACTTCCTCCGTGTCCACCTCCACCTCCACTTCCTCCCTTTCTCCTCCACTTCCTCCGTTTCCCTTTCCATTTCCACTGCCTCCCCCGTCCTCCTCCACCTCCATTTCCTCCCCTATTTCTTTTTCGATGCTCTCTGGGGTTTCTCGGGGACCCTCGTGGCCTTCTCTTGCGACGTGGCCCAACTGAGGGGTATAAAAACTCATCGGGAAACATCAGTCGTTTTTTTCGTTGTAATTTGACAGGCATGCGTGGCCCCTGGGGAATAAACAAGTTTTTTATACCATGTGCGTGTTCCACCAGCCCAACGTTTTTCGACGGGGTCCCCAAAAAAAGGCCGCACAGTTTTTCGACGGGGCCCAAATTTCGACGGGCCCGGGCGGTTTTTCGACGGGGCCGTCGGCCCGTGGATTTTTTTGCCCGATGACCCCCAAGAGGAGGCCCCAAGAGGCCCCAGGAGGCCCCATGAAATCCCAGGAGGCCCCAAGAGGCCCCAGGAGGTTCCAGGACCCAGGAGGCCCGACGAGGCCCCAGGAGTCCCCAGAAAGTTCCAAAAGACCCCACGAAGCTCCAGGACGCCCCAGGGGTCCCCGGAGGCCCCAGGATGCACCGGGAGGCCCCCGAATGCGCCCGGAGGCCCGAAGAGGCCCAAGGAGGCCCCAAGGGGCTCCAGGACGCCCCACTGGGGCTTTTTTCGAGTGGAAGGGCGCTGGCCATCCGCAGTGGGAGGGGAAGGGGAGGAGGAGGAGGAGGAGGAGGAGGAGGAGGAGGAGGAGGAGGACGACGTCGACGCAACGAGGATGACGGCGACGATTTGTGATTGGACTTTGACTCAGCATTGGGTCGATGCTGACCGCGCTTGAAAGCAGCAGCAGGGTATCCTAGTGTTATTGCCTCGGCTCTGGCGGTGGCGGGCTCGGTCAGCTGTGTCCCGACGTATGGTTCGGAGTTTACAGAAAAGCTTGCGCGCCGAAGGTACCTTTGATCAGTTTAGAACCGCCATCGGCGGGCAGCAAATGCCCCGAATAGTTTAAGGCAGTTCGAGTTGAAATTCTGAAAACTGGCATTCCAGTTCGCATCGAATACGTATAAAGAGCGCCAGCGCGCGGGAAAAACTTCGATAATATGTCAAATCAATGCGTGGAGCATTTTTGCAAACGCTATCGCAACATAAATGCGTGGGCTTGCAAGCAGAACGAACTGCATATATGTTGTACTTCATCTAACACCATGGCGTCGTGTCTGGCGTGGCCAGGGAAAACTCTCCGCAGTTCGTTGTCAGCGAGCGCTGTTTGCTCGGAGGTAGCGTGCAGTTGTTGACGCTTGCATCGCGCGTGCCGCGAACTGCGCGCACGCAAACTTAACGACGCGCTGCTGTCATAAATGGTGGCGTCGGGGCCCTCGCGCAGCTGTCGGCTTCGTTGCAGCCCTGAGAGCTTTTGTAAGCCCCCAAACGACCGCATTTCGTTGTTCCCGTGCTTGGAACTTCTCCTAAGCGCGTCGGTAGTCGCATGGGCGTCTGCCATTCCTGCGGGTTTGCCTCTTTCGCGACTCGGCCCCGCTGACCCGTTCAGCTGATGATGCGTCGGCGAATGACATCGAAGCTTTGGCTGGGCAACGCCGTTGCTGTCGCGGCGCAACAGATCACAGCAGCCCCGCCGTTCGAACTCGGCGGGGGCCGAGCGGCGGGTGAATTCAGGAAATCTGAAAACCGAACTCAGCTCCGAGATCAGGCGCCCAGGTGCGGGCATTTGCCGCTTCCACACCGTCGGCACTTTGAGATTGCATTGGCTAGGTCGACGCTCCAGCTTGTCAGGTCGCGCAACCAGGCGCTGCGATCGCATCGAGATATGTTCGGAGGAAACAGAACATCCTCAAAGAAAATCCACCGCTTCCCCCTCGAGGGGGTGCCGATGGTGACTCGAGAGGTAATCGGCGAGGGGGGCAGACCCGCCTCAATGCGGGGGCATCTGCTGATGCGGCCGCTGCTGAAGTGCCTGCTGGAGAGTCATCAGTGGTGCCCGTGGGCCCTCCGAGTGCCGCGGGCCGTCGAGCCGCCGTCGGCCCCGCCGCGGGCCGCGGCGCCGCCGTCGGCGCGCGGCCGGGGGAGCGCGCCGCTGCAGGTGAAGGTGCGGCGCGGGCGGGGCCGCAGATGCCTAGAGGGGCGGCGGGCTGGCCTGGGCGGGGCAGGGGGCAGCGCTGGGGGCGCCCGTCAAGCCGGCCTCGAGCCGGGGGCAAACGCGCGACCGCTCGATGGAGGCGGGCCAGCAGGGCACCGCCGCAGCGCTGCGGCGGCCGCAGGCAGGCCGGGAGAAGCAGGGCGCCGGGCCCCGTTGAGCGGCCCCCGCCCGGGGGGGGCGCGGCCGGTCAGCGCCCGCCGGGGGGGGGGGGGGGGGGCAGGATTCAGCCTTGCAAAGTCGCGCCCCCCCCCCATCCCCGCGAGGTTGCCGGCCTCGACGACTGCAAGGGCGGCCGTTGCGCCCACGAGCTCGACGCGGTCTGCGGGGGCTTGCGGCGCGAGAAGTCCAGGGCACCCCTCTTCGTCGATTGCCGCGCGTGGCGCGGGGAGGAGGCCCAGAGCGTCAGAGACGACCCCATCTTCTTCGACGACGCGGGCGCTGGGGCACGGCGTCTCGTTCGAGGAGGCCGCCAAGGCGGGTGGCCGCGCCGCGGCCGTGGAGGCAGAGGCCGCACGCGCGTGCGCCATTAGGTTCGAGGGCCCGCCCCCATGCTCAGGGCCAATCGAGGAGTTCAGAGCTACGAGCTTGAGCTGCCTGGGCATTAACGCCAACGCCTGGAGTGCGGCCGAGACTGTCTTGGGATGGCGCGTGGACGAAGCCCCCGCTGGCGGCGGACTGGCTAGCAGGCCAGATGTGATCATGATCCAGGACCAGGACACGCGCATCAAGACAGCCTCCAAGGCGTTCACGGCACCAGCGCTGGGGCCAGGCACGGCTGGCAGCTGTCTCATGGGTTGGCGGCCAGCACCGGCAGCAGTCGCGTGGGGAGCTCAGGTGGCCTAGCCATCGGAGTCCAGTTCAGCTTTGCTTCCAAGCCGTTCGCTGTGAAGTACCTCGGCCTGGCAGCCAACAGGGTGAACGTGCGCGTGGCCGACGTTGGGTTCCCGCAGGGCCTCCTGCTGTTCACGGTGCACTTCGCCACTGGCATGGGGTTGTCGGGGGAGAACGCGGCGCTCTTGGAGGCCCTGGGAGAGCCCCTGCTCGGTCAGCAGCTGCCCTGGATAGCCCGGGGCGATTTCAATTTCCAGCCGTCCGCGTCGATGGCGTCTGGGTGGTAGCAGATCGTCAGGAGAGAAATCGTGGCCCCCCGGGGGCCCGCCTGCATCCGGGCCCGAGGATATCTCGACGGCCGCGACGGAAATGATGGCTTAGCGGGGGCCGAGGTCTTGGACCCTCTTGGTGTCTCTGAATCGGGATGTGTCTTGGACTATGTCCTCTTGGCGGAATATCTGGTGCCTCGAGGTTTTCTCGGAGGCTCCGCCTGGCCCGCGCAGTCCTGTCCTCGTGGAGTTGGGAGGTCTCTCCCGCCTAGCCGTGATCCCTCGCCAGGTTATGTTGCGCCCGTTCGAGCATGGCCTCATTCGTCCGCATCCCGAGCCTAAGAGGGCGGCGTGGCAGCGCGCAGAAAACATGTCGGGAGCTGGTGAAGTTACGCAGGAGCAAGGTTGCAATCAGTGGTTTGGGGCTGCTGAGGACCGCCCGGCCGGTCGACGGGTTGCGCGGCAAAGAAACTCCGGACTGCACCGGCAGGGCTCGAGGGCCCAGGGCGTGAAAAGCCCCTTTGGGATCGCTCTGGGATCAGGGCCGCATGCGGAGGTTTTCCAGCGAAGCTGCAACCTGGAGTGCGTTTCAGAGACTCGCCAGTAGGCGCGGGCAGTCTGCCCCAGGAGGAGTTGGCCGTCGAGGCCGAACTTTTTTGCTCGGGCGGAGGGATGAGCAGCTGCTGCGCATGACCGGGGCCCTTGACTTCGGTGACAGCGGCCCCGTTAGGCCTGGCCCGGCGCTCCTCGCCAGCGACGTCGTTGATGGGGGGGTCGAGGAGGGGGCGGGGGCTTTGTCCAAGTTGAGTTTGGAGGTGGATCGGAGGAGAAGACAGGGTGCGAAGTCTGGCTTGGCGGACTGGAGGTCGCGTGCGGTGGGGTCGACTAAAGGCGGAGGGAAGGCGGTTCATGCCTTCTCGAAACATCGGCTGTCGACCCCAACGTCTTTGCTAGATGCGGCGGGGGGCCGGTTGGCGGGCGGGAAGCGCTAGGCCACCTGCCGGAGGTCTGGGCGGCCGCCATTGCATGTAGCGGGCCGAGGAGCCCAACATTCAGCGACCTGGTTTGTTTTTCGTCAAGAGGCAACGTTGCCAGCTGCATCGCCCGGGTTTCTGGTGAGGGTGCGCGAGAGGCGTGGCAGGAAGCGCGGATGGGGGCGGATGGGTTTCATTCTCGGCGGGTAGAGCTTGGCGAAGAGTACACGTTTGATCGACACTCTGCGCAGGTTTGCAGAGTTTCCACAGGAATTGCTTCTCTTTGTGACGAATGCGGTTGTTTTGTCGACAAGGCCGACAGAGGCGTGCGACCCATCGGCCTGCTGGCTTCTTCTTTCATCAATATTTGGTCCATGGCGAGGCAGTCCATGTTCAAGCGTTTGGGGCCCGACCGCATGGGGGGCGTGTTCTGGGGGGTCAGCAAAACCACTACTTGTGAGCGTGCTGGGTGGGTTCATAGCCTTCTTGGGAGTTTTTCGAAGGGGGTCGGGTTCGAGTCGGCCTCCGCCTTGTTTGACATTTCCAAGTTTTACATGCGCATAGGTCATGCGCATCGGCGCGGGGCGGCGTTGAGGTTCATTTTCCCGGTTCGGCTTTTGCGCTGCTTGTGCGCGATCCATGTGCGTCCCCGCGCGCTTTTAGTACGGTGGGGCGGTGTCACGGCTGGTGCATGCTAGCGCGTATGTCATTGCAGGCTGCTGTGGGGCGGCGCGTCTTGCGAAGCTGCTCCTCTTGGGCCCGATGTTGCAGGCAAAGCAGGGGGGGCGCGGTTGATGGTTGGAACGTCGTGGATGACATTGCGCTGCATGAGTGTGGTAGAAAGGAGCAGGTGGCCCAGGTTCTCGGCGAGGGGGGTGGGTCGCTGCTGGCGGATTTCGATTGTCTCAGCCATCCATATGCAGTGGGCAAGACTAAGTCTACTTGTTGCTTGGAAGTGTCTAGGTTTCTCAGGGATCGCTGGAGGATCCCGTCCTCGTTCAGGGTGGACTCGGCTCGGAATCTTGGCACGGACGCGTCCTCGGGATCTTCTCACCAGGTTGGCATTGCCCGAATTAGGTTCGTTGCTTCCAAGTCCAGGGGCCAGTGTTTGCAGTTTTTGCAGAGCGCGGGTGCGGACGTTGGCCTCATCCAAAGGGTTGGGGCTACTGCGGCGGCGCCCTGGGGAAGCAGTGGTACTGGTGCCCCCGTCGGCCATGCATGGCCTGCGTATCTTTGCTGCCCGTAGCATAAGGGGGGCCCCTGAAAAGGTTCCAGCCTTGGGCCCAGGCTCCGCTCGTACAGGCTTGGGGCTGTGGCGGGCTCACTGGTTGCCTATACGGGGCGCGGCGTTTCCGTCGCCCGTGGGGGGTCGGTCGCCTCGTCGCCAGCGGAAGCAGCTTGCCTCTGCGTGTCCAGGATCGGCTGGAGACTTCTGTCTAGCATGCGTTTGGTGAACGATTTCGGGCGCGTGTGGAACTTGCGCCAGCTCCCGCCGTCGGAACTTAGAGGGCTGGTGCAAGGCGGGGCCGTGAGGGCATCGGACCGTTTTGCCTTAGACAGTTCGGGTCGGCTTGGGAGCGTGGGCTCCCGAGGCCACCATGATGCATGCCCTGTCTTCTGGTGGGGGCTGCGCCAGCTCCTCCGCGGCATGAAAAGGGGCTTGGTCCAGCCGCGGCCCTGGGGGGCACTTCGCAAGCACTCGTACGATACTCCTCGGGGTGCTCAAAATCATTTCTGGGATGCGGTCCTTCAGTATGTACGATGGGAGCAATATAAAGGGTAGGGGAAGGCATCTTAGAAACACCCCTTCTTCCTTACAAGGCGCTGGCGCTCCTTCCAAGAAGCTTGTTGTTCCTTTTGCAGAAGCTGCTCTTGTTGTTTGTTCTGAGAAGCAAAAGTCTTGCGTCTAAGAAGTTGCTTTGGTTATTCAGCAGCAGCATTGTACTTATAAGAATATGCTGGGGTTCCTCTAAGAAGCAGCGCGCCCCGGCTTCTTGGAAAAGGAGGCGGGTGCCATTACGAAACAACCGCCGTCGAAGAAGCCTTCCACCCCTCGACCTACCCCCTTGCGCGCGCCGACAGTTGCCTCTAGGAGGGGGAGGACAAAGGAGGAGGATACGAGGAGGCTGTGAAGAGCAGCGGGGGGGGAGAGCGGTGTTTTGAGGACCTCGAGACCCTCCCCAACGGGCGTGGCGCTCAGCCAGGCACGCCGCCGTGGCATCCGCTCGCTACGCGCAGCGCCTAGCGCGGTGGGCGTGCCCCCCGGCACGCGGCGCCGGCCGCTCCGGGCTCCAGCGCAGCCTCCGCCGCTCCCCAGGGGCGAGGGGGGGCGATGAGGGGGAGGAGGAGGAGGAGGAGGAGGAGAGGAGGAGGAGGAGGAGGGAGGAGGAGGAGGAGGAGAGGAGGAGGAGGAGGAGGGAGGAGGAGAGGAGGGAGGAGGAGGAGGGAGGAGGAGGGGGAGGGGAAGGAGGAGGAGGAGGAGGAGGAGGCGGAGGCGGAGGAGAGAGAGGAGGAGGAGGAAGAGGAGGAGGAGGAGGAGGGGGAGGGGGATTGGGAGGACGGGGAGGATGGGGAGAATGAGGATGAGGAGGAGGAGGAGGC